>CM077089.1:156444548-156766106 GCA_039513925.1 Platanthera zijinensis | reverse complement strand
TAATATAATGGGATGGAACCTACGTGACAATTTGGTCACTAAAAAATGAGTATTTTTGAGATTGGATAGATTTAGTAGAGTTTAAATGGGGTGGATTGTATTGTGGACTACTCAAAATCGTATTTTTATTTTAAAATTTAATTCAAAGGTAATTGCTGATTGAAACAAGATTATAAGGAAACAAGATCCTTCCATAAGTGAAACATATACATGAAGCACAAAAAATCATGTAATAAACATGGAAGTCGTTCTCTTATTGAGAAGAAAAATCCAGATGCATAAAAAGTAAACTAATTGGGTCCATGAAATATTCAATGAGTATTCAATGCCCTACAAGTCTGTAAAACAGGTGTAGCAAGCACAAACATACAGCAAAAATAAAAGGTCATTTTTTCTTAATTTACTTTTGATATAATGTGAATTGTCAAAATGTGTTATGTTCAATTGTTTATGGACAACTTCAAAGTTGTGAAAATTCATAAAATAAAATAATAGATTATATCAACACTAAACTAATACAATTATATGTCATAGTTATTATACATGAAGTAAATTAGTTAAATATAAAAATTAGTTATAAGACCGTATTTTGAAGAGTGATGGCGGTCATGGACAAAAAGATGAATAATGCAGTTAGAGTGGTGGGAGAGCGGTGATAGCCTAAAACATGTTCACGAAAATTCCAAACGCGGATAAAATGTCATTGTTGCATTTATTACCATGGTTTACACTATAACCGCTAAAACGCGACAAATATCCAAAACAAAACCTATGCACTCGCAGAAACAATCAAAAGATTTGTAAAGCAAGATCATAACAATTGCCAGTATAAACAATGTACACTTAGTACAAAGGGAAAAGAAAGGAAGCTTCTCATTATTAGTTTATTACATAAAAAAACTCAAAAGCTACTTTTCTTGGTATTAAAGTAAGAATAAACTTGCAATGTGCTTCGTAGAAAGACACAACTCAAGTTATCCAGCCTTACTCACAGTGATGTCTAACATCAGTATGAATAAATTTGTTGAAATGGCAAAGATAATTTGCAATCAAAAGTCACATTGCTCATAGAGATCCTGATATATATATATAGTAGAGCACATATACATGAATACTGTGAACCCATTATCCAATGAAACACAATCTTGGAGTGTCTGGTTAAGACAGTTCAGATTTGCTGGACTAAATGCCAATTATGGATCAGCTAATACCACAGTCAAACAGTTAAGGACACCTGAAACCTCATGAATTTAACCTAGCATGATCTTAAGGAAATTTTCAAACCAAAAGAACCGCTCTGGTACCAATCAATTTGAAGTACATAGCTAATTAGCTATTATTAACAGTGTCTAAGTGCACTTCAATAAATAACAGAATTTTCCCGCACTTCGATTTCTGTGAAGACAAACAATAGTAAACATCACCATATTCTCAAAATTAACATAAAATCAAGACGAAAAAAAAGAAGATTAAAGCCCGCACAGTTTCAAAAAACAAACAATGAAATGGCACAGTCCTAAGATGAGAAACAAATTGAGTGACAATAAATAAGAAAGATTAGATCCCAACCATTCTCAGTGAAAAATAAAGAAACTTAACAGAGAAAAAGTTAAGAGACCAAACAATGAACAAAAACAACTCATACCCCCGAACGATTCGAAGAGGCGGCCTGTGGCATTTGAGAGTAGTGCGGGTAATGGGATGGGCTGCCTATCGTGCATCCCAGCCATCGCCCTCTCGCCGCGTCGATTGTCCCTGAGAGCTGCGATAACTGCGAGAGCGCGGCAACGGCCGCAGGGTTCAACCCCTGCGGAGCCTGATACGAGAATCCATCCTGCTCCGCTGTTGGCGCGTATGCCGTCCCTGGCGCGTATGTCGTACCTGGAGGGTATGCCGTGCCTGGAGCGTAAGTCGTGCCTGACGCGTATGCCGTACCGGCGCGTATGCCGCAGTATGCGTGCCGGAATAGTGGATCTGAGCGGGATCGGAAGGCGGGATTGCGGATTCCGGCTGGGCTTTCGGCATAGTAGGCGCCGGAGGAGCCGCGGCGGAGGAAGATGAGTAGTCGTGAGGATAGTAGGGTTGGTGGTAGTAGCCGGATGCGCGTAGTATTGGTTGTATGCGGCATAGTAAGCTGCGTATGCTTGAGCTGCGAGGGGTCGTAGGCTTGCTGCTGATCCGTTGGTTGCTGCTGGTGTTGTTGTTGCTGTGCAGCCTGTGCTTCGGCAGCGGAGGAGTAATCCATCGCCGAAGCCGGCGGCCAAGGAAACGATAGAAGGGTGAAGCAAGGAGGGGAGGGTTTTTAGAATTAAAAGGTTAGCTCGGGTTGCTTTTCGTTTCGCATTCCTATTTTTCTCAATTTTCCCCCTTTTCAGGTTAATTGAAATTTGAGAGGTAATTAATAATATTATTAATTATTATGTAAAAAATATTTCGCCATTTCACCGATATTTTTGGGGCCCTGCTATCCGCACCGCAGTTTTGGCTATTCGCACCGCACTTTCTCATAATTTTTTGCGCCTTTTGGAAATAAGTCTTGTGCATGCATTTTTAGGAAAAGTGTTCAACACGAAAGTTGTAGATCTCGACGAGATCTATAACTTTCGTGGAACACTTTTCCTAAAAATGCATGCACATGACGTACTTTGGAAATACGTCTAGGTTTTTGCGCGTTTTGAAAATACGTCTGGTACATGCATTTTTTGGAAAAGTGCTCAACACGAAAGTTGTAGATCTCGTCGAGATCTACAACTTTCGTGTTGAGTACTTTTCCAAAAAATACATGCACCAGGCGTATTTCCAAAAGCCGTAAAAAAATTATGAGAAAGTGCGGTGCGAATAGCCAAAACTGCGGTGCGGATAGCAGCGCCCTATTTTTGGAGCACGGTTAAAGGCAGTCAAAAAAGCGTTATGCGCAGGCAAAAATAAGCTAATATCTGCATTTTTTAGGATATTTACTCCTCTTAAGCGCAGGCAAAATCCTGAACGCGAAATCGAGGGTTTTCGCAGACGCCGACGCCGCCCGCCTCCTCCTTCGTTCTCGTCGCCCGCCTCATCCTTCGTTCCCGTCGTCCGATAAGACGACGCCACGCCAACGACCTTCTGAAGAGGCCAAGCTCGCTCGCTCCAACGCTGACCGCGACGACGCCACGCCTACTCCTGTGACCAACGATCCGAGAACACGACGCTACGTCGATGCCCTTCCGAAGAGGCCAAGCTTGCTCGCTCCAACGCCGACCCCGACGACGCCACGCCTACTCCTTCGTTCCCGTCTCCCGCCTCCTCCTTTGTTCCCGCCGTCTGCCTCTCCCGTGGCCAACGATCCGAGAAGACGACGCCACGCCAACGCCCTTCCGAAGAAGCCAAGCTCGCTCGCTCCAACGCTGACCCCGACGACGCCACGCCTCCTCCTTCGTTCCCGTCGCCCGCCTCCTCCTTTATCTTTGTGTGCACATACAAAAAACGGTTGCAAATAGCATTTCATTGTGTGCACATAACAATTTTTGACATGTCTTTAACATTGCTATTTTATAGATCATGTTTAGTTATATACAAATAAAAATTTAAATTTTTATTTGTTCTTTTTTTTTACTATATATAAACCAATTTAATAGATCCTCTCCCCCTAAAAACGGGTTTTTGACATTTTGCACCCCCAAAAATATCACTTTTGACACTTTGCATTACAAATATTTAAATATTGTACTTTGCACCCATCATTCGCATATTCTTGACACTTGCACCATAGGCCTTTGAATTCAGCTATCAGAAATTACTCTTACTAGGGTGCAAAGTGTCAAGAATATGCAAATGGGGGTGATGTACAACCCCGTATTCGCGGAGTGGAGTCTCTCCAGCAGGCGTGGGGCTAGCTATGCATTTTTAAGCTTTTTGAGGGGTTTGACACTCTTGGTGGCCAATTTAGGCTCAACCTGCATAATATACTAGTAGGGGGGATTAAATATTTGTCTCCCCCCCGGCCCCTTTGACGGGTCGCTCAGGCCGCCTACTCGCTCAGGCCACCTACTCGCTCAGGCCGCGTCTCGCCTAGCCGCTTCTCTCCTAGCCGCAGCTCACTAACCTCGGTCTTGCCCAGACCGCGTCTCGCCTAGCCGCAGCTCGCCAGCCTCGGTCTCGCCCAGGCCGCCTACTCGCCCAGGCCGCCTACTCACCTAGGTCGCGTGTAATGACCTGGCCCGTTAGGAGCACAACGCCGCCCGGCCCACCAGTAGCCCAAGGAGGACCCAAGGCGCTACAGTGGTACAGCCGGAATCTACAAGGCTTGTAGGCCGTATACCCCAACACAAATCTCCATGACTGTTTCTCACCGCTGAAGGTTGTTGCCAAGGGGTTTCGAACCCAAGACCTTGATAACACTCTCTTCCAACAGAGGCTATCACCAACTGAGTTGGTGATAGCCTCTGTTGGAATAGAGTGTTATCAAGGTAGTTGGTGATAGCCTCTGTTGGAAGAGAGTGTTATCAAGGTCTTGGATTCGAAACCCCTTGGCAACAACCTTCCGTGATGAGAAACAGTCACGGAGATTTGTGTTGGGGTGTACGGCCTGCAAGCCTTGTAGATTCCGGCCGTACCACTGTAGAGCCTTGGGTCCTCCTTGAGCTACTAGTGGGTCGGGCGGCGATGTGCTCCTAGCGGGCCAGGTCGTTACATCGCGTCTCGTCTAGCCGCTTCTCGCCTAGCCGCAACTCGCCAGCCTCGGTCTCGCCCAGGCCGCCTACTCGCCCAGGCTGCCTACTCGCCCAGGCCGCGCCTCGCCCGCTTCTCGCCCAGCCGCAGCTCGCTAGCCTCGGTCTCGCCCAGGCCGCCTACTCGCCCAGGTCGCATCTCGCCTAGCCGCTTCTCGCCTAGCCACAACTCGCCAGCCTCGGTCTGCCAAGGCCGCCTACTCGCTCGGCCTATGCTCGCTCAGCAGTCAGCTCGCCCGGCCTGTACTCCCCCGGCCATGCTTTTACCATTGTGCCCCCGTGGTGGAATTACCTCTTTACCCCTGGTGTGGATGTTTTTATTGACCCAGGACCTATTTTTCTTAGGGGTATTTCTGACATTTTGGTCCCCAGCTTTGGGAAATCTATAAATAGACCCTTGAGGGTGCCTTGGAGGGCATTACTTCTTAGCCACTAAAATCTTTGCTTTCTTCCTCCAAGGCACCTAGCTCAAGCATTGGCTAGGGAGAGGGAGATCTCAAAGGTCTTCTGGGTGTGAGGTGAGACCTCCACGCTAGAGCCGAGGGTTTGTTCCTAACTTCTTGAGTCTTTGGCCCGTGACGTTCTCCTAAGTGTAGTAGGTGTGAGGTCACCCTTTCTTTGAACCCCGAACTCCACGAGAGACTAAGTTTTTGATTTCAACATTTTGGTGTTGTGAGCGTGGAGAGTGACCAGCACAGAAGATCTCGGGAGAGTGTCATGGTCGGAGATCAGGGAGTTAGTGATGATCTCGACGAGCTCCCCAACCCATCACCCTTCGTAGGAAAGGAGGAATTCATGTCATCCATCCAAGGCATCATGGAGATGTTGTGAAGTATTGCTCCTCGACGTAACTGCTCAACTCCCACCCCTCAGGACTTGGCTCTCAGGAGTCTCGGCAAGACTGCTCTCAGGAGTCTTGGTGAGTTGCCTCCCAGGGATCTAGGTGAGATGACCTCATTAGGGGGAGAAGGAAGTGCACCGGAAGAAGGCTCGGAAGGAAAGGATGGGAGAGGGGGTCGAGCAAGACCTCACCGGCCGGGAGCTGTTCCCCAGCCCGGCGAGTGCTAGCCTTCCAGGCGAGCAGGTCGCGCGAGTAGAGGTTGCGAGACCACCACTCAGGGGGTCACCCTTCAGCGAGCTGATCATCTCAGCTCACGTTCCCGAGGGGTAGACAGACCTGACACGGCTTAATACCGGGAAGGATGACCCCGTCCAGCACCTGTAGTGGTTTGAGGATATTGTCTCCATCAGGCCGATGACGGATGTCTTCAAGTGTCGCTTCTTTGCGATTACGTGTAAGGACAAGGCAAGGGACTGGTTCCACCAACTCCCTCCGAGATCGATCTATGGGTTAGAGGACTTGAGCTGGAGCTTTCAGCTTCGCTTCTCCACCTCCAAAAAGAGGAAGAAGAGTCCTGAGTCCATCTTCCTGATAAGGCAGGGGGCCGAGGAGTCGTTGACTCATTACGTTGACAGGTTCCAAGAGGAGATCGTGTGTGAAGACCCTGATTCCGGGCTTCCCAAAATGATCGGCATTTATTTTCAGCAGTGGACGTAAGGATAACAAAATAACACAAATCATCTTTATTTCATTATTTATACAATATCATACAGAGTTTTACTCGAAATCTGCTAAAAATTTACAATAGTTTTCTGAGCATAGCAGCTTGTGACTCACAGAGCCTTCTTCGATTCCTTTATAGACATCTAAACATACCTTCTCTAAGTCTTCAGGCGCGAACCTCCTACGTACGTCTGAAGTCCCACCTGTTGTCTGAAAAAAATGAATCCATTAAGGGTTAGTCATAACAATATGACTAGGTGAGATAATTATTTCGTGAAATATTGCACATGCAAATAATGGGTGTACTAGCAATATGCATACATCACAATAATAAATAAGTAATCCTTAAAGTTAAATTATAATTCGTCCCCTTATTTTAAGTTATATAGAATTGGAAATGATCCGGTGATGCAACTTGAATTGGCCACCACCCACTTAAGGGCTTTCCGTAGGCTCACCCCTACGTGGTGAATCCGTCAGTGGATGCCTCCACATCATTGGATTCGAAACCATCACATTTTCCCATGCAGATTTTTAAATGAATTTTATCTTAACGCATAAACAAGAAGTTTGAATAAAATTGGTTCCCCTCAGAAATATACATATCGCTTTTATATTTTCCCCTTGCCCGCATGTTAATCCATAGAGATATTTTAATGAGTTAAACTCATATGCACAGACACTTAGTAATTTCATAAAAATGCAACATAATCGAGAAATAAGTGAATAACTAAATCAAGAAATAAGAAACTCACCACAGCTTTGCCTTTATTCGCGTTTCCGCCACGATTGTCTTGTGACGCCATCCTCTGATTTCGAGATCTTGGAAACCACTGTACGTTCATTGGGTTGCGTCACAATTTACACGTAGCATAGAGTATAAAGGGTTTAACAAACATCGGAAAGCTAAAACAATAAACCAACCAGGCCAAATCCGTTTTATACTTTGCCGAACAACTGCAATAATGTCTCAAAATGGCAAAACCATCCCTTCAAATGGACTTCCCGTCCTCGTAAAATAATTGTTCGGCAATGCATAAAATCCAAACTTGGCTCACAACATAATATCCCAAAATAAGAAATGAAAATCAAAAGTTAAATAGAGCACATAAACTAATCCAGTCAAAGGAGAAAGCAGCAGGGTGGCGGCAGCTCGGGAGTAGCTACAAGAAGTGACGGCAACCTTGCGGTGGCAGCAGCTACACATGAGAAAGTCAGGAGCAGCAAGAACCCTAGCTCAGGGGCAGAGACAGCAAGAGCAGCAACTGTAAAAAAAACAAGAGAGGTGGTACTCGGGTGTAGTAGTAGAAAACAAAGAAGAAGCAGAGGCATAAGTGGGTAGTGAAGAAGAACCGAACACTATAGCAAAAGGAGATCGGCACCAGTAACCCTACCAGAAGAAAAGAGAACCAGAGCAACCCTAATCAGACCAGCCAGCAAAATCGTCGACGCTCGAAACTCGGCGACAGAGCAGCGTCGGCACACAAGATTGACGGCACAGTAAGTCGGTCGGCACAGCAAAGATGGCGCAGAGCAGTTTAGAAATACGGAGAGAGAGAAGAAGAAGGAGAAGAAAATCGCATAAGCAAGAGATCGACGAACACAGTGCGGGAGAAGGAATAATGGCCTGACCTTGATTTATACAGCGAAATCAGCGGTTAAACGGCAGTGTCGAGCCAACCACCGCTCCAGATGACATTTTGTCGAGCCCAAATCAACTTCCAAGCTAACAGCTCAACTTCAACACAGCCAGCACACCTTTACACAGCCAGCACAACCAACACTTATTTAAAGCCCCACTTCCAAAGGCCCAAAGTAAACCCATAATAATTAAACCAGCAACTCATCCATCCAGCACACTCAAAACAAAGCTCAGCCAAGTCAAGGTAGCCAGCACATATTATTCAAACAATTCAGACAATCATTATACAAGCCCAAATAAACCTGTACTAAAATTCAGCCCAAAATAAGCTCATCAAGCTTAAGAAAGCCAAATTCTGCCCACAATTAAAATGATACTCAAGGCAAAAGAAGAATAAAGTAAAACAAATTCATCAAAATATGAAAAAAAAACATTTCATGTGCCTTTTTCATCATCGGGGAGAGAAAATAAATAAACAAAAACAAAATAAGCGTGCAAACGAAATAAGCGTGCAACTGAACTAAAATGCGGGTGTTACATCCTTGATATCCAGAAGATGTCGGGGTATGCCCTCCAGATGGCGTTCACGGTGGGGTTGCGCGAGGGGTTCTTCAAGATGAGTCTGACCCGAAGGGCCCCCTTCCTTCGAGGAGCTGATGGAAAAGGCAGCAGAAGAGAGCCATGGAGACGGTCAACCCGGCATTTGTCAAGAAGTTGGCAAGGCTAACAAAGGCGGAATCGAAGGAGCATGTTGGCTCGAGACATCAAGAGGGAAGACGGAGAAAGGAGCAGAGAGCTCAGGGGTTCCAGGGACAGGAGGGTCCGGAACCAGGTTGGAGGCAGCAGGGAGGACCTGCCCAGGGTCCAGGAAGAACTCTCATCCAGGGCGGGGGAAACTTTCATGGGGGCAAAGGGAGGTTCAACTTCCAGAGGCAAGCCCCAAGACAGCTCCTACCCCCACCACAGCAAGTCTTGGCGATATGCGGAGGAGGAGGCAACAGGAGAGACCACCGAGCCCGCCGAAGGAGGGGAGGAAGAGCATTGTCATATTGTGACTTCCACCAGTTGGAGGGTCACGTCACGGCTACCTGCCCCGAGTTCTGGAAGTGAGGGGGTCGAGAGGCCCTGCCCAGTAGCAGCAGCCAGTGCAGGTTGAAGAGGTTCCATCCAGAATGGGGGAGGATCAAATATGTGAGGACCGGGTCGATGTTAGACCCTGAGGTGGTATAACAGTGATCAACGGTGGAGTAGAGATCGAAGCCACTCGAAGGACAAGCCTCCATGTAATATACCGACGGAGCGTCGCTTCGACATCTCAGACCCCGCCCCAGGAGGAGAAGATCACCTTCTCAATGAAGGGCATGCCAGATCATGCAGATCCGTTCTGCGATGCGCTGGTCATCCAGACGGTCATCGAGGTCTACACCGTCTCCCGGATCTTGATTGACAATGGGAGCTCCGTCAACGTCCTTTTCAAGAAGGCGTTTGACGGGATGAAGGTGTAACCGAGGAGGGTGTTGGCCTCGGACGGACCCCTGTCCGGATTTTCAGGGGAGAGGAAGGAGGTAGAAGGTGGAGTAGGACTCCAAGTTAAATTTGGGGGGACTTCAAGGAACTATCGGTTCGTCATTGTTGACGTTCCAAGCAGCCACAACGCCATCTTCGGAAGGCCCCTCATCAGCGCCTTCCGTTGTGTGTCGTCATCATTCCACCAGTGCCTCAAGTTTAGCTCAGGAGGGATCCAGGTCAGAATCAAGGGAGACCCCAGGATGGCAAGACAGTGCTACGTCACGACCATCAATACCGTCTCTTGGTTGGCCAAGGCGGAGGGGATGGAGAAGATCATGGAGAGCTTGAGCAGGATGTAAGTGTCCGACGAGAAGGAAGCGGATGACGGCCATCATGCCCAGGCCCCCTGAAGAAGCCTCGCCTTGGTGGAGTCTTTTCCCCTTTCTTATCTTGTAACAAGCTTTACCCCTGACCGACTGAGTCAGGGGATCATGTAACCCAAATTTTTTCCTCCGCTTGAGGATGTTGGATTTGGTGAAGTTCAAGTGACATACCTAGTTCCCAACCCCCGAGAGGATCTCCTCATTCCAGGCTCTCACTAGCTGGATGGGTCGAATGTGCCTCGGGGAGGCCAAGTCCTTTTTGCTCCGAGATGGTCCCGCTGTCCAGGCTCTCAATAGCTGGCAGGGCCGGTTGACCTCTTGTGGAAGCCAAGTCCTTTTTGCTCCGAGACGGTCTCGCTGTCCAGGCTCTCACTAGCTGGCAGGGTCGGTTGACCTCTCGTGGAGGCCAAGTCCTTTTGCTCCGAGACGGTCCCGCTATCCAGGCTCTCACTAGCTGGCAGAGTCGGTTGACCACTCGTGGAAGCCAAGTCCTTTTTGCTCCGAGATAGTCCCGCTGTCCAGGCTCTCACTAGGGTGCAGGGTCGGTTGACCTCTCGTGGTGGCCAAGTCCTTTTTGCTCCGAGACGGTCCCGCTGTTCAGGCTCTCACTAGCTGGCAGGGCCGGTTGACCTCTCATGGAGGCCAAGTCCTCTTTACTACGAGACGGTCCTGCTGTCCAGGCTCTCACTAGCTGGCAGGGCCGGTTGATCTCTCGCAGAGGCCAAGTCCTTTTTGCTCTGAGACGGTCCCGCTTTCCAGGCTCTCACTAGATGGCAGGGCTGGTTGACCTCTCGTGAAGGCCAAGTCCTTTTTGCTCCGAGACGGTCCCGCTGTCTAGGCTCTCACTAGCTGGCAGGGCAAATTGATCTCTTGTGGAGGTCAAGTCTTTTTTGCTCTGAGATGGTCCCGTTGTCCAGGCTCTCACTAGCTGGCAGGGCTGGTTGACCTCTCGTGGATGCCAAGTCCTTTTTGCTCCGAGACGGTCCCGCTATCTAGGCTCTCACTAGCTGGCAGGGACGGTTGACCTCTTATGGAGGCCAAGTCCTTTTTGCTTCGAGACGGTCCCGCTGTCCAGGCTCTCACTAGCTGGCAGGACCGGTTGACCTCTCGTGGAGGCAAGGTCCTTTTTGCTCCGAGACGGTCCCGTTGTCCAGGCTCTCACAACCTGGCAGGGTCGGTTGAACTCTCGTGGAGGCCAAGTCCTTTTTGCTCCGAGACGGTCCTGCTGTCCAGGCTCTTACTAGCTGGCAGGGTCGGTTGACCTCTCATGGATGCCAAGTCCTTTTTGCTCTGAGACGGTCCTACTGTCCAGGCTCTCACTAGCTGGCCGGGTCGGTTGACCTCTCGTGGAGGCAAAGTCTTTTTTTTCTCCGAGACAGTCCTGCTGACCAGGCTCTCACTAGCTGGCTGGGCTGGTTGACCTCTCGGGGAGGCCAAGTCCTTTTTAACGGGAGGGAATCTCGTCACTCAGGCTCCCATTAGCTGGCATGACGGGTTGAACTCTCAGGGAGGTTAAGTGAATTCTTCTCGGAGAGGCTAGGTATCTTTTCAGCTGTGCAAAAGAACTACACTCAGCGAATACGTTGGGTTGAATGTTTCTTTCCGAGCGCGGAACTCGCTCGAAAAGAGCGGGGATTGTATACAACCCCGTATTCGTGGAGTGGGGTCCCTCCAGCAGGCGCGAAGCTAGCTATGCATTTTTAATCTTTTTGAGGGGTTTGACACTCTTGGTGGCCAATTTAGGCTCAACCTGCATAATATACTAGCTAGTAGGGGGATGAAATATTTGTCTCTCCCCCGGCCCTTTTGAGGGGTCGCCCAGGCCGCCTACTCGCCCAGGCCGCCTACTCGCCCAGGCCGCGACTCGTCTAGCCACTTCTCGCCTAGCCGCAGCTCGCCAGCCTCGGTCTTGCCTAGGCCGCGTCTTGCCTAACCACAGCTCGCCAGCCTCAGTCTCGTCCAGGCTGCGTCTCGCCTAGCCGCAGCTCGCCAGCCTTGGTCTCGCCCAGGCCGCCTACTCGCCCAGGTCGCGTCTCGCATAGCCGCTTCTTACCCAACCACAGCTTGCTATTCTCGGTCTCGCCTAGTCTGCCTACTCGCCCAGGCCACCTACTCGCCCAGGTCGCGTCTTGCCTAGCCGCTTCTCGCCCAGCCGCAGCTCACTAGCCTCGGTCTCGCCCAGGCCGCCTACTCGCCCAGGCCGCGTCTCGCCTAGCCGCGTCTCGCTTAGCCGCAGCTCGCTAGCCTCGGTCTCGCCCAGGCCGCCTACTCGCCCGGCCTGTGCTCGCTCAGCAGCCAGCTCGTCTGGCATGTACTCCCTCGGCCATGCTTTTACTATTGTGCCCCCCAGGGTGGAATTACCTCTTTACCCCTGGTGTGGATGTTTTCTATTGGCCCAGGACCTATTTGTCTTAGGGGTATTTCTGACATTTTGGTCCCCATCTTTGGGAAATATATAAATAGACCCTTGAGGGTGCCTTGGAGGGCATTGCTTCTTAGCCACTAAAATCCCTCTACTTTCTTCCTCCAAGGCACCTAGCTCAAGCATTTGCTAGGGAGGATGAGATCTCAAAGGTCTTCCGGGTGTGAGGTGGGACCTCCACGCTAGAGTCGAGGGTCTGTTCCTAGCTTCTTGAGTCATTGTCCCGTGACATTCTCCTTAATGTAGTAGGTGTGAGGTCAACCCTTTCTTGGGACCCCGAACTCCACGAGAGACCAAGTTTTTGGTTTCAACAGGTGCAAAGTGCAATATTTAAACATTTGAGATGCAAAGTGTTAAAAGTGATATTTTCGGGGGTGCAAAGTGCCAAAATCCCGTTTTTGCCCTAGTCGCTCTCCCGTTTTTGTTCGAATGGTGAAACCCTTTCTCCCGTTCTCACACGCAACTCGTCGACGGTCAAATGCCACCTGGGCAATCGACGACGTCCACTCCAGTTGTCTTCCTCAAGGTCGGCGACCAACCTGAAAGTTGACTAGTTGTCTAAATTATCACCTAGAGGGGGGTGAATAGGTGATTGCGACGTCTTTTGCGGAATAAAATAAAACTAATCGCAGCACACACAAAAAGAACACAAGCACAGACGACACAAGATTTATAGTGGTTCCCCGATCTTGGGTACTCCACTTTCCCTCTCACCGATCTAGTAACGCACTAGACTCGGCTACTCCACTTATCTCAGATTTAAGAAATCTTACAACTCGATCCAACCCGGATCTACACTCGGAAGCACAATCTTCCTACAACAAATACTCGGAGTGAAAACTCCTACAACTCGGAGAAGAATCTCCTACAGAATAAAGATTTACAGAAAATGATAAACTGTGACAGATCTAGAAAATCTTGACGTCTCTTCTTCCTTCAACAATGGCGGCTCTGTCAGGAATCAGTCGGAGAAGATACTGTCGTCGATCTTCAGATCTGGTTCTTCGGAACACACGGAATCAAGAGATTCGAAAGAAAGTCGAGGTCGATCTCGATTCTATGTGTCACTTTGTCGATCGTTCCTCGTCGGCGGCCTTCCAGATGGAAACAGTGAGCGGCGGCGACCGGGAAGACGAATCGGGAACTTAGGGTTTTTCGGCCCTTTTTCGTTTCACGTTCTTGAAGAGAGAGAAAAGATAAACGATTATTAAAGTTCTTCTTTTTGAAAAGAGAGACTGATTAGACCTTTTATAGGGAGCCTAATCGGTCAGAAATCAAATCGTATTGAAAGTAATGCCACGTGGGCCAATAAGATGATGACAGATTAAGGATTGGAAAAATAGAACAAATAGTGGGTCAACGATTTTGACAATTTCAAAATTAGAAAAAGATCAAGTCAGAAGTACTCGAGAACTGAAGGTTGTTCTCGAGCACTGAATCAAGGAGTTCTCGAGAATAGAAATGATTGTCTCGAGATCTGAGACTTAGAAAAATATACTGTCAAAAATAACTTTCTCGAGCACTAATTGTATTACTCGAGCACTTATACTTTGAAGAAAAAGTATATCTGGATTACTCGAGCACACAGTAAACTTGCTCGAGTACTGGAAAGAAAGTATTCGAGAACTTGAAACTTCTCGAGCACAAGCAGAATTTGCTCGAGAGCCTGAAGAAATGTACTCGAGAATTATTAAGATTTCTCGAGCACTAAACACTTAGAAAAACTTGAGAACTGGAGTACTCGAGAAACAAGTCTCTTTCTCGATCACAAAGACTTAATCAAAATCCTGAAGACTAGAGTACTCGAGCAAATGGATTATTTCTCGAGCACTTGAACATAGAGGAAAATCTGGAGAAAGTACTCGAGAAGCTAAAGCTGTTCTCGAGCACAGGAACTTAGAAAAATAACGACAGAGAAATAGTTCTCGAGAAAGGTAGACTTAGAAGAAGAGTTATATTTCTCGAGTACTTTTCCTTAGAAATATTTTTGCACAGCATTCTAGTTCTCGAGCAGCAAAGTCATTTTCTCGAGAAAGGAAAACTTTCTCTCGAGCATTAATGACAGCCAGATTTGTAAGAAAAAGTTCTCGAGCAAGCTGAGCTTTTTCTCGAGCACTTTAAAAACTTCTCGAGACCTAGAGTTGTAATTTACTCGAGCACTATTGTACTTCTCGAGCAAAAAAAGACAGCAAAAATTCTAAGTTACAGAAAAATATTTTCAAATAAAACTTCTTCAGCTTCAGCTTTTGTCCTTTTCTCCAAGTGATTTGAGGTTAAGTATATTCCAATAGAGAGGCTACACATGAGTCAACACCTTGGATTACACAGTGAGGGATTACACTGTGAAGTCCTGTGTTTGATGACCCATTACAGACTGACATTGGTCTATACTTAAAGTGTACACCTGCAAGCATATGGCTAAAGAGAAATATCAAATACAACTGGATTCAACTTAGTTCATGGTGACTTCATGCAAATCTAGGTGAGTGTGGATACAATACCCAACAATCTCCCCCTATTTGCAGAAGTCAGAACCCTATACACTAAGCTGAATCCCTTAACAAATAATACATAACAACAAGTAAGCAAGACATATGTGACATAATCAAAATAACCTAGAGCAGGAATAATAGAAATGAATCACAGCACAATCAAAAACATATAGGTATATAAGTAATCAGATTTTTCAGATTAATGTTTTTAAATCCCACTATTCCCAAAGATACAAAAGGCTGTTATGAAATAGAGTGCAGGTTACTTCTTCTTGCCATCAGCCTGTTTCTTTTGTCTTTCACCCTCTTGCCATCTCTTCTGCTCTTGTCTCTCAAAGTAGCTGAAGGGCTTGGGAAAGTACTTTTCAGGTTTAGGAGGAGCTACAGCATTGTGAAATCCATACTTAGACTCATGCAGCCTCCTCTGAATGCAGTTCTTGTCATACTTTCTCCATTCCTCATGGCTGTAGAATTCTTGTTGTCTTTCACTGAATTGAGTTACCAGCTTCAGAGTTTCAAGGATTAAAGTCCTGGAGGTGGGGCTCCAGACTTCAGAGTGTACTGGATACTGCCTTGGTTCATCCTGATGTCTTCTGTAGCCTTGATCATGTTCAGGTGCAGATCTCCTTGCAGAGGGCCCTTCCCCATATTTCCTTTTCTTTGTTTGGATATTAGGTGGCTGGTTAGGTAGATCTTCCCACACCTCTCCAGTTGGCATGAAAGTTTCTTGAAGTTCAATGTATGGAGAGAAGGCCTTCTGAGCAAAGGCAGCAGCAGCAGCAGCATCTTCTTCAGCTTGGACAGCAGCCATTGCATCAGCAGCAGCTTGGGCAGCAGAGGCTTGAGTGCTTTCAGCAAGGGCTGCTCTGACTGCAACTGGGTTCAGATGATAGGGAATTGAGTTGGAGTCAATCTGATGGTCAGGGAATATATTGTTGTGCATCCAGACAGAGGTATCAAAGGTATGAAACTTGACAGAGTCAATATGTTTCAGCACATTTTCTTTCAGCTTGGAGTGGAATGCATCCTGAGCCTTGATGACTTTGGCTTCTATGTCAGCTTGGGTTTCAAAGCTGGCATTGGTAATTCTGGTCAAGATGGATTCAGTATGTTTAGCTGAGACAGTCTTGAAAATCTCCTCCCCCTTTCTGACTTCTGTAGTAAGGGTTGCAATAGCATCTTCCTTAAAGGTGCCAACCTCACCTGTCAGCTTAAAGAACTTGTCATCTGTCCTTTTATCCAACTGAATCTGATTATTAGCCAACACAACTGATTGATCCATGAGGTGGCCAATACTTGTTATAGTATGATCCAAGGCCAATCCTCCTTTGTGAAATGCTTCTTTCAGGGTATCTGTGTTCACCTGGATTTCAGTAAAGCCTTTGTGCATGGCCTTCTCAAGTGCAGTCACCTGGTCTTGAACCTTCTTGACAGCTGTGTCTATGTAGGTTTTCTGTTCAGCAAACAACTGTGTTAACAGTGTTATGATGGAATCAGTAGCAGCAGGAGCACTTGCAGGAGCAAGACTGGATGGATGTGGTTGAGCAGCAGCAGGTGGAGAAGGTGCATTGGAGGGGCTGGGGGTGATCTCTTCAATTACAACAGTAGAAGTGGATGGCTGTCTTCTCAGAGGGATGTTGTCATCTTCTTCATTTCCTGAAGGAAGGAAAGTTGGGATGGAGTAGTGTGGCCTTAGAGGAATCCTGGACTCTGCCTCCTGAACATCCTCATCAGTTTCTGGGATGTCAGTCATTGGCTCAAAAGAAGAGGGAGTGGTTGTGGAGGAAGCAGCAGCTTGCTGTCCTTGGGTATCAGCTGGGTGAGAAGGTGATGGGGGAAGTGAACTGGAGGGCTGAACTGGTTCTGGAGAAGCATGTTTCTTAGGTAGTTCTGGAACTGGTTCAAGTGGAGCTGGGTCCTGAGCAGTGGCTGGAGCAGAATCTGGAACTGAGTCTGGAACTGAGTCTGGAGCAGAATTTGGAACTGAGTCTGGAACTGAGTCTGGAACTGAGTCCTGAGCTGTTGATGCTAAACTGGGGTGCTCAGAAGTGAGTTCAGTGATCATTGCATCAATTTCTTCTGAAGTGGCAGTCAGATCTATATCCATGGAGGCAGGCTCCCCCTCAAGAGAAGCATCCTGGATGACAATCTCTGGGTTTGGAGGGGGGGATGGAATCCTGTACTCTGGAACATCCTTTACCACAACTGTTGTAGCAGGAGCTGGGGAAATTTTTGAAGCTGGGGAAGGTTGTGCAGGCTCCCCCTCAATTGCTGGATGAGGAGAGGGAGATGGAGTCCTGACAACCTCTTCCTGAACTTGTTCTTGAGCCCTGGTGGCCTGGGTGGTATTCTGCAATTTCAACTCCCATCTGTTAATGGAGTCCACTGTGAGCCTCTTCATGTAGTGCAGAACACTGCCTTTGGACATTGAGAACACTGCTGGGTCAAGTTCACTGAGTAGAAGGGTTATAATTCTGGCAAATCCAGGCTTCTTGAGACTGGACCTGATGTGATCAAGAATCAGTCTGCCAAAAGGATATTGCTTCCTGCAGATTATGGAGGTCATCACATCAAACATCTCTCCTGTAGCATGTTTGATTGATCCAGTAGCACAGAGAAGGCATTTGCCGACGATGTCCAGAAGGAATTTGCTCTCTGGGTTCAGCTGGGGGCATCGAATACCAGAGGGTATGCCGGCGATTCCACAGTAGGAATAGGCACGGTCATAGTCTGCATGGGTTAGGTCTTCTGGTTCTGTGACTGGAGGTAGATGAAGCAACTGATTGATGATGGAGGCGGTGAGTTTGACCTTGATGCCAGAAACGGTAGATCGGAGAACATGACCACTGGTGTTGACTGTCAAATTCTGGTAGAATTCATGAACCTGAGGAAGAAGGAGACGACACTTCTGTTCTAGGACAAAAGTGAGGCCGGCTATATCCAGGAGGTTCAAGAGGTTCTGAAAGTCTGGGGATATGTCTGCAATGCCATCTCGAAGGAGTTCACTGCCGATTCCGAGCTTGGCGATGGAAGAAGATGAAGCCATTGAAGAAAAACGGAGAAAAACTGTGGGGTTTTCCTGGTTTTCACGGCACCGGCGGGAGGCGAAGGGTCACAAGATATTTGGGGATTTTGGGATTAGTGGATTTAACGATTTTAATCTGACTATTTATATACATATTGTAAATGAGCGGCAGAAATGATCTGGACTGCTACTAGGCATTTCGAAAAATAATAAAAACTAACAAAAACTGTACTCGGGAAATTAGGGTTAAGAATTTTTCGTAAGTATCAAGTGCTCGAGAAGTAGGCTCGAGTACTTTATTAAGTTCTCGAGTACCCCGAGTGAAGTTCTCGAGACCAAAGAACTTAGGAAATTTTCGTAACCGAAAGTTCTCGAGAAGTTTTCTCGAGCAGAATAAAGAGTTCTTGAGAAGCTTGCTCGAGAAGTAGACAGTTCTCGAGCATCGTTCTCGAGCAAAAGTAAAGTTCCCGAGAAAGAATTACTTAGTTTTTTTTCTTAGTCCTCTTTGTTGAGCATCCCAAGTTCTGTCTTGAAGAAAGAGAACTTGGCCTCATCCAGTGGCTTTGTGAAAATGTCTGCAACTTGTCTATCTGTTGGAACATATTGAAGGTTGATATCTCCTCGCTCCACATGCTCCCGTATAAAATGATATCTCAACTCTATATGTTTTGTTCTGCTGTGTGACACTGGATTGTTGGCAATGGCAATTGCACTTGATGAATCACACATCAGAGGAATGTCTTCAAACTTCAGGTTGTAATCTTCAAGCTGATTTTTGATCCAAAGCAGTTGTGCACAACAACTGCCTGCAGAGATGTACTCTGACTCGGCTGTTGAGATTGCGACACAATTCTGCTTCTTACTACTCCAGGAAATAAGCCTTCTTCCTAGGAATTGACATGTTCCTGAGGTGCTCTTCCTATCATCCTTGCTACCTGCAAAATCTGCATCTTATTGCCTCCAATCTTGCCACTGGAGCATATGTTTGATCGAAGTCTATTCCTTCTTCTTGTCGGTATCCTTTGGCGACGAGACGCGCCTTGTTCTTTATTATTGTACCATCTTCATCTAGCTTGTTCCGATACACCCACTTGGTTCCTATAACGTTCTTATCTTTGGGTCTTGGTACAAGCTTCCAAACTTCACACCGTTTGAATTGGTTCAGCTCCTCTTCCATGGCTAGTATCCATGATGCGTCGTAGTTTGCTTCCTCAAACTTCTTTGGTTCCACCTGAGATAGAAAACTTAAATATAAATTTTCATTAGTGGTACCTCTACGAGTTCTGACACCGTCTCGAGGATTTCCAATGATCTGTTCTATTGGATGATCCTTCAAGTGTCTGAGCTCTAATGTCCTAGCATCTGGAACATCTTCAGCATCTGGAGTGACTTCATTTCTTTGAACTGCTTCAATATCCTGATCTTCATTCTCAATTGTAGTTGGAGAAGTGATCTCGATGAAGGTATCACCCTTCTCTTCACTTGGTTCCTCCAACTTTATTTCATTTATCTTGGAACCTGCAGCTTCAAGTAACACACTAGACGAGTTGCTTTGCAACAAACTCGTCTCATCAAAAATAACATGAATTGATTCTTCTACCACCAAGGATTTCTTGTTAAAGATCCTATATGCTTTACTTTGGCTACTATAGCCTACGAAAATGCCTTCAAAACTCTTTTCGCTAAACTTAGTGGTATGATACTTGCCGTTGTTAAGTACAAAGCACTTACAACCAAAGATTCTAAAGTAAGATATTGTTGGCTTCCTGCCTTTTAAAAGTTCATAAGGAGTCTTATCATGGTTCTTGTTTATGAGTGCTCGATTTTGCACGTGACATGCAGTGTTGACGGCTTCAGCCCAGAAATATTCCGGTAGTGAAGCATCACTCAACATAGTCCTGCAAGCCTCTATGAGTGTTCTGTTTCTTCTCTCAGCTACTCCATTTTGTTGTGGAGTCCGAGGAGAGGAAAACTCATGAAGGATACCAAGGCTTTCACAAAATTCCGTCATGGCCCCAGATTTGAATTCCGTTCCATTGTCACTTCTGATTTTGACAATGGAGCAGTTGTACTCATTCTGTATTTGCCTGACAAAATTAGTGAAAATATCAAAGGTATCCGACTTGTGTTTCAAAAAGAACACTCACGCAAAGCGCGAGTAATCATCAACAATAACCAACGTATAATCCTTACCTCCTAAACTTCTAACTTGCAGTGGACCAAACAAGTCCATATGAAGAAGGTGTAAACACCTGTCCGAATCTTTGCCAATAATGCTTTTAAAAGTAGCCCTTGTTTGCTTGCCTTTAATGCATGCGTGACAAGGTCTTTCCTTTTCGCACTTAACATTTGGAGCATCACGCACCAAATTCTTCGAAAACAATTTATGAATGGTTTTGAAATTAATATGTGCTAATCTCTTGTGCCATTGGTCACTAAGAGATGCACTATCTTTAGCAAGAAGACATACTGGGGTAGAGGAATCCAAACAAATAAAATTAAGACAAAATATGTTTCTGCTACGAGTACCGGATAAAATGGTTTCTTGTTTATCAACCGCTTTTATCAAACACTTGTTGGCATGAAACTCAACAACGTATCCTTTGTCGCATAATTGACTTATGCTTATGAGATTATGTTCTAATCCCTCAACATAAGCAACATCCGAGAAGGATACGCTACCGTTAGAAATTGTACCATATCCTTTTGTAACTCCCCGGTCGGAGCCTCCAAAGATGACCTTTGGTCCGTTCTCGGTTGGAGAGTAATTTTGAAGTAAACTTTTTGTTCCGGTCATGTGCCGAGAACATCCACTGTCCAAGTACCATATTGGCGTTCTATTGGCCTTTGGACATACCTGCAACCACAAAATTATTTTTCCTTAGGAACCCAAATTTGTTTGGGTCCTTGGTCTCTTGTTAGATTGCTCCCCCTACCGATGTTAGCATCGTGAGCGGTCTTTCTCACATTGATAACTCTTGGGGCAGCATAAACACTTTTGTTGAACCAACAATCGATGGCGAAGTGACCAATCTTGCCACAACACCAACAATGAAATCTATTGTATCTTTGTCCATTCTTCTCTTGCTTGACCATCTTGACATGAGGTTTAGCAGGAGGAGCTGCACTGGAGGTGGATGCTTCATGTTGATGACATGAACATGCTTTCCTCTCTTTGGTGGACAAGACTTCAACTTCTTTCACTTTCGGTGCTCTCTTAAAGTTATGACCATGATTATATGGACCATAGCTCTGAAGACTGATTTCTTCATAAGGTGCTTTAAAAACACTTTCGCCAAAGTTTCTAGGACGTGCCCATCCTTGGTATCTAGACTTTGGCTCTACATAAGTAGGCCTAGACCAGTGTCCATAGGAGGACTCAAGATCAAACTTGTTTGTCGGGTAGATTACCTTATTAAAGGTAGTCTGTTCTTGAGGGGCTTTCCCTTTTTCTTTGGCTAAGGCTTTCTTGGCTGCCTTATTCTTTCGTTGAGTCTTATTCCTTCTAGAAGTCTTACTAGAAGAGGCTACATGTCCTAGTCCAGCACCATCAGTCTGTGCTGAAAATCCAGCAATCAGTGGAAGAACTGTCTTAGGCTTGGAGAAGCTCTCAACAAGCTTCTTCTCAGCCTCAAACTGCTCTTCCAGTTTCTCAATGACTTTTTCTTTCAGACTGACGAGACTAAGTGTCTCATTCAATTCTTTTATGGCAGAGTTAAGCTTACCTTTGAGTGATTCCATCTCAAGAACTTCTTCTCTCAAAGAGCTTTCACTTGCCTTAAGAGACTTAATCTCTTTGGCTTGAGCTTTCACGACCTTTCGACATTTGTCGTAGGCCTTGATCAGCTCTCTGTACTGAACCATGAGTTCAGACTCATCGTCATTAGAGCTGTCCTCATTCTCATGTTCAGAACTCTCAGATTCAGAAAGAGGTGTGTGAGAGTTTACCTTCCCAGTGTACTGGGGTTCTGTCTCCTCATCAGTTTGAGCCATCAGCCCAAAATATGCTTCTTCTTCCTCACTTGACTCCGAGGAGTCTGAGTCGCTGAGGGTCTTTGTTTTCTTAGCCACGAGGCTCCTTTCATTCTTCTTTTGGTGAAAGGGTTTCTTGCTTTCCTTCTTTCCTCCTTCTCTTTTCTTATGAGGGCATTCAGCAATCATATGACCTGGCTTGTTGCAACAATAGCAAACTATGTCAGATGAAACATGTTTGTTCTGTTTAGGAACATACCTGTCATGGCTGCTTGAGCCTTTCTTTCTTCGATCACTTTCATAATGTGATCGTCTATGTGAGGCATCCTTGCCTCTCCAATTCTTCTTTGTGTTCAGAAACTTCTTGAACTGTCTTGATAAGAGAGAGAACTCTCCTTCAGACATCTCTGAGCCTGATGAACTGGGCTCTGAACTTTCTTCACTCTCAATTGTTTCCTGAGCAGGAGTAGATGATTGAGCTTTGACCTTTTTTGTGCTTTCTGCCTTCAAGGCAACAGTCTTATCCTTTGAAGAGGATCTGCTCTTCTCTTCTTCGGCTTTTCTTGTATTTATTTGCATCTCATAAGACATCAGCTTTCCGAAGAGATTCTGTGGGTCAGTCTCTGCTAGTCTGCCAAACTCCCGAATGGCACATACTTTGGTATCCCACTCTTTCGTCAGAGATCTGAGGAATTTGTCATTCAGCTCACCATTAGTGAACTTCCTGCCATACCCCTTCAGACCATTAACAATTTTGCTGAAGTTCTCAAACGTATCTGTGATTGAATCCTTTGGTCCTTGTCTGAAGGCTTCATATTTTTGATTCAGAAGGGATCTTCTGTCATCCCTTACTTCTTCAGTGCCTTCCATCAGGACTATCAGACACTGCCACATTTCCTTAGCGCTTTGGCAATGTATCAGATTCAGTAGCATAGAGTCATCAACTGCACTTGCTATGATGTTTTTAGCTTTCTTGTCCAACGAGACAAGTGCAATCTCATCTTTGTCAAGATCCATTAGTTTCTTTGGTACCTTTAGAGTAGGATCTATTGTGGAGGTTGTCATGGGAACATAGGGACCTTCTTCAACTATCATAAAGATCCTTGGATCCACAGCTTCCATAAAGAATTTAATTCTTTCTTTCCACATGGGAAAGTTTGTCTTGGTGCACAGTGGAAGCTTTGCAAAATCTTTTGCCTTATCCATGCTTGGCTAACTTCTTAGACAACTTAGGGCAGATCTGATCAAGGTGTTAACCTTTATATGATCAACGACCCTCTGATACCAATTGAAAGTTGACTAGTTGTCTAAATTATCACCTAGAGGGGGGTGAATAGGTGATTGCGACGTCTTTTGCGGAATAAAATAAAACTAATCGCAGCACACACAAAAAGAACACAAGCACAGACGACACAAGATTTATAGTGGTTCCCCGATCTTGGGTACTCCACTTTCCCTCTCACCGATCTAGTAACGCACTAGACTCGGCTACTCCACTTATCTCAGATTTAAGAAATCTTACAACTCGATCCAACCCGGATCTACACTCGGAAGCACAATCTTCCTACAACAAATACTCGGAGTGAAAACTCCTACAACTCGGAGAAGAATCTCCTACAGAATAAAGATTTACAGAAAATGATAAACTGTGACAGATCTAGAAAATCTTGACGTCTCTTCTTCCTTCAACAATGGCGGCTCTGTCAGGAATCAGTCGGAGAAGATACTGTCGTCGATCTTCAGATCTGGTTCTTCGGAACACACGGAATCAAGAGATTCGAAAGAAAGTCGAGGTCGATCTCGATTCTATGTGTCACTTTGTCGATCGTTCCTCGTCGGCGGCCTTCCAGATGGAAACAGTGAGCGGCGGCGACCGGGAAGACGAATCGGGAACTTAGGGTTTTTCGGCCCTTTTTCGTTTCACGTTCTTGAAGAGAGAGAAAAGATAAACGATTATTAAAGTTCTTCTTTTTGAAAAGAGAGACTGATTAGACCTTTTATAGGGAGCCTAATCGGTCAGAAATCAAATCGTATTGAAAGTAATGCCACGTGGGCCAATAAGATGATGACAGATTAAGGATTGGAAAAATAGAACAAATAGTGGGTCAACGATTTTGACAATTTCAGAATTAGAAAAAGATCAAGTCAGAAGTACTCGAGAACTGAAGGTTGTTCTCGAGCACTGAATCAAGGAGTTCTCGAGAATAGAAATGATTGTCTCGAGATCTGAGACTTAGAAAAATATACTGTCAAAAATAACTTTCTCGAGCACTAATTGTATTACTCGAGCACTTATACTTTGAAGAAAAAGTATATCTGGATTACTCGAGCACACAGTAAACTTGCTCGAGTACTGGAAAGAAAGTATTCGAGAACTTGAAACTTCTCGAGCACAAGCAGAATTTGCTCGAGAGCCTGAAGAAATGTACTCGAGAATTATTAAGATTTCTCGAGCACTAAACACTTAGAAAAACTTGAGAACTGGAGTACTCGAGAAACAAGTCTCTTTCTCGATCACAAAGACTTAATCAAAATCCTGAAGACTAGAGTACTCGAGCAAATGGATTATTTCTCGAGCACTTGAACATAGAGGAAAATCTGGAGGAAAGTACTCGAGAAGCTAAAGCTGTTCTCGAGCACAGGAACTTAGAAAAATAACGACAGAGAAATAGTTCTCGAGAAAGGTAGACTTAGAAGAAGAGTTATATTTCTCGAGTACTTTTCCTTAGAAATATTTTTGCACAGCATTCTAGTTCTCGAGCAGCAAAGTCATTTTCTCGAGAAAGGAAAACTTTCTCTCGAGCATTAATGACAGCCAGATTTGTAAGAAAAAGTTCTCGAGCAAGCTGAGCTTTTTCTCGAGCACTTTAAAAACTTCTCGAGACCTAGAGTTGTAATTTACTCGAGCACTATTGTACTTCTCGAGCAAAAAAAGACAGCAAAAATTCTAAGTTACAGAAAAATATTTTCAAATAAAACTTCTTCAGCTTCAGCTTTTGTCCTTTTCTCCAAGTGATTTGAGGTTAAGTATATTCCAATAGAGAGGCTACACATGAGTCAACACCTTGGATTACACAGTGAGGGATTACACTGTGAAGTCCTGTATTTGATGACCCATTGCAGACTGACATTGGTCTATACTTAAAGTGTACACCTGCAAGCATATGGCTAAAGAGAAATATCAAATACAACTGGATTCAACTTAGTTCATGGGTGACTTCATGCAAATCTAGGTGAGTGTGGATACAATACCCAACAATCTCCCCCTATTTGCAGAAGTCAGAACCCTATACACTAAGCTGAATCCCTTAACAAATAATACATAACAACAAGTAAGCAAGACATATGTGACATAATCAAAATAACCTAGAGCAGGAATAACAGAAATGAATCACAGCACAATCAAAAACATATAGGTATATAAGTAATCAGATTTTTCAGATTAATGTTTTTAAATCCCACTATTCCCAAAGATACAAAAGGCTGTTATGAAATAGAGTGCAGGTTACTTCTTCTTGCCATCAGCCTGTTTCTTTTGTCTTTCACCCTCTTGCCATCTCTTCTGCTCTTGTCTCTCAAAGTAGCTGAAGGGCTTGGGAAAGTACTTTTCAGGTTTAGGAGGAGCTACAGCATTGTTAAATCCATACTTAGACTCATGCAGCCTCCTCTGAATGCAGTTCTTGTCATACTTTCTCCATTCCTCATGGCTGTAGAATTCTTGTTGTCTTTCACTGAATTGAGTTACCAGCTTCAGAGTTTCAAGGATTAAAGTCCTGGAGGTGGGGCTCCAGACTTCAGAGTGTACTGGATACTGCCTTGGTTCATCCTGATGTCTTCTGTAGCCTTGATCATGTTCAGGTGCAGATCTCCTTGCAGAGGGCCCTTCCCCATATTTCCTTTTCTTTGTTTGGATATTAGGTGGCTGGTTAGGTAGATCTTCCCACACCTCTCCAGTTGGCATGAAAGTTTCTTGAAGTTCAATGTATGGAGAGAAGGCCTTCTGAGCAAAGGCAGCAGCAGCAGCAGCATCTTCTTCAGCTTGGACAGCAGCCATTGCATCAGCAGCAGCTTGGGCAGCAGAGGCTTGAGTGCTTTCAGCAAGGGCTGCTCTGACTGCAACTGGGTTCAGATGATAGGGAATTGAGTTGGAGTCAATCTGATGGTCAGGGAATATATTGTTGTGCATCCAGACAGAGGTATCAAAGGTATGAAACTTGACAGAGTCAATATGTTTCAGCACATTTTCTTTCAGCTTGGAGTGGAATGCATCCTGAGCCTTGATGACTTTGGCTTCTATGTCAGCTTGGGTTTCAAAGCTGGCATTGGTAATTCTGGTCAAGATGGATTCAGTATGTTTAGCTGAGACAGTCTTGAAAATCTCCTCCCCCTTTCTGACTTCTGTAGTAAGGGTTGCAATAGCATCTTCCTTAAAGGTGCCAACCTCACCTGTCAGCTTAAAGAACTTGTCATCTGTCCTTTTATCCAACTGAATCTGATTATTAGCCAACACAACTGATTGATCCATGAGGTGGCCAATACTTGTTATAGTATGATCCAAGGCCAATCCTCCTTTGTGAAATGCTTCTTTCAGGGTATCTGTGTTCACCTGGATTTCAGTAAAGCCTTTGTGCATGGCCTTCTCAAGTGCAGTCACCTGGTCTTGAACCTTCTTGACAGCTGTGTCTATGTAGGTTTTCTGTTCAGCAAACAACTGTGTTAACAGTGTTATGATGGAATCAGTAGCAGCAGGAGCACTTGCAGGAGCAAGACTGGATGGATGTGGTTGAGCAGCAGCAGGTGGAGAAGGTGCATTGGAGGGGCTGGGGGTGATCTCTTCAATTACAACAGTAGAAGTGGATGGCTGTCTTCTCAGAGGGATGTTGTCATCTTCTTCATTTCCTGAAGGAAGGAAAGTTGGGATGGAGTAGTGTGGCCTTAGAGGAATCCTGGACTCTGCCTCCTGAACATCCTCATCAGTTTCTGGGATGTCAGTCATTGGCTCAAAAGAAGAGGGAGTGGTTGTGGAGGAAGCAGCAGCTTGCTGTCCTTGGGTATCAGCTGGGTGAGAAGGTGATGGGGGAAGTGAACTGGAGGGCTGAACTGGTTCTGGAGAAGCATGTTTCTTAGGTAGTTCTGGAACTGGTTCAAGTGGAGCTGGGTCCTGAGCAGTGGCTGGAGCAGAATCTGGAACTGAGTCTGGAACTGAGTCTGGAGCAGAATTTGGAACTGAGTCTGGAACTGAGTCTGGAACTGAGTCCTGAGCTGTTGATGCTAAACTGGGGTGCTCAGAAGTGAGTTCAGTGATCATTGCATCAATTTCTTCTGAAGTGGCAGTCAGATCTATATCCATGGAGGCAGGCTCCCCCTCAAGAGAAGCATCCTGGATGACAATCTCTGGGTTTGGAGGGGGGGATGGAATCCTGTACTCTGGAACATCCTTTACCACAACTGTTGTAGCAGGAGCTGGGGAAATTTTTGAAGCTGGGGAAGGTTGTGCAGGCTCCCCCTCAATTGCTGGATGAGGAGAGGGAGATGGAGTCCTGACAACCTCTTCCTGAACTTGTTCTTGAGCCCTGGTGGCCTGGGTGGTATTCTGCAATTTCAACTCCCATCTGTTAATGGAGTCCACTGTGAGCCTCTTCATGTAGTGCAGAACACTGCCTTTGGACATTGAGAACACTGCTGGGTCAAGTTCACTGAGTAGAAGGGTTATAATTCTGGCAAATCCAGGCTTCTTGAGACTGGACCTGATGTGATCAAGAATCAGTCTGCCAAAAGGATATTGCTTCCTGCAGATTATGGAGGTCATCACATCAAACATCTCTCCTGTAGCATGTTTGATTGATCCAGTAGCACAGAGAAGGCATTTGCCGACGATGTCCAGAAGGAATTTGCTCTCTGGGTTCAGCTGGGGGCATCGAATACCAGAGGGTATGCCGGCGATTCCACAGTAGGAATAGGCACGGTCATAGTCTGCATGGGTTAGGTCTTCTGGTTCTGTGACTGGAGGTAGATGAAGCAACTGATTGATGATGGAGGCGGTGAGTTTGACCTTGATGCCAGAAACGGTAGATCGGAGAACATGACCACTGGTGTTGACTGTCAAATTCTGGTAGAATTCATGAACCTGAGGAAGAAGGAGACGACACTTCTGTTCTAGGACAAAAGTGAGGCCGGCTATATCCAGGAGGTTCAAGAGGTTCTGAAAGTCTGGGGATATGTCTGCAATGCCATCTCGAAGGAGTTCACTGCCGATTCCGAGCTTGGCGATGGAAGAAGATGAAGCCATTGAAGAAAAACGGAGAAAAACTGTGGGGTTTTCCTGGTTTTCACGGCACCGGCGGGAGGCGAAGGGTCACAAGATATTTGGGGATTTTGGGATTAGTGGATTTAACGATTTTAATCTGACTATTTATATACATATTGTAAATGAGCGGCAGAAATGATCTGGACTGCTACTAGACATTTCGAAAAATAATAAAAACTAACAAAAACTGTACTCGGGAAATTAGGGTTAAGAATTTTTCGTAAGTATCAAGTGCTCGAGAAGTAGGCTCGAGTACTTTATTAAGTTCTCGAGTACCCCGAGTGAAGTTCTCGAGACCAAAGAACTTAGGAAATTTTCGTAACCGAAAGTTCTCGAGAAGTTTTCTCGAGCAGAATAAAGAGTTCTTGAGAAGCTTGCTCGAGAAGTAGACAGTTCTCGAGCATCGTTCTCGAGCAAAAGTAAAGTTCCTGAGAAAGAATTACTTAGTTTTTTTTTCTTAGTCCTCTTTGTTGAGCATCCCAAGTTCTGTCTTGAAGAAAGAGAACTTGGCCTCATCCAGTGGCTTTGTGAAAATGTCTGCAACTTGTCTATCTGTTGGAACATATTGAAGGTTGATATCTCCTCGCTCCACATGCTCCCGTATAAAATGATATCTCAACTCTATATGTTTTGTTCTGCTGTGTGACACTGGATTGTTGGCAATGGCAATTGCACTTGATGAATCACACATCAGAGGAATGTCTTCAAACTTCAGGTTGTAATCTTCAAGCTGATTTTTGATCCAAAGCAGTTGTGCACAACAACTGCCTGCAGAGATGTACTCTGACTCGGCTGTTGAGATTGCGACACAATTCTGCTTCTTACTACTCCAGGAAATAAGCCTTCTTCCTAGGAATTGACATGTTCCTGAGGTGCTCTTCCTATCATCCTTGCTACCTGCAAAATCTGCATCTTATTGCCTCCAATCTTGCCACTGGAGCATATGTTTGATCGAAGTCTATTCCTTCTTCTTGTCGGTATCCTTTGGCGACGAGACGCGCCTTGTTCTTTATTATTGTACCATCTTCATCTAGCTTGTTCCGATACACCCACTTGGTTCCTATAACGTTCTTATCTTTGGGTCTTGGTACAAGCTTCCAAACTTCACACCGTTTGAATTGGTTCAGCTCCTCTTCCATGGCTAGTATCCATGATGCGTCGCAGTTTGCTTCCTCAAACTTCTTTGGTTCCACCTGAGATAGAAAACTTAAATATAAATTTTCATTAGTGGTACCTCTACGAGTTCTGACACCGTCTCGAGGATTTCCAATGATCTGTTCTATTGGATGATCCTTCAAGTGTCTGAGCTCTAATGTCCTAGCATCTGGAACATCTTCAGCATCTGGAGTGACTTCATTTCTTTGAACTGCTTCAATATCCTGATCTTCATTCTCAATTGTAGTTGGAGAAGTGATCTCGATGAAGGTATCACCCTTCTCTTCACTTGGTTCCTCCAACTTTATTTCATTTATCTTGGAACCTGCAGCTTCAAGTAACACACTAGACGAGTTGCTTTGCAACAAACTCGTCTCATCAAAAATAACATGAATTGATTCTTCTACCACCAAGGATTTCTTGTTAAAGATCCTATATGCTTTACTTTGGCTACTATAGCCTACGAAAATGCCTTCAAAACTCTTTTCGCTAAACTTAGTGGTATGATACTTGCCGTTGTTAAGTACAAAGCACTTACAACCAAAGATTCTAAAGTAAGATATTGTTGGCTTCCTGCCTTTTAAAAGTTCATAAGGAGTCTTATCATGGTTCTTGTTTATGAGTGCTCGATTTTGCACGTGACATGCAGTGTTGACGGCTTCAGCCCAGAAATATTCCGGTAGTGAAGCATCACTCAACATAGTCCTGCAAGCCTCTATGAGTGTTCTGTTTCTTCTCTCAGCTACTCCATTTTGTTGTGGAGTCCGAGGAGAGGAAAACTCATGAAGGATACCAAGGCTTTCACAAAATTCCGTCATGGCCCCAGATTTGAATTCCGTTCCATTGTCACTTCTGATTTTGACAATGGAGCAGTTGTACTCATTCTGTATTTGCCTGACAAAATTAGTGAAAATATCAAAGGTATCCGACTTGTGTTTCAAAAAGAACACTCACGCAAAGCGCGAGTAATCATCAACAATAACCAACGTATAATCCTTACCTCCTAAACTTCTAACTTGCAGTGGACCAAACAAGTCCATATGAAGAAGGTGTAAACACCTGTCCGAATCTTTGCCAATAATGCTTTTAAAAGTAGCCCTTGTTTGCTTGCCTTTAATGCATGCGTGACAAGGTCTTTCCTTTTCGCACTTAACATTTGGAGCATCACGCACCAAATTCTTCGAAAACAATTTATGAATGGTTTTGAAATTAATATGTGCTAATCTCTTGTGCCATTGGTCACTAAGAGATGCACTATCTTTAGCAAGAAGACATACTGGGGTAGAGGAATCCAAACAAATAAAATTAAGACAAAATATGTTTCTGCTACGAGTACCGGATAAAATGGTTTCTTGTTTATCAACCGCTTTTATCAAACACTTGTTGGCATGAAACTCAACAACGTATCCTTTGTCGCATAATTGACTTATGCTTATGAGATTATGTTCTAATCCCTCAACATAAGCAACATCCGAGAAGGATACGCTACCGTTAGAAATTGTACCATATCCTTTTGTAACTCCCCGGTCGGAGCCTCCAAAGATGACCTTTGGTCCGTTCTCGGTTGGAGAGTAATTTTGAAGTAAACTTTTTGTTCCGGTCATGTGCCGAGAACATCCACTGTCCAAGTACCATATTGGCGTTCTATTGGCCTTTGGACATACCTGCAACAACAAAATTATTTTTCCTTAGGAACCCAAATTTGTTTGGGTCCTTGGTCTCTTGTTAGATTGCTCCCCCTACCGATGTTAGCATCGTGAGCGGTCTTTCTCACATTGATAACTCTTGGGGCAGCATAAACACTTTTGTTGAACCAACAATCGATGGCGAAGTGACCAATCTTGCCACAACACCAACAATGAAATCTATTGTATCTTTGTCCATTCTTCTCTTGCTTGACCATCTTGACATGAGGTTTAGCAGGAGGAGCTGCACTGGAGGTGGATGCTTCATGTTGATGACATGAACATGCTTTCCTCTCTTTGGTGGACAAGACTTCAACTTCTTTCACTTTCGGTGCTCTCTTAAAGTTATGACCATGATTATATGGACCATAGCTCTGAAGACTGATTTCTTCATAAGGTGCTTTAAAAACACTTTCGCCAAAGTTTCTAGGACGTGCCCATCCTTGGTATCTAGACTTTGGCTCTACATAAGTAGGCCTAGACCAGTGTCCATAGGAGGACTCAAGATCAAACTTGTTTGTCGGGTAGATTACCTTATTAAAGGTAGTCTGTTCTTGAGGGGCTTTCCCTTTTTCTTTGGCTAAGGCTTTCTTGGCTGCCTTATTCTTTCGTTGAGTCTTATTCCTTCTAGAAGTCTTACTAGAAGAGGCTACATGTCCTAGTCCAGCACCATCAGTCTGTGCTGAAAATCCAGCAATCAGTGGAAGAACTGTCTTAGGCTTGGAGAAGCTCTCAACAAGCTTCTTCTCAGCCTCAAACTGCTCTTCCAGTTTCTCAATGACTTTTTCTTTCAGACTGACGAGACTAAGTGTCTCATTCAATTCTTTTATGGCAGAGTTAAGCTTACCTTTGAGTGATTCCATCTCAAGAACTTCTTCTCTCAAAGAGCTTTCACTTGCCTTAAGAGACTTAATCTCTTTGGCTTGAGCTTTCACGACCTTTCGACATTTGTCGTAGGCCTTGATCAGCTCTCTGTACTGAACCATGAGTTCAGACTCATCGTCATTAGAGCTGTCCTCATTCTCATGTTCAGAACTCTCAGATTCAGAAAGAGGTGTGTGAGAGTTTACCTTCCCAGTGTACTGGGGTTCTGTCTCCTCATCAGTTTGAGCCATCAGCCCAAAATATGCTTCTTCTTCCTCACTTGACTCCGAGGAGTCTGAGTCGCTGAGGGTCTTTGTTTTCTTAGCCACGAGGCTCCTTTCATTCTTCTTTTGGTGAAAGGGTTTCTTGCTTTCCTTCTTTCCTCCTTCTCTTTTCTTATGAGGGCATTCAGCAATCATATGACCTGGCTTGTTGCAACAATAGCAAACTATGTCAGATGAAACATGTTTGTTCTGTTTAGGAACATACCTGTCATGGCTGCTTGAGCCTTTCTTTCTTCGATCACTTTCATAATGTGATCGTCTATGTGAGGCATCCTTGCCTCTCCAATTCTTCTTTGTGTTCAGAAACTTCTTGAACTGTCTTGATAAGAGAGAGAACTCTCCTTCAGACATCTCTGAGCCTGATGAACTGGGCTCTGAACTTTCTTCACTCTCAATTGTTTCCTGAGCAGGAGTAGATGATTGAGCTTTGACCTTTTTTGTGCTTTCTGCCTTCAAGGCAACAGTCTTATCCTTTGAAGAGGATCTGCTCTTCTCTTCTTCGGCTTTTCTTGTATTTATTTGCATCTCATAAGACATCAGCTTTCCGAAGAGATTCTGTGGGTCAGTCTCTGCTAGTCTGCCAAACTCCCGAATGGCACATACTTTGGTATCCCACTCTTTCGTCAGAGATCTGAGGAATTTGTCATTCAGCTCACCATTAGTGAACTTCCTGCCATACCCCTTCAGACCATTAACAATTTTGCTGAAGTTCTCAAACGTATCTGTGATTGAATCCTTTGGTCCTTGTCTGAAGGCTTCATATTTTTGATTCAGAAGGGATCTTCTGTCATCCCTTACTTCTTCAGTGCCTTCCATCAGGACTATCAGACACTGCCACATTTCCTTAGCGCTTTGGCAATGTATCAGATTCAGTAGCATAGAGTCATCAACTGCACTTGCTATGATGTTTTTAGCTTTCTTGTCCAACGAGACAAGTGCAATCTCATCTTTGTCAAGATCCATTAGTTTCTTTGGTACCTTTAGAGTAGGATCTATTGTGGAGGTTGTCATGGGAACATAGGGACCTTCTTCAACTATCATAAAGATCCTTGGATCCACAGCTTCCATAAAGAATTTAATTCTTTCTTTCCACATGGGAAAGTTTGTCTTGGTGCACAGTGGAAGCTTTGCAAAATCTTTTGCCTTATCCATGCTTGGCTAACTTCTTAGACAACTTAGGGCAGATCTGATCAAGGTGTTAACCTTTATATGATCAACGACCCTCTGATACCAATTGAAAGTTGACTAGTTGTCTAAATTATCACCTAGAGGGGGGTGAATAGGTGATTGCGACGTCTTTTGCGGAATAAAATAAAACTAATCGCAGCACACACAAAAAGAACACAAGCACAGACGACACAAGATTTATAGTGGTTCCCCGATCTTGGGTACTCCACTTTCCCTCTCACCGATCTAGTAACGCACTAGACTCGGCTACTCCACTTATCTCAGATTTAAGAAATCTTACAACTCGATCCAACCCGGATCTACACTCGGAAGCACAATCTTCCTACAACAAATACTCGGAGTGAAAACTCCTACAACTCGGAGAAGAATCTCCTACAGAATAAAGATTTACAGAAAATGATAAACTGTGACAGATCTAGAAAATCTTGACGTCTCTTCTTCCTTCAACAATGGCGGCTCTGTCAGGAATCAGTCGGAGAAGATACTGTCGTCGATCTTCAGATCTGGTTCTTCGGAACACACGGAATCAAGAGATTCGAAAGAAAGTCGAGGTCGATCTCGATTCTATGTGTCACTTTGTCGATCGTTCCTCGTCGGCGGCCTTCCAGATGGAAACAGTGAGCGGCGGCGACCGGGAAGACGAATCGGGAACTTAGGGTTTTTCGGCCCTTTTTCGTTTCACGTTCTTGAAGAGAGAGAAAAGATAAACGATTATTAAAGTTCTTCTTTTTGAAAAGAGAGACTGATTAGACCTTTTATAGGGAGCCTAATCGGTCAGAAATCAAATCGTATTGAAAGTAATGCCACGTGGGCCAATAAGATGATGACAGATTAAGGATTGGAAAAATAGAACAAATAGTGGGTCAACGATTTTGACAATTTCAGAATTAGAAAAAGATCAAGTCAGAAGTACTCGAGAACTGAAGGTTGTTCTCGAGCACTGAATCAAGGAGTTCTCGAGAATAGAAATGATTGTCTCGAGATCTGAGACTTAGAAAAATATACTGTCAAAAATAACTTTCTCGAGCACTAATTGTATTACTCGAGCACTTATACTTTGAAGAAAAAGTATATCTGGATTACTCGAGCACACAGTAAACTTGCTCGAGTACTGGAAAGAAAGTATTCGAGAACTTGAAACTTCTCGAGCACAAGCAGAATTTGCTCGAGAGCCTGAAGAAATGTACTCGAGAATTATTAAGATTTCTCGAGCACTAAACACTTAGAAAAACTTGAGAACTGGAGTACTCGAGAAACAAGTCTCTTTCTCGATCACAAAGACTTAATCAAAATCCTGAAGACTAGAGTACTCGAGCAAATGGATTATTTCTCGAGCACTTGAACATAGAGGAAAATCTGGAGGAAAGTACTCGAGAAGCTAAAGCTGTTCTCGAGCACAGGAACTTAGAAAAATAACGACAGAGAAATAGTTCTCGAGAAAGGTAGACTTAGAAGAAGAGTTATATTTCTCGAGTACTTTTCCTTAGAAATATTTTTGCACAGCATTCTAGTTCTCGAGCAGCAAAGTCATTTTCTCGAGAAAGGAAAACTTTCTCTCGAGCATTAATGACAGCCAGATTTGTAAGAAAAAGTTCTCGAGCAAGCTGAGCTTTTTCTCGAGCACTTTAAAAACTTCTCGAGACCTAGAGTTGTAATTTACTCGAGCACTATTGTACTTCTCGAGCAAAAAAAGACAGCAAAAATTCTAAGTTACAGAAAAATATTTTCAAATAAAACTTCTTCAGCTTCAGCTTTTGTCCTTTTCTCCAAGTGATTTGAGGTTAAGTATATTCCAATAGAGAGGCTACACATGAGTCAACACCTTGGATTACACAGTGAGGGATTACACTGTGAAGTCCTGTGTTTGATGACCCATTGCAGACTGACATTGGTCTATACTTAAAGTGTACACCTGCAAGCATATGGCTAAAGAGAAATATCAAATACAACTGGATTCAACTTAGTTCATGGGTGACTTCATGCAAATCTAGGTGAGTGTGGATACAATACCCAACACAACCCGCTTCATGCAAGGTGACAAAGAACTTCTCCCGGGCGACCACAACTTAGATTCCTCCTATGTTTCTGTGGATCTCTCGCAGAATGAGGTAATTAAAGCCCTTACTCTCATCTTCCCTTCCTTATTTATGTTAAGATTTGTCTGCCGGCGGCGGCCCCCGCCGCCTCCAACCACCGTTGTCTCCGGGCACTCCACTCGAGGCGCCCGAGTTGCCTGAGGGCATCTCCGTCATTTCGACAAAATTGTCAATTCGCATGATCAAAATGGAGCAATACCATTCACCAACACAAATCACTCTCCGAGTCTCTGGTACAATTACCATCGTGACCCTCAAGAAAACTATAAACAGGTCATCGGGATTTCATTTGAATCCAAGCAACTCTAGAGGCAAGAGAGAGCTCTAAGATTTTCTGGTGAGATCGTGGATTTAGGCCGATTCTCTACTCTGGAATTCTCTCCACTATTCTCCATGCGCTAAGGTTTCCTCACACCACAAGTGACATCAACCATCTCCGCGGGAGCGCTCCTATCAAGGCTCCACATCAACGAGAGTGCACCTCTAGAAGCTCTGTGAACTTAGAGAATTTTCCAATCAGAACGCTCCCACCAAGGTTTAGTGAAGTCAGCGACACCCCAAGGCCGGAGCGCTTGCATCGAGGCTCCGAGGACTTAGCCACTTTTCCTCTTTCCAACACTTTATCCTTGCAACGGAGTAGCTGTCTTCCGCACTCTGAGATCAAATCAATCTTTGTAAAATTCTCAAAAGCTAGTGAATTTTGGCTCGGCACAGATCCAACCACGTATTTTTTCACCCTTTCTAGGTTTTTCATATCAAAAACGTCTTTTGTCATTTACTGCGGTTTTCTTTGACTGTTTGTGTGCCTGGCCCGACTCCAAGCTAAGACAGTTTGATATCTCTGGACTGAGGAAAAATCGGGCGACCCGCAACAGTTTGGCACTGTTTGTGTGAAAGTGTTCCCAAAATCTCTAATAAGTTTTAGCGTTCCTCCAAGCTCGTAAAAATGACAAAGGGAAGCGCGCACGCTACCAGCCAGTCGATCCTCAAGGAGTCCAGTGATCAGTCGTCTAACGACCTGCCCACTGACTTAGCGTCGCGCCTCGAGAAGGTGATCATCGCGCTAGTATCATCAGTAGAAGAGCACATGCGCTAGATGGAAGAGCGTCAAGCACAAACACTCACTTTGCTGAAGGAGATGGGAGCATCCCATAACTTGGGCGCACACCCAGTAAAATGCGGTCAGACATCGTTTCCCTCGGGATAACGGTCGCTCAGTGGGGTGGCTTGTGCCATGTGCCGCACAGAAACCTGGGGTACACCACCTGCCAGAAGCCCGCCCCTCCCCCCCCCCGAAAAGTGCGTTGAGCTGCTCGGAGAAACCTCACAAGCCAGGGGCAGCAATCCTCCATCGAGCTTATCACTTCTTTTACAGAGGTTATATACACAATCAGGAACCATCCGCAGCTCCGAAGGCCTAAGGCACTCCCTCGGGGCAGGGGCGACCAGTCCCAGTACTGCGACATCCACAAAGAAAACGGGCACGACACCGAGGAGTGTATATGCCTAAAGGACGAAGTCGAACGGCTCGCACGTCATGGACTCCTCAAGGAATTTCACTGGAAGGCACGGACTGCGGCACCAATCCTGAGAGAGCCAGTGGAGGGGCAGCACCATGAAGAGATGCTGCACAGGAAGCAGCCAGAGCTGATTCATCTCGTCGCCCTCAGCCTCCTAGGACCTGCTCTTCGGCACATCCGGGCAACTCTCGAAAGCCCGCCGGTAGAAGTGCCCAGGATAATGATCGACGATGGCGTATCTGTTAACGTGTTGTTCATGTCGACTTTTCTGCTGTAACACCTTCCATGTAATGACCGTATAATATGGGTCCGACCGGGCCCCCACAATATACACACGCCATAGCTTAAGCATTATAAGATGATATAAACTACCCAACTCAAAACTCAGACTAATCACAACAGAAACAGAAAACAAGACTAGAAGTTATCCACTAACATATGAGTATCAACGTGGCCTTAAGGCCTTACAACAAATAAGAGTCCAAGACTCAAACAATAACATCAAATGTCAACATGCATAAGCACTCCTAGGCTACCTCGGCTTGCAAGCCGGATACATAGTGCATCAAGCATAAAATTCCACAAAATAGAGCTATTACACAACATGAACCACTTCATGAGGCTTAAGCCTTTTTGGCCGGCGAGCTAGCTCCTGCTTGCGATCGTTGCCCTGTAAAAATTGGTTGTAACGTGGGTCAGCAAAGGCTGACCTCAACTGTGTAACCAACACATCTCCTCCTGGTCGTCCCTAGCGGACCCCGAGGCACTTCATCACCCTGCAGGTCAGCACTTCATATGCAAAAATATGAGTATATTGAAAGTAGTAAAACAGGTTTAGATGTCTCATACAACAAACATGTTTCAATGTTGAACATGAAATAAAAGGGGCATACTATGCAGCATGTATGCACATTTGAGTTTTACCCAAGGCACCCTAGAGCGTATGCTTCTAACACACCATCAATCGGGTACTTACAATTTCCCCATCGACGTTCAAGCCACAAACACAAGGGTACTTCCAATTTCCCCTAATGGTATACAAGCCGCCACAAAGAACTCTTGCCTCGGCCCCACCCACACGTGGGTCTCAAAACCCAGGCTTGCCTGCAAGCTCTGACTTCTCACGTCAGAATTCCGCCACAAACACAAACCGATACTAAGAACCCTCACATGACCCCACCCACTCGCGGGCTTCATCGCCCGGGCTTGCCCAATGCTTGACGTTCTCGTCAGTTTCACAGAAGGGGACTTGTCTCGCCGGGACACTCTACACACATGACTTGCATGTCACGGGCTAGCCATCCGACCACAGAGACAAGGTCAAGCCTTCGCACATCACAATCCAAAACCTTTCCCGCCCTAATCAACCGTTCGTACTGTAATGTTCTCGTGCCCCAAGGAAACCATCTACCGTCACAACGGAGCTAACCTTGTCTAGTTCCGATTACACATACTCACGCGAAATAAGGGGGACATACATCACAAACGACATCTTGCCGCAGCGGATTTCTAGTAAAATCCTTAAGGCTCGCTATGCAACATCACCGAGTCAGACTAACGATCGCGACTAAGGCTTCACCCACAATGCCTAATCCACTAACGAAACGGATTTCTAGTGCAATTTCATGTCGGGGACGGACAAAATTGACCTGGTGGCTCCTCTTGAACAATGACAACCTGAATCCCTCTCATTTGAGAGATCCGGTGCCTCGAATGTTTGAAAGAAAGTAAGAAAAGAATAGATGTCATACACGCATCCTAAAACCGAGAGCTTAAATGTCGTTACCTTATGATTTCCCTTCCTAGCCATGGAATCCTTGCCTTGCACGGATAAAAACGAGCGCCTCCAAGTCCTCTCCACGGATCTGGACTCAGATCAACGATTGGGGCTCCGAAGCTCCGTCAATGGCGGAATAAAGCACTTTTCTTCCTCCTCTCACTCTATCTTCCAAACCCTAAGTCAACTCCAAAAAGAGAAGAAATGAGGGAGAAATCACGCTCAGCCCTATAAAAGCACTCTGAAGGGAGAGTCTTGGGCCTTAGGATCATATCCTAAGTTAGATCGGACGGCTAAAAAGCCAAACGCCACAACTTCTTCCGCGGGCTATCGTCGGGCGGTAACTACCTACCGCCGGGCGGTAGCTTCCCGAAAGTTCGGCCAAGAAAAATAAGGTCACGCTAACGCCAGCGGTAGAACTAACGTTGTGCGGTAGCTCACTCAACGCCTACCACTCAACGCCTGCCTCTCAACGCACTCAACGCCAAGCTACTGCCGAGCAGTAACTAACTACCGCTGAGCGATAGCCCTGGTACGCTGGTAACGTATATATAAAATAACGCAAGTGTACATGCCAGTTCAAGTAATATAAAGTGAGAAGTGATCGTTCCCTCGAGGAAGTGAATGATTTAGTGCTCGCAACTACTAGCTTAAACTTTTCCTTAAATTCAAGTGAGATAATTGGTGTGATTTAGTTAAGCGAAACTAGTGATAACAAATACTACTTAGTTCTTATCTAAAAATGACTTTTTCTTACTTTGGAGAATTAGTCTTGCATATTGTTTTCCTTAGACTAATATGACAATTGTTTTTAAGTCATCTTTCATAATCGGATACTTACTATCCTGCAACGATTTTTAAGATGGATAACATTATCTCTCGATTTCCGAAATCCGCTTACCCTACTTCCCCTAGTCATCTCTAACTTAGGCCGATTTAGAATAACATGAAGCGCTAAAATCAAAGTTGCTAACTTGAAATGAATCTCTTTCTATCTCAGAGTTATATCAGGACTTATGTCACACTTACGTCGCTGCTCTCTCGAGTCTCGCAACGCAGTAGAAAGATGGAATTTTGACTAAAGAATCGCGCGAATCCTCTCTCGAATCTCGCCGCACGCAATGAGGATTCAACCTTAGACTAGCATGACTCCTCTCTCGAATCTCGCCACACTATCTAGGAGAAAAACCCTTACTCAAAAATTCCATAAATAAAAGGCATAATCCCAATAAAGATAGATCATCAACCAATCATGCAAGGTAAATTGAAGTCAAGTCATCATAATGAGTCTAAGTACTTACAACACACAAGACTTATGAAATTATTTCATAGTGGAAGGGGAGAACATCACAAAAATTGGAAATATCTTACAGCCCATGATGATAAGAATGTAAAATAACGTCGGAAGATGGTCTCTAAGTCGCGTACAAGCAATCCCTCTCCTAGATCCGGTGTTGCCCTAAGTCTTCTCCTCCAAGCAATCTCCTCTTGTTTTTTTTCTTCAAAAATGAATAATGATGTCTTTTTTCAGCCAATTTCGTCCTTTAATTTCGTGCCCCCATCTGAAAGGATGCCTCCTTTCAATTTGTAACTACTGTAATTTTTTTCAAAATTCGGATTTTTAAATTTTGAAAGTTGTTATAACAACTAAAAAAGTTGTTATGACAACTTTCCCAACACAGCAAACTGCTTCAGCATTCCTTCTCCGGATTGAGTTTTTCGGCGATTCTGACAAGAAAACATCAGAAAATGATCAAATTACTCCAACATAAGTTAAAGATAAATTTTATCATCTTTTTATACTCAATAGAATATATTTTCACTATTTTTTGTGTCAAATAACATGAACATAGATAACTTCATTTAAGAAGTTATCACACTCCCACACTTGAGCCTTTCTAGTCCCGAGCAAAGACAATTCATAAAATTTATTTGAGTGAATGAATACCTATTGAGATGAGAATTCAATGATCATTTTCCTTAACCCAACTCAGTCGAAGCATAATCGAGACTACACAACTGATAAGCTTGTCAATCATTAAAAGTTCGACCATCACAAATTCATTAGTTTGATAAAAGAAAAAGTGCAATTAAAAATGTTGTTGTTGTGTGTGATTTCTTCAAAATTTATTTATTCCCTACGCAATTATTTTAGCCTCCACATGAATTAAAAAGGATGAGAATATGCTAAGTTTTTTATCTTAACCGCGACAAGAGCTTTTAGTTCATATGGAAGTTGATTTGGCTTTGACTTGGTCAGCAATTTTGAATGCTTGATAGTGGAGTGGGAAAAATCCCTAGTTGATAGTCCTAATCAATTACCATATTATGAGGCTCAATTCATAAACATTAAATATATAAATATTATGCCCATAGTTGGGATCATTCCAAGTATGTATTCGCCTACCTAGGCCACATATCACTATGACAAAATTGATCATTTTTCTGTTTTTCTCTTCTCTTTTTTTTATCTTTTTTTGTCATAGTTGGGATCATTCCAAGTAGGCTCCTACATACTTAGGTTGCATATCACTATGACATTTACTCTTTTTTTATATACTGAATTGAAATACCCATAAATGGTTAGTCAATTAAGATACGACTAGTCGACAATTTAGGAATTTAATCATTTGGTAATGTGTAGCAAAGGATAAGGAACAAGCTCAAAGAAACTCATGAATGATCACACTGGTTTAACTACCTAGTCCCTTGTCTTGGTCTACATCATTAACTCAGTTCTTGCTCATCCCTCCCTATTCATTTCTAGGAGTCAATTATCAACAAAAATTTGCAGGAAAGGATAAATAATTTTTTTTTAAAAAAATTTGTGCATAAAACACTTAAGTCAAATATCATACTAACTTCAAATTCAGAGTCCGAACTGTTAAGATTGTCTAGCCTAATCATAATTGGGGTAAAAATTCGGATCATTAACCTCAAGCTCAATCAAAATATTAAGCACCCAAATAGTGGAGGATAAACCACCCCCCCCCCCACACACACACACACTTAAATCATTGTTAGACCCTATCAAAACTACATGCAGTATATATGTTGTAAAGTTGACTAGTAATGAAAGATATAAGGATATAAATAAATGAATTAAAATAACTCCCCTGAATTCAGAAGTGTGGACAGTTGTTCAACTATCTTTATTCACTACGGATCCATGGGTACTAATCATAGTCAATTGAATAATCAACTTGTTCTGCATACTGAGTATATTCCAAAGTTTAGAAAATTCATAGCCCAAAATAAAAGGGAAGCTTAATCACAAAAGAAATTAGCAACAGAGGACAAATAAAGGGGACTTCATTTCCTGAAACAAGTTAGCTCTAAAATGAACAAAAACTTACAACACATACATAACATTCTTTGAAATAATCATTAGTGAATCAACATCATTCGAGAACTTAGATTATTTAAAGCATGATAAGCTTGAAACGAGCCAAAAAGTATATAGCAAAATAGGCTAAAGGTCAATGAGTAGCATAGGCCAAAATGAACTATAATGTATTAACTTCCTAACGGTGCGAAAGAGAGGAATAACTAACAAAATGCTGGAGCTAATAGTCGGCCACTAGGGAGATTCGTCGGCCTCTGCCTCATCATCAGGCTCTGCTTCCTCATCACCAGACTCTTCTTCGTCCCCATCATCGTCTGCATCCTCATCATCCTCTTAATCCTCCGCCTCTTCTGCAACCTTTGCTGGATCAACTCTAGTTCGGTTTGAAGTCAGAAGATAGCCAGCATCGTCAAATTGGCCCAACATCCTAAAATTCGGCTTCGACATCGGAATCTTCGCCTTTTCCATGACCTTCCGTATGTTGGCCCGAAGATCCGCAAACTGTTCTTTCGCATACATCTGCTGACAGCGCTGATAAGCTTTGATGTACTCAATATGTTCCATCAGAACATCGGGGTCAGTCCCATGATCGGCTGCTGGAATATTGATACGTAAAGGGGTCCTTGCTCGTGTCTGCGAACTCTGAGCATCTCCTTGCCCTTTTTTATCGTTACCTGTACCGACCTTGATATTTACTTCAATGACAGTTTTGGTGATATGCCGCTTGACTGGTGTAATTATGTCATTTGCCTCCATAGGCACCCCCGCAGACCTACAAAGCTCAGTGATCAGTGACGGGAACCATAACTGCCGAGGATTCACCTCTCGAATCTTCTGCCGCAACTGTAACGTGATGATCTTGACAACATCAAATTGCATTCCTGTGATTATTCCGTAGATCAATCCCAACTTATCCAATGTCACACTATTAGGGTGTTTGGTCGGCAGGACGCCGACGTTAACAAATAAAATCCATGCTTTAGCTTGTCGAGTCAAGCTTGAGGTTTTCAAAATTGTTTGTTTCTGACTCATCCATTTGGGTTCTTCTATGGTGCACACAACCTTCAACATGTCACTAAGAGTGACTTTGTTAAAAATCTTGGTGTAATCTTCATACTCTTGATCTTCCAGGTTAAACAAATCGCTAATTCGAGCAGCAGAAAAGTTAACTTCCTTTCCCCGTACTATTACTGTCTCATATTCAACGTCTCGGGCGTTTGCATAAAATTAATACACCCAAGCAGGAACATTCTCAGGACGTGGGTGGCAAAATGACTCCCAATGGAGCGCCTTAATCTGCTCAGTGTATGCAAGACTCCACGCTCGTTTTTCCATCATGAATCCCCTCTCCTTTATAAAGTGAATGAACTTCACTTGCTCAAAACGCTTCCGCGCACCCTCTCCAACGAATTTTTCAGGGTTTCTAGCAATTCCCTTTCCCTTCCTCATCTTATCGCCCCTCTTAGATGACATAACTATAGCAAATCACATACAAACAACAGAATGCCAAAGGGAAATAAATTTTTTTACTAAGGTTTGCATCATCTAGCACAAGAGGAAAAGGGGAAAAGGTTTATACCTCAGAAATCCTCCCAAGTTCGTGAGCAAAGAAACCCTAAGCCTTACTGCTCTCGGGGTAGCCGATTCGCGCACGGCACCGCTCTTAGTTTCCGTCTCCAGCAAACACCGGTCACCGCCGCAAGAGAACGACCTGCACTGCTCCAGAAATCAATTGCCCTGCTGTAGAAGGTTGCGTCAGCGTCGTCGTCGTCGTTCGCCTCCAACGTCTCGCGCAAGCGCCGCCGGCCTCCCTTCGTGATCGCGCAACTTGCTCTCTTACCCTAGTCTGGGGGTTGCGAAATGAGGGGGGGGGGATTCCTTATAAACACAAAGGATTTAATTAATTGGTTAAACCCGGCTTAGGTTTAGATTAAACCGGATTAATGCTTTAATAACTTTTAACCGCCATCTTAGGAGTAATTGGCGCACTGGTTCAACTGAACCGGTTCCGAACCGGCGTATTTCCGCCCCCTTGAAGGTGTAGCCCGAAAACAAATTCCCCTTACATATGTAATGGATTGTTACAACAAGACGCAGGAAATGAACCGGCTGCACGCCGGTTCGGTTGAACCGGTGCTGAACCGCCAGCCATGGCGCTAGAGGGAAGAGGCAGTAAACTGAATCCCATTACGTATGTAACGGGTTGTTACGACAAGTTTCAAAGAATTTTAATTCTACTCTTTTTACCATGTTTCCACCAAACCTATCCGAATTTTGTTCCTCCTATACCGCCAAACTTCCTCTTGGATAATTTCAAGCTAGATCAAGTAAGGGCTATGGACATCCTCCTTCCACTTGAGAAGTTCGCATTGAAAACAACAAAATAACGCTTTAAATAATTATATATATACTTATATAAATCTAATCGACGGGTTGCCTCCCACCAAGCGCCTCGTTTAGAACGTCCCGGCCGGACGTTTTGCGTCAACTTGTTATTGTAAATTTATGACCATCGCCTCATGATGATCATTATCTATATAATATTCCTTCAATCTTTGGCCGTTCACTTTGAACTCAGAGCCATCCTTCTCATTGCAAATCGTTACTACCTCAAACGGGTGCACCTCTTTTACTCTAAACGGTCCTGACCATCTAGACTTAAGTTTGCCTGGAAAGAATTTTAGTCTCGAGTTGAATAACAAGACTAATTGTCCAATCTTGAACTCTTTTACAATTAGTCTTGAATCATGTCATTTCTTTGTCTTTTCCTTATATACCTTCGAGCTCTCATATGCGTTCGATCGAATCTCATCCAATTCATTACTCTGTTGTAGTCTTTTCTTCCCTGCCTCTTGAAAATCGAAATTCAGTTTTTTTATGGCCCAATAAGCTTTATGTTCCAACTCCACCGGGAGTTGACACGCCTTCCCATAAATCATTTTGTACGGGGTCAATCCTATAAGAGTTTTAAATGTAGTTCTATAGGCACATAAGACATCATTTAGCTTGAGCGACCAATCCTTGCGTGTGGCATTTACCGTTTTCTCTAATATTGATTTAATCTCTCGATTTGAAACTTCAGCTAGACCATTGGTTTGTGGGTGATAGGCAAGGGCAACTTTATGAGTTACTCCATATTTCTTCAAAAGTGATTTAAATTATAAATTGCAAAAGTATGCCCCTCCATCACTAACTATAGCCCTTGGTGTACCAAATCTTGTGAAGATGTTAGTCTTGAGAAATTTTAATACAACCTTGCCATCATTTTTGTGTGTGGCTATTGCCTCTACCCATTTTGAGACATAATCTACCGCTAGCAGAATATACAAGTTCCCGTTTGAATTGACAAAAGGATCCATGAAATCTATGCTCCACACGTCAAATACTTCGACTTCTAGAATATTAGTCATAGACATGTTTGCACCACGATGAATATTTCCCACTCTTTGGCATCGATCACAATGTTTTACAAAGGTATGGGCATCCTTAAATAGTGTCGGCCAATAAAATCCTGCTTCTAAAACCTTCATAGCAGTACAGTCTCCCCGAAAATGGCCTCCGTATGGAGAAGCATGACATTTTTCCAAAATACTTTGGACTTCAACTTCAGGAACACACCTACGAATAATTTGATCTGCACAGATTTTAAATAAGTATGGTTCATCCCATAAGTAGAATTTCACCTGATGAAGAAACCGTTTCCTTTATTGGTGATTAAAATCCGGAGGGAGCACTCTACTAATGATGTAGTTAACAAAATCTGCATACCACAGAGTGTTATCGTCGGTGATTGCTAGTACATGCTTATCAGGAAAATTTTCGTTGATCTCTACGTGACTATCCCTTTCACACTCTTGCTCTAGTCGTGATAAATGGTCAGCTACCGGGTTTTCAGTTCCTTTCCGATCCTTGATCTCAAAATTAAACTCCTGAAGAAGGAGAACCCACCTAATGAGTCTAGGTTTTGCATCCTTTTTGTCCACTAAGTATCGTATCGCGGCGTGGTCCGTGTAAACTACAACCTTAGAATGTATCAAATATGCTCAAAACTTTTCAAATGCAAAGACCACCGCAAGGAGTTCCTTCTCTGTGGTAGTGTAGTTTATTTGAGCATTTATAAGAGTCTTGCTTGCATAATAGATTACATGAAAGACCTTATCGTGGATTTGTCCTAACACGGCACCTACTGCGTAATTACTTGCGTCACACATGAGAATAAAGGACGATAACCACTCCGGTGCTCTAACAATAGGTGCAGAGACTAAGCTTTTCTTCAGAGTTTCAAAAGCCTCTAAACACTTGGCATCAAAAACAAATGCGATGTCTTTTTCAAGCAAATTACATAACGGCTTAGTTATTTTTGAGAAGTCTCTTATGAACCGTCGGTAGAACCCCGCATGTCCTAAGAAACTACGAATACCCTTGACATTTGTTGGTGGAGCGAGTTTCTCTAAAACCTTCACCTTCGCTCGGTCAACTTACAACCCCTTACTAGACACTTTGTGCCCTAAGACAATTCCTTCTCGTACCATAAAATGGCACTTATCCCAGTTCAATACTAAGTTGGTTTCAACACACCTTCTCAAAACTTTACTTAATACTCTCAAACAAGCATTAAATGATCGACCAAACACAGAAAAATTGTCCATGAAAATTTCAATCCCCTCTTCCATTAACTCAGCAAGGAGAGCTATAATACAACGTTGGAATGTGGCGGGTGCATTACATAACCCGAAAGGCATTCTCCGGAATGCAAAAGTTCCAAATGGGCATGTAAATGTTGTTTTTTCTTGATCTTCATGTGCAACCATGATCTGATTGTACCCCGAATATCCATCTAGAAAACAAAAGTACTCACTACCCGCCAATCTATCTAGGACTTTGGTCAAGGAATGGAAGTGGAAAATGATCCTTCCTAGTCATTTTGTTCAATCGCCTATAGTCCATACATATTCTCCACCCCGTGATGGCCCTAGTGGGTATGATTTCATTATTCTCATTTTGAACAATAGTCATTCCACCCTTCTTTGGTACACACTGCACTGGGCTCACCCACTTGCTATCTGAGATGGGGTAGATGATACCCGCATCGAGCCACTTTATTATTTCTTTCATTACCACTTCCTTCATTAGAGTACTAAGCCTACGTTGATGTTCTATGGACCCTTTTGCCCCCTCTTCTAACAATATTTTATGCATGCAAATGGACGGGCTGATTCCCTTGATATCGGCTAGGGTCCAACCAATGGCACTATTGAACTCTCTCAAAACTTCCAGTAGTTTTAGTTCGTTCTCCCTTTTCAAAGATGCATCAATGATAACTGGTAGGGTGTTATCTTTCCCAAGGAAAACATATTTCAAATGTACGGGTAGGGGTCTTAACTCTAATGTTGGTGGTTCCAGAATGGATGGTTTCATTACTGTAGGCTCGCTGATTCTACTTATAACTTCAAAGTTTCTGACAATTGGTAGCTTGCCATATGAGTCTAATATTTTGACCATCTCTTCGGTTTCTAAGTCGTTCTCTCTTTCTTCATTAGTTAGAATATTCAGCAACTCATATTCTAAATTATCGCCCTCATGTATCGACCTTGGGGGCACAACAACTTCTTCCATCGAATAACACTCCTCTTTATCATCAAGAAATTTCATAGCCTTAAGAACATTAAACGTTACTTCCTCATCATTGACTCTCATTATTAATTCATCTTTTTGGACATCTATAAGGGTGCGTCCTGTTGCTAAGAAGGGTCGTCCTAAAATAATAGGTACCTCCTTATCTTCGTCCGTATCTAACACAACAAAGTCAGTGGGGAATATAAATTTTTCTACCTTAACCAGTACGTCCTCAACCACTCCCTTAGGAAATGCTAAAGATCTATCACGCAATTGGAGTGTAAGAGATATTGGTGTGATCTCCCCAATGCCTAATTTGGTGTAAATAGATAACGACATCAAGTTAATGCTGGCCCCCAAGTCGCACAACGCTCTTCCGGAAAATTTCATTCCAATCGAACATGGAATTGTAAAACTTCCAGGATCCTTCAGTTTTTGAGGTAACTTATTTTGTAGAATCGCGCTGCACTCTTCAGTTAGTGCAACTATCTCCTTATCGACAAATCTTCGTTTCTTAGACAAGATGTCCTTCATGAACTTGACATAGCTAGGCATTTGCTCAAGTGCCTCAGCAAATGGAATATTTATAGTTAACTTCTTAAACATGTCCATGAATTTTTGGAATTGCATATCAAGTTTATTCTTAACGAGCCTAGATGGAAACGGAGGTGGAGGGTAGATGATTTCCTTCTTTTTGTTAATCGGATTATCGGTTTGATTTATCACCTGTTCCTTAATCTCACTAGGACCTTCCTTCTCTAATTCTCTGGACTTGTTATTCCTATCGTTCTTCTCTTTCTCGCGTGCTTTCTCCAACAACCCATCCTCGCTTGCTATCTCTACTCCACTCCTTAAAGCTATAGCCTTACAATGACCATTGTGATCATCTCTATTAGGATTAGGTGTGATGTCAGAAGGTAGAGATCTCATTGGTCTTTGGTTTATTGAGTTTACAAGTTGACCTAAAGTTGTCTCTAAAGATCTTAAGGAAGATTCAATTCCTACCATTTTAGAATCGTGTTTTTGAAACATTCCTAAGATGAATTCATCTGTCATTCTCCTAGGATTTACTTGTTGATTTGAAACATTATTTGGAGGTGGGTTCGAGTTTTGGCTAAATCCCCCCGGTTGGTTCATTCCTTGATTAGTCTTCCACGAGAAGCTCGGATGATTCCGCCACTCGGGATGGTAATGATTCGCGAATCCTGGTGGAATTTGCCTTTGTGTCCCGCCCACATAATTTGCTTCTTCAGTAATGTGATTTAATTGTTCAACTGTGAGTGGGGCATTAGATGTAGTGGTTGATAATGAATCTAATCTTTTGTTAATCAGGTTAAATTGTGAGGCCATTTGGGCGGCCAAAGATGTGAATTGTTCCACTTGATGGATTCCCACTGGGTTGGTATTCCCTTGTCTCTCATACGCTTGGTAGTTATTTGAGGTTAGATCTTCTAATATAGAATAAGCATCCTCGGGATATTTCTTCATCAAATAACCCCCTGCAGCTCCGTCAACTAAAATCATAGTTGCCGTCTGTAGCTCGTTATAAAAGGTAGATACTTGTTGATGTTGGGCCAATCCATGATGTGGACATTTCCTTAATAACTCCTTGAAACGCTCCCAAGCATCGTAGAGAGTTTCCCCGTTATTTTGTGTAAACATGGTTATGCCCCTAATCAATTTTGCAGTCTTAGATGGTGGGAAATATTTATTTAAGAATTTTTCAATCAACTGATCCCATGTCGTGATTGAATCATTAGGCAACGAATCTAACCAATCCTTCGCCCTTCCTTCTAAAGAAAATGGAAATAATCTTAGCATTATTGCATCTTCAGATGCACCATTGAATTTAAACATATCGCAAATTGCTAGGAAATTTCTCAAATGAGAATTTGCGTCTTCATGACTAAAATCTCCAAACTTATTATTCTGCACTTGTTGCATAATCAGAGGGTCCATTTTAAAATTATTTGCAGCAATTGCTGGCCGAGCAATGCTGAAATGCAAACCTCCTCGTAGAGGTGTGTTATAATCATGACAAGTCATTCGTGGGGCCGCAGGTTGGCCATTTTGATCCACGTGACCATCATTATTATTAGCGTTATCATGTGCAGGATTATCCATCGCAAGATGAATAATATTAGCGTTTCTAGCTTCTCTTCGGTTCTGTCTACAAGATCGCTCGATTTCAGAATTTAAAGGCAATAACTCAACTTGCCTATATTTGGACATACACTGAACTAACTTTTAATGATTTTAAAAAAATAAACAAACAAACACTTGATCTCTAAATACTCAGATCTTGCTAATATTGCAAGAAATAACACACTAAATCCGTCACACTTCCCCGACAACGACGCCAAAAACTTGGTACGTCGGTAACGTATATATAAAATAACGCAAGTGTACGCGCCGGTTCAAGTAATATAAAGTGAGAAGTGATCGTTCCCTCGAGGAAGTGAATGATTTAGTGCTCGCAACTACTAGCTTAAATTTTTCCTTAAATTCAAGTGAGATAATTGGAGTGATTTAGTTAAGAGAAACTAGTGATAATAAATACTACTTAGTTCTTATCTAAAAATGACTTTTTCTTACTTTGGAGAATTAGTCTTGCATGTTGTTTTCCTTAGACTAATATGACAATTGTTTTAAGTCATCTTTCATAATCGGATACTTACTATCCTGCAATGATTTTTAAGATGGATAACATTATCTCTCGATTTCCGAAATCCGCTTACCCTACTTCTCCTAGTCATCTCTAACTTAGGCGGATTTAGAATAACATGGAGCGCTAAAATCAAAGTTGCTAACTTGAGATGAATCTCTTTCTATCTCAGAGTTATATCAGGACTTATGTCACACTTACGTCGCTGCTCTCTCGAGTCTCGCAACGCAGTAGAAGATGGAATTTTGACTAAAGAATCGCGCGACTCCTCTCTCGAATCTCGTCGGACGCAATGAGGATTCAACCTTAGACTAGCATGACCCCTTTCTCGAATCTCGCCACACTATCTAGGAGAAGAACATTTACTCAAAAATTCCACAAATAAAAGACATAATCCCAATAAAGATAGATCATCAACCAATCATGCAAGATAAATTGAAGTCAAGTCATCATAATGTGTCTAAGTACTTACAACACACAAGACTTATGAAATTAGTCCATAGTGGAAGGGGAGAACATCACAAAATTGGAAAGATCTTACAGGCCATGATGATAAGAATGCAAAATAACGCCGGAAAATGGTCTCCAAGTCGCGTACAAGCAATCCCTCTCCAAGACCCGGTGTTGCCCTAAGTCTTTTCCTCCAAGCAATCTCCTCTTATTTTTTTTCTTCAAGAATGAATCATGATGTCTTTTTTTCAGCCAATTTCATCCTTTAATTTCGTGCCCCCCATCTGAAAGGATGCCTCCTTTCAATTTATAACTACCGCAGTTTTTTCAAAATTCGGATTTTTAAATTTCGAAAGTTGTTATAACAACTAAACAAGTTGTTATGACAACTTTCCCAGCACAGCAAACTGCTTCAGCATTCCTTCTCTGGATTGATTTTTTTGGCGATTCTGACAAGAAAACATTAGAAAATGATCAAATTACTCAAACATAAGTTAAAGATAAATTTTATCATCTTTTTATACTCAATAGAACATATTTTCACTATTTTTTGTGTCAAATAACATGGACATAGATAACTTCATTTAAGAAGTTATCAAGCCCTCTCAGCACTGGACAAACGGCTTTCGTCGAGCTGTCTACACCTGACGAAACAAGGCTACCGACGGGCGATAGCTACTACCGTCGCGCGTAGCTTCCAGAGATCCAAGGCCTGAAAAATTGGGGTGTTACATCTCCAACCCAGGATCTCCGGGAGGGACATCCACATCAGTTTAGGAGGAACATACGTTACAAGACACACGACGATCCCGATCATTAGAAGTGTTATCCTTCCAGTAACTCTAGGAATCCCTCTAGTGCCGACCACTCATTATGTCCAGTTCATCATCACTCAGGCCGTCTCAACATGCGATCCAATCCTTAGGAGAGCAATGCTAAAAGCACTTCGTGCTGATGAACTAGCCCAAGGCATCGCACTAGTCCTCAGCCTGCAGGATGCCTCCCCAAAGGGACCTGAGCGTGAAGGTCTGGGCAAGAATTCAGACCGACATCCTTCACCCTTTTTCTATTTCAATGACCCGCGAGAATGAACGCGTCAGCACCTGTATCTTCCTTTCAGCAATGAAGCTTATATTCTTTCTTACATTGCGAACGGGTCATCCTAGACGAGATTGGTGAAGGCCTTTCAGCACCTCCCGACAAAAGCCTTTCTGCAGGGTTGGAGTTCTTGTGCGAATTCGCCCATATTTCCTTCCAGCATGTGCGGCGGTCAGCCAACCGAGCCGCGGATTTCTGCTCCAAGCTGGCTTTTTCGTCTACTTTTTTTGGACTGATCACTTGAGGTTCCACCAAGAATTCTTGGAGATTGCTCAGGAAGATCTGTCGGGTATCCTCCCCCTATTTAGCTACCATTATTGTTTGTTTTTCTTTTCTTTTTCTTTTTTCTTTTTATGCAATATGCAAGTTTCACAGCGAAAGCCTTTCTGCACCTCACAGACGAGATTAGTGAAAGCCTTTTTGTACCTCCTAGGCAAGATTGGTGAAAGCCTTTCTGCACCTCCGAGACGAGATTGACAAAATTCTTTCTGCACCTCCCAAGCGAGACTAGCAAAATCCTTTCTGCACCTCAGACGAGATCGGAAAAAACCTTTCTGCGCCTTAGGCGAGACAGACAAAGGTCTGTTTGCACCTCCCAAGCGAGATGGATAAAGGTTCATCTGCACCTTCACTTGGACGAACATTGGTTCTCCCGAGGCATAAATGAACAAAGGTTTTTCGCCACCTTCACCCGGACGAACTTGGGTCCTCCTAAGGCGAGAACGAACAAAGGTTCTTCGCCACCTACACCTGAATGGACCTCGATCCTCCTGAGGCGCAAACGAACAAAGGTTCATCGACACCTCCATCCGGACGAACCATGGTCCTCCCGAGGCGTAAATGAATAAAGGTTCTTTGCCACCTCCGCCCGGATGGACCTCGGTCCTCCCGTGGCGCAAACGAACAAAAGTTCTTTGTCACCTCCACATATAAAACTCTGGTCCTCCTGAGGTACAAATAAACAAAGGTTCTTTGTCACTTTCACCCGGACGGACCCGGTCCTCCTGAGGTGCGAACGAACAAAGGTCTTTACCATCTCCACCTGGACGGACCCAGGTCCTCTTGAGGTGCGAACGAATAAAAGCACTTCGCCACCTATACCCTGGATGGCGCAAACGAATAAAGGTTCTTCGCCACCTCCACCTGGACGGACCATGATCCTCTTGAGGAGCGAACGAATAAAGGTTCTTCGTCACCTCCACTCGGACAGACCCCGGTCCTCCTGAAGGGTGGTCGAATGGAGGTTCTTCGCCACCTCCACTTGGACGGACCCTGGTTCTCCTGAGGCGTGAACGATCAAAGGTTCTTCTCCACCTCCTCTCGGATGAATCCTGGTTCTCTCAAAGCACGATCAAACAAAGGTTCTTCGCCGCCTCCACACGGACGAACCTCGTTCCTCCTAAGGCGCAGACGAGCAAAGGCTCCCCCCCTCCGCATGGAATAACTTCAGTTCTCCTAAAGGCACAAACAAATGTTCTCCTCCATCCCCGCTTAAGTTACGAGCAAACGGGGGCAAATTTCCTCCCAAACCTCAGTGGTCCACGGCTCTCCCGAAAATGAGAGAAAGCAAGCAACGCTCAAGCAAAGTGCAACTTGGTCACAAAGAATATGTGCGCCAAAACCTAACTAGAGCAAACAGATCTAAAAACAAAAAGGGTTTCCACTCGAATAAAAGGTGTCGCATGAGCTACATCATCATAAAAATAAAAAACATGCGACGACGCGAAAGCACGTCTACAACACAAAAACAGGCAATCAAAACAAACTTGGGAAGAAGAAGTCCCGAGGATCATTACTCTGCTGCAATATCAGCATCGACGCCCGAGGCATCCTCCACGCCCAGGGTATCGTGCTCTAAAAACCTCCGAGCTGCTCGAAACCCCTTTCTGAAGCCCAAGGAGTACACAACTTCGCGCTCATCCTCTATGAGTGGATCAATCTCCGTTGCCATCATCTCGGAGTGAGCCTCCTTTGCGATGCGAGATCGCTCCACCCTAAAGTCGTGGAAAGCTCTGTACTCGGCCACCGCAGCCACACACACGACCTTGACTTCCTCCTGCCCAGCAATCAGTCGAGCATTCTCTTCCTTCAGTCGTTCGACCTCCCACTCCTGCTGGCACATTGCGGTGACAACCACATCGGTACGACAGATCGCCCCCACAAGAGTCACCTCAGCAGAAGCCAATATTCCGCAAAGAGACCCGATCTCGGAGTCGGCGGTGCTCATATTGGCCCTAAGGTACTCCACCTCAGACTGAGAAGAGGAAACTGGGATTCTGCATTAACCAACCAAGAAGTGACCTCCTTCCTGATCCTTCGGGCCTCTGCCAGCAAGTCCTCGAAAATGGCCAGCTTCGCTCGTAGAGAAAGAACATCATCTTTTTTGGTTACATAGGTACCATTTCACGAGAGCGCAATATTGCGAGCCTAGTCAAGATGCAAACACGAAAAACAAACTATTCTCATACACAACGCAAGGAGAAAGAGGAAAAATATTGGGGGCAACCGACATACCTTCCGGAGAACCGCTTGGTAAGCGGAGCACTCTCGCTCCTTCCCCCTCCCCGTCTTCAACAGCGGCTCCGAGATCGCTCAATAAGCAGGCACGATCGTGGAAACCTCAGGTACATCCGCAGTATCCACGGGCGGCGGGTCAGTAACCAGGTCATCAGGGCAGTCGTCAGCAACGTAAATAACGACAACGGGGGCAGCATAAGACGAACCGCCTTCTCCCCGCCGCTGTGAAAAGTCTAACTTCCTGCCTCGCTCCAGGGGCACGATATAACTCTGCTCCACATTCGTCGAAAGGTGCAAGAAATAACTTCTTCTCGACAACAAATGTGCTAACCTTATAAAAAACAGCCCCCCAGCTCGCGCGAATCCTCAAAACCCAGCAATATGGTAAAATCACGCTCCTTCCCCGTAAGACGGCGACAACGGTCAGGAGGATCCAGCCAAGTCTTGGTCAGATCCCATGAGTTCTCGATGAACCCGTACAACGCCCCTCCATGGCGATGGTCAGTCTTGTCCTCAAACGACAGTCACCTCTTGTTGCTCCGAACTTCGACCCGGTTGCCTGAGCCGAGGCAGACCTCACGCCACTCGCGAAAGAGGCAAACCAACATCCAAGAGCCGTACTCCCCCAAAAAGCAAAGCAACCCCATGATCCTCGTTAGTCCCACAAGAGAAAATTGTGTCACCAGAACGCCACAGAACCAAAGTACGATAATTGCCTCATCAGTAAGAGGAATCTGAAAGCCTGTCTTCAAGCACCCCTCCGTAAATCACGAAGTGGGCCGTAGGAGGATGCTGAACGCGCTCCAACGGGAATGAGATCACAATATCCACATCCTCCAAAATGCCAAAACGCTTCCTCCAAGCTGCCCATGCAGGCAAGGTTCAAAGTCGACGAAAGGCGCATCGAGCGCTGTAGAATAACACCCTTTGACACCTGCAAGGGAAAACAGGCGTCAGCACTAAAGAAACTCAAGAGAAAGAAAGCCAGTGTGCATTGAGACCGACGCAAAGGCAGCCCCCGGCACGAGCACTGACGACACGCACGTGTGGCCCCTGCGCAAGCCTGTGTGGCCCCCACGCAAGCCCGCGTGGTTAGCCTCGCGCCCAGGAGATCTCCCCACGCCGCCTCTGCGATCCCTGCCTCCGTGCTCGCCACCGTGTGCATCACCTCCGCACCAGCGCCCCTTCAGGCGGCGCTCTCGTTGGCGCTCTCTCCTGCTCGCCTCGTTCCTCATTTCCAAGTAATAAAAAAGTACTAACCTCCTTCAAGGGAGACATGCGACCGTATAAATCCGCTAACTCCAAGCCAAAATTCGCGGACTCCGAAATCTCTACAACAACGTGAGAAAAGAACCAAGCGACCCTCTCTAATTTATAGACCCCAGAAGAGGACTCATAAAGAAAGGCGTCCAAATCAACAAAGATATTCTGCCAGATTTTCTTGTCTCAGAACAGGAAGTGAATAAGGCTCAATATTTGACTGATATCTCGTAAAGTATGGTCGATAATTTTCTGATGACTGGAACATTCCGTAAGATGCTAGAAATTTTCGCGCTCATCGCTTCGCGGACCATGACTCGAAAAAATTTTATGGCATTTGATAGGGTCTCCATGAAATTTCCAAGCCAAGTCGGTCCAAGTACAAGGGAGCTCAACCAGACCATTAGCGTGCAGAGAACCGCAAGAGCCCAAGAAGACCAGAAGAACGTGCTTGGCCCGCACCCAAGCACACACGACCATGCCTCGTACGGCAAGCACACGTGCGCGGTCTGCATGCGCGCGGCGAGTGCGCCCGCGCGCTGCCGGCGGCCCCCGCCGACGGCAGCGGCCTCTGCCACTTCCGACCGCCTCCGCCGCCTCCGTTGCCTCCGCCGCCTCCGCCACCTCCGCCGCCTCCGCCGCCTCCGCCGCCTCCGCCGCCTCCGCCGCCTCCGCCGCCTCCAACCACTGCCATCTACGGGCACCCCGCCCAAGCCGCCCGAGTTTCCCAGGGGCATCTCTGTCATTTCGGCAAAATTAGCAATCCGCGTGATCAAAATGGTGCATCGTCATTCGCCAACACAAATCACTCCCCGACACAATTATCATCGTGACCCTCCAGGAAACTAAAAATAGACCATCAGACCTTCATTTGAAGCTAAACAACTCCAGAGGCAAGAGAGAGCTCTGAGGTTTTTCGGCGAGATCGTGGACTTAGACTAATTCTCTGCTCAGGAATTCTCTCCACTCTTCTCCTTGCGCTAAGATTTCCTCACGCCTCAGGTGACGTCAAACATCTCCGCGAGAGCGCTCTCATCAAGGCTCTGCATCAAGGAGAGCGCATCGCCCAAAATATCCTTGGACATAGAGAATTTTCCAACCGGAATGCTCCCACCAAGATTCCATGAAGTCAGCGACACCCCAAGGCCGGAGCACTTCCATCGAGGCTGCGAGAACTTAGTCACTTTCCCTCATTTCCAATACTTCATCCTTGTAACGGAGTAGCGGCCTGTCGTCCTTCAAGATCAAACCAATCTTTGTAAAACTCCAAGAAGCTATTGGATTTTGGCTCTGCAAAAATTCAGCCACGTGGTTTTTCACCCTTTCCAGGTTTTCCACGTCAAAAATGACTCTTGTCATTTGCTGTGGTTTTCTTTGACTGTTTGCGCGCCCGGTCTGACTCCGAGCTAAGGCGGTCCAATTTCTCCAGACCGGGGAAAAAACCGAGCAACCCACAAAAAGAGAAAAAAAAAGGAGAGAGGAGAGCTCTAAGGATTTTTGACGAAGAGTTCAGGAAGTTGAACTCATAGACGAGAAGACTCTACTGAGCCCTCTTCCTCCCGCTAGCTATCCTCCTCCTCCTTTAGCAGCACATGCGCTCATTGTGTACCCACGTACTCCAAGTCTGCTCAACAATGCTCTAGTACCCTGTACCCGTGCCGATTCCAAGACCGCTCCGGTGCATGCTCCAGTGCTCACGCCGATTCCAAGACCGCTCCGGTGCATGCTCCAGTGCTCACGCCGATTCCAAGACCGCTCCAGTGCACGCTCCTGCGCCTCGTTCCAGAACGCACTTCACAGCACTTAGCTTCATCAAACACCTGAACACTTAGAAACATCTTGTAAACGAGAGGTGGTCTACCACCCACTGGAAAAGTAATATTTGTATTCAACGAATACTAGTGGATTTTGTCAGAGTTGGGCCTAGCCCTATGTTTTTTTCCTTTCCAGGTTTTATACTTAAAATCTTGTTATTTGCTATCAATTCTCCATTTTGACTGGTTGTGCGCTTGACTCATTCTTGAGCTAAGACGGTCCAATTCTTCTTCTTCTTTGAGTACTTCTGCATACGTTTTGCCCTGCGCATGTTTTGCCCTGCGTACGTTCCACCTTGCGCACACTTTCCTGCACACCAAGCACCTCCACACACATTGCACCCTCCAGCCAACAACAAGCCCTCCAGTCGGTAGCAAGTCCTCCAGTCAGCAGCAAGCTCTCCGCTTCAGACTCCATTGCGCGCAGCAGGAGATAAGCCGCATACCAGAAGACGCGCAAAGTGTACCCCTCCGGTCTCTAAGCAGCAATCAAAGACTCCAGAATGCTCAGAGCATAACGCTCTCCTTCGTGCAAGAAGAAATACTTAGCTCTGCGTGCGGTGCCCTGTCACCCTCGGAACCCTTCTCTTTCTCCCAATAATTGTAACGAGAGACGGCATGTCTCCCTCGAGTTCTCCTAACACAAGAAGATAGTGAAAGTTTGGTCGGCACAACTCTGGTCATGTGATTTTTCACCCTTTTTTGAGATTTTCCAAGTTTAAAAAATTGTTTTGTCAGTCGTCACGTTCATTTCATTCTATATTGACTGTTTACGCACTTGACCGCTTCAGAGCTAAGACAAATCAATTTAAACCGGTATACTAGAAATCTCTAGTTGACCGCAACAAGTATCATCCTGAACAGAGTTAATAATTGTTGACAAAAGAAAATAAAAATATCACATTTTAAAAATTTGAGTTTATCCTCACAACTTTGAAATAATAAACTTGCATAAATATGTTATCTCTAAATATTCCTCCCATGTCAAGTTGTGTTGCTCACAAACACAATATTTCGTGAATAATTTGAGAGTTGGATAGTGAAGATTCGATTAAGATCTATTTTTTAATTCAAATGGTATTCAAATCCGAATAATATTATCGTTATTGACAAAATTCACGAATAGTTTGCAAATAATAATAATATCTGTTGCGGACTGACTCGATGTCCCGGTCGGACCGGATAATCTTGGACCGCCTTAGCTCGCAGAGCGGTCGAGCGCGCACACGGCCAGTTGAAGAGGGGAGATGCACACAAGAAGTTTTAGCGTGGAAAACCCTTCAACCGGGTGAAAAATCACGTGACCGGTTCGATGCCGGTCAAAATCCACTAGATTGATGGAGGTTATAGTATGATGAGTGAATCGGGGCGACAAGCCGCTCCCGTTACAATCTTGAGAGGAGAGAAGGTGATTGTAGCTGTTGGCGGGCAACAGACTGTCCCGCCAACGTGACTTGAACGGTGAAACGCGCGGGATGCTTCTGACGCGTGCGCCTGGGGGCGGCGCGCTTGCGGGCTTCGACTGTCTCCTTTGCTCGGCTTCCTCTGGCTTTGGGGTGCTTCCTTCCTGACGGCGCGTTGATGGGGTGCTAATAGCCAATGACGGGTGCTGATAGCCGCTGGTGGCCGCTGAGGGGCGCTGGTGGCCGCTGGAGGTCGCGGGTGGCCGCCGGTGGTTGGCGGCGAGAGGTGGCCGCTGGTGGTTGGCAGTGAGAGGCGGTCGCCAAGAAGGAGGAGACGGGAGAGCTCCCACCTGAGGAAGAAGAAGGAGAATCGTAGGAGAAAACAGAATGAGAAATAAGAGTCCCCTGGGGGTCTTTTTATAGCCTCCAGGGGTGGATCATGGCGGGCCCCACCACTAAAGTGGTGGGGTAGTGGGTAGTTACCACCTTGATCGGACGACATGGGGGGCCTTCCTCTAGATCGGACGGCGGGGAGGCCCCCTTCTCAAGGCGGCGGGCCGTCATGACGGCGGCGGCGGCCGTGGCCGGGGCGGCCGTGGCCGGGGCGGCCGTGGCCGGGGCGGCCGTGGCCGGGGCGGCCGTGGCCGGGGCGGCCGTGGCCGGGGCGGCCGTGGCCGGGGCGGCCGTGGCCGGGGCGGCCGTGGCCGGGGCGGCCGTGGCCGGGGCGGCCGTGGCCGGGGCGGCCGTGGCCGGGGCGGCCGTGGCCGGGGCGGCCGTGGCCGGGGCGGCCGTGGCCGGGGCGGCCGTGGCCGGGGCGGCCGTGGCCGGGGCGGCCGTGGCCGGGGCGGCCGTGGCCGGGGCGGCCGTGGCCGGGGCGGCCGTGGCCGGGGCGGCCGTGGCCGGGGCGGCCGTGGCCGGGGCGGCCGTGGCCGGGGCGGCCGTGGCCGGGGCGGCCGTGGCCGGGGCGGCCGTGGCCGGGGCGGCCGTGGCCGGGGCGGCCGTGGCCGGGGCGGCCGTGGCCGGGGCGGCCGTGGCCGGGGCGGCCGTGGCCGGGGCGGCCGTGGCCGGGGCGGCCGTGGCCGGGGCGGCCGTGGCCGGGGCGGCCGTGGCCGCGGCGGCCATGGCCGCGGCGGCCATGGCCGCGGCGGCCCTGGGAGGGCCGGCCGCCGGTGGTGGCTTGGCCTCCCGCCGGCGGCAGCGGGCCGTCATGATGACGGCGGCGGTTTTCTCCATGATGGAGGGAGTGGGGCCCGTCGCCATTACCTCCATGAGAGATCATGGGGGTGGGGCCCATCCATGACTTTCCTTGAGTGGAGATCATGGGGGGCTCCTTGCTTCCTATAAATGAAGGTGTAACCCATCAAATGTCCCCCAAATCTCTTCTGGCCGGGAGCGAAGCGAGCGTGAGGAGAGATTTCTGGAATTCTACGTTGTCATGGTGGGTGTCGGCGAGAGATCCGAGGCGGCGACGATGGATCGCGGCTCTAAGGTATTATGTCGTGCGGAGGCTTGGCGAACGGGTGCCTGGATGCATGCGGACGGAGGCCGGCGCGGTACACGAGCGTCGAAACGGCGCGTGCGAGGAAGGGCCGCTGGGGTGGGCACTGGCCGCGCGAGCTAGCAGCGCGCGGGCTGGCCGCGCGCAGGCCTTGTGCGATCTAGCAACGCGCGGGCCGCACGCGCGCAGGCCGCGCGCGCAGGCTGGTCGCGTGCAGGCCGCGCGCGCAGGCTGGCCGCGCGCGCAGGCCTTGCGGGTGCGCAGGCCGCGGGCGCGCAGGCAGGCCGCACGCGCAGACTGGCCGCGCGAGGGCCGCGCGCGCAGGCTGGCCGCGTGCGGGCCGTCCGCGCGCGCGCAGGTAGGCCACGCGCGGGCCGCGCGCGCAGGCCCCTCGCGCGCAGGCCGCGCACGCGCAGGCCTCGCTCACTTCGGCCACGCGTGCTCGGGTCGCGCGCGCACGTGCTGGCCGCATGCGCAAGTTTGGCGTGCAGATTGTGTGCGCGGGTCTTGCGCGTGCGGGTGGGCTTTGTGTGTATTTTGCGCGCTCAAGCGAGTGTTGTGCGTGCGGGTTCTTGCTCGCCCTGCGCTTCTGGAAGCGTCGTTATGGGCCTTTTCGTACTTGCTGTGATATGCACAATTGCGCCTTATGTGCGCAAGGCGCAAGGTATGTAACGTGTGCACAAGGTACGATGTGCACGGTATGTAATATGCATGATGATTGAGTGATGCGTGCACGATACACGCTGCATATGCGATGTGCGCAAGGTGTAACATGCATGGCGGACTAAGCGCCCAAGGGAAGAGATTACTGAGATGTGGAGTTTTTGTTGCCCCCCGAGTGTATCACCGAGTACTTCGATCTTGTACAAGGTCGAAAGGGGAAACTTGGTGCGGCAAGGCGCATGGGTGCAAACACGGCGCCTCCATTTTTATCGAGGCTGACTGATACCTCCGTTGGTGAGGTTGATGCTGTTTTACGTAAGTTTGACGTTCATCGTCATTTTGCGCGAGACTGACTCGCGATTATTGCTCGCACGAGCTTGGGTCGTGACTTTTGCTCGCACGAGCTTGGCTCGCACGAGCTTGGCTCGCACAAGACCTGCGTGCGACTTTGCCTTGCGCGGTTTGTGACCGCGGCTTAGCTTGAACGAGGTTGGCTCGCGGCTTGATTTGCACGGTTTGCGACCGCGGCTTGACTTTCGCGAGGATTGTTCGCATTTTAGATTGCACGAGGGCTGCTCGCGGCTTAGTTTGCGCGATGGTTGCTCGCGGCTTAGTTTGCACGATGGTTGCTCGCGGCTTAGTTTGCACGAGGGATGCTCGCGGTTTCTTCGTGAGGGGGGCAGGCCCCCACGGTGTCGTCAGAGAGTGTAAGTACTCAATCCGACCATTGGAGAGCGTAGGTGCTCAATCCGGGTGCCGGAGAACGTAGGTGCTCAATCCGGGTGCGATCGCGAGGGGGGCAGACCCTTGCGATGGCGTCGGAGAGTGTAAGTACTCAATCTGACCATCGGAGAACGTAGGTGCTCAATCCAGGCGCCGGAGAATGTAGGTGCTCAATCCAGGCGCTGGAGAACGTAGGTGCTCAATCTGGGTGCGATCGTGAGGGGGGCAGGCCCTTGCGATGGCGTCGGAGAGTGTAAGTACTCAATCCGACCGTCGGAGAACGTAGGTGCTCAATCCGGGTGCCGGAGAACGTAGGTGCTCAATCCGGGTGCCGGAGAACGTAGGTGCTCAATCCGGGTGCGATCGCGAGGGGGGCAGGCCCTTGCGATGGCGTCGGAGAGTGTAAGTACTCAATCCGACCGTCGGAGAACGTAGGTGCTCACTCCGGGTGCAATCACGAGAGGGGCAGGCTCTGACGATGACATGACGTTTAAGGGGCAAAGTTGCTGAAGAACCTGCTTGTTCGGTTTGTAAGTACAGTTTTACCTTAAAACAAATATGATATTGTACTTGAAAATAAACTTGGTTTGTGCGAGCCTGAGCTCATGACTTTTACTGTTCTAAAGTGGCAAAGCAAGATAATGGAAAAAGCAGACGATTAACACCATTAATAAAAAATACGGAGGGATGGATGCGACGCAAATTCCGGGCTGCAGGTGTGCTGTAGAGGGTCGTCCTGCGTCGGGGAGAGCGTCCGTCTTAGGTATTCATTGCTGGGGATCCGACGATGGTCTCTATGTTGCCTACCATCTGCCTTCCTCCACCGTTTCCTTGTGCTGGGATCTGTGCTTGTCCTTGCAAAAATCTCCCGAGGAGCCCCTGGCGGACAAGACGTTCAATTTCATCTTTTAGACCGGCACACACTTCAGTGTTGTGACCCGTTGCGCGGTGGAACTCGCAGTATCTTGTCTGGTCTGCCTTGGGGTTTGGTCATGATGCTCTTGGTCGTTGGAAGGCTGGATCATTCTGAATGGCGTACATCACATTAGTGCGGGTGGTATTCAGAGGGGTGTATTCCTGAAGTGGATGTTGCCCCCCCATTCCTTGGAAGGTCTCGCTGACGGCTATTGCGGCGACGCTCACTCTGACATCGCTCTTCTTGTCTTGTGAGGGTTGGTTCCTCTTCTTTCTTCCTTTTCTGTCCTCCTCCAAACTGTTGTCGGTGCGCTTCAATAGCTTCGTCAGCTGCTATCTGGGCCTCGACCCGATGAACAAGTTCTGGATAACTAGGCACGGTCTCCCTCATGAGTGCTGAATAAAAGCCGCTGGGGCGAAGTCCGCCAAGGAAGACGCATCTGAGAAGCTCGGGGTCGACGCCTGGAATTTGACGTGCCTCATAGGTGAAGCGGCGAAAGAAGTCCCTGAGGGACTCTCCTTCATTTTGTCGAATACCTGAAAGGTGAGAGGGATCGCGAACGATTCTCCGATTTGCGATGAACTGGTCAGTAAATTGCCTGGTCAGCTCTGCGAAGTTGGTAATGGTGCCAGCTCTCAGGGAATGGAACCATGTACGGGCCTGCCCTTTGAGTGTTACTGGGAACACTTGGCAGAGCAACTGGTCTAGAGCATTGTAAATCCTCATGATGGTGGTGAAGTGATTGACATGTTCAAGTGGATCATCGGTTCCATCGAATGTCTCGATGTTTGGAAGCTTGAATCCATGTGGAATGGGATGATCGAGGATTTGCGGCGTCAAGGGGGAGCCTTGGCAGAGCGGTCGGTGAGCCTGAAAGTCTCTTCTTCCAGCCTGGCGGTATTCTTCGGCTATAACTTCTCGAATTTCCTCCCGAGTAAATCTTTCGAGAGGAGGGGGGTGAATGTCGTCGACGAGGTGGTGATGAAGATGATCTACTCTTACTCCTCTTTGAGCTGGGTAAGTGGAGTCGGCGGCGTCAGAATAATCCTCGGGCTCTTCCTGGACCCTTTCCGGGTTTGGTTGCAGCGGGGGATTTGCTGGGGCTGGCGGCATCGAGGGAACAGGAGGTGCTCCTATGTTTTGGAGTAATGCAAGCATTTCCGTTTGTTGTTCTTCCATTTGGCGGACGCACCCCTCCAGGGCGACAACGGGAGCAAAAGCTACTTCGGCAGTCAGTGGCACGTCTACTAGAGAGTGAGAACGTGCTGGTTCAGTGTGTCCGCCAAGTGTGGACCCTTCGGCAGTGCGGGCACTTCTCTTTGCCATCGCGGTTGCAGGGATGGTGAACTTGCTCTGCGATGGAATGCTGGGAATGTTTCCCACAGACGGCGCCAAACTGTTGCGGACTGACTCGATGCCCCGGTCGGACCGGATAATCTTGGACTGCCTTAGCTCGCGGAGCGGTCGAGCGCGCACACAGTCAGTTGAAGAGGGGAGATGCACACAAGAAGTTTTAGCGTGGAAAACCCTTCAACCGGGTGAAAAACCACGTGACCGGTTCGGTGCCGGTCAAAATCCACTAGATTGCTAGAGGTTACAGTATGATGAGTGAATCGGGGCGACAAGCCGCTCCTGTTACAATCTTGAGAGGAGAGAAGATGACTGTAGCTGTTGGCGGGCAACAGACTGTCCCGCCAACGAGACTTGAACGGTGGAACGCGCGGGATGCTTCTGATGCGTGCGCCTGGGGGCGGCGCGCTTGCGGGCTTCGACTGTCTCCTTTGCTCGGCTTCCTCTGGCTTTGGGGTGCTTCCTTCCTGACGGCGCGTTGATGGGGTGCTAATAGCCAATGACGGGTGCTGATAGCCGCTGGTGGCCGCTGAGGGACGCTGGTGGCTGCTGGAGGTCGCGGGTGGCCGCCGGTGGTTGGCGGCGAGAGGTGGCCGCTGGTGGTTGGCAGCGAGAGGCGGTCGCCACGAAGGAGGAGACGGGAGAGCTCCCACCTGAGGAAGAAGAAGGAGAATCGTAGGAGAAAACAGAATGAGAAATAAGAGTCCCCTGGGGGTCTTTTTATAGCCTCCAGGGGTGGATCATGGCGGGCCCCACCACTAAAGTGGTGGGGTAATGGGTAGTTACCACCTTGATCGGATGGTATGGGGGGCCTTCCTCTAGATCGGACGGCGGGAAGGCCCCCTTCTCATGGCGGCGGGCCGTCATGACGGCGGCGGCGGGTCGTCATGACGGCGGCGGCAGGCCGTCATGACGGCGGCGGCGGCCGGGCGGCCGGCGAGGGAGGCCGACCACGTCCTGGCCGGCCATGGCCGGGGCGGCCATGGCCGCGGCCGGTGATGCACGCTTTGTCGTGTGAATATATAAGTGCTACGCAAGTATACGTGTCGTGTCAAGTAACAAAATGGAAAGTAGAGTGTCGAACACACAGAGACAATATTTTTCCTCAGCTTATGAGTACTAGTAATGATCTTTTCTTATAAGTCAAGCAAAATCACAAGGTTTTGAGAGTAAGTAAACTAAATAACGAAACTAAAGTAAGATGAGAATATAATGATGAGAAGAACGAGTCTCATATGTTGATCCCTAATCTTAGTTTGCCTTTTTGTGATGAGAAATACAATTAAATTCAACTCAGTTTTTATCTTGTGGAAATCCTAAACTCACAATGAGCATCTCTCGATTTCATCATCGCACTATGCATATTTAGTGAGTAGCCTTAGATCAAGACTACACAAGTAAACATACGTATAAAATTATGGATCTTAACTCCACAACTAGAATGATAGCGATACGCTAAATCATATGTAGCCAAATTAAATTCTCGAGACTTACGAACGCAGCTCTCGCATATAGAACGCAGTATGAAGCACTAGATGGTAATCTCTTAACGTCATCACTGAAGAAGAGAATGAAATTTAAGATACAAAACCAAATTTAACTCAATTGTTCATGTAAATATCAAAGCAAACGTCGAATAGTTCACAATATATAAGACTCGCAAGCGAATTAGTTCATCATAGTCAAAAGTACGAGAAATCGGAGCGAGAATTCAACAAACATGATGAATAAGAGTTAGAACAAGCCAACCAATTGATCTCTACGAATGCCCCTACAAAGGATGTTGTCGCCTCCCCTTGCACGGATCTGGATTTGCTGCGCGGCTTCTTCTTCCTCCCGATCCCCAGCCCTAGACGAATTCCGCCCCCCTCTCTTGGCTCTTCTCTTCCTCTTTTTCGAATTTCTCCCCCTCCATAAAATCTCCTTCTCTCCCTTTTATTACTTGCCATAACTGCTGTCTAAATTCCCCCCAAAAATCCCCAAGAGACGCACCCTTCCATGTTTTCGTCCAACACCAAAATTCAAATTTCGGATTTTAATTTCGCCCCAGGTTGTTGCAACCTTGTTTTTCTGCACGTTGCAACTTCTGCGCCTGCGCCTGCCTTGCCAACCCGAAACCTGATAGTTGCAACTAATTATTTGTGGACGTTGCAACCTCTTTTTCAAGCTATGAAGTTTTGGCAGATTTCCTTTTTCAGGCAAATTTCTTTGGTGCATCTGATACAAATACATCGAAACAAAACCAAATTAGCCACAATTCAAATAAATAAGAGTTTACTTTCATTTCCATATCATTTAAACTTATTTTAATTGTTTTAACTGAATAAGTTGTTGGAAATAACGGCATAAATAACTTCTTTTTAGAAGTTATCACACCCCCACACTTTAACCCTTGCTAGTCCCTAGCAAGACAATTCCTAATAGTGAATTAGGTGAAAGAATAATTACCAAGATGAGAGTTCGATGATCTTTTTATCTTAACAGAAATTAAACAAAGCATACTTAAGAAATCCGATTTCCCCAACTGATAAGCTTATCAATCATTGAGAGCTCAAACATCACAAATCCGTTAGTTGATGAAAGATAAAGCGAAATTAAGAATTTCGGTGTTGTGTGTGCTTTCTTCAAATTATTCACTCCCACGCAAAAATTTTCTTATTGAGCCTCCGCACTAATTTGGAAGGATAAGAATAAGCTAAGTTTTTGATTTGACATCGACAAGCGTTAGTAGCACACGTGAAAGTAAGGTTGGTCTTGGCTTGATTAGATTAGCTATTCATGGACATGCATTAATAATGGAGAGGTAATTCCCTAGTTAATAATCTTAATACTCCCTCATCTTATGGAGTTCAACTCTTAAGCAATAAGTATTTATAAATATAAAGCTCATAGTTGGGATCATTCCAAGTACGTAAGTGCATACCTGGGCCACATATCACTATGACCAAATTGTTCCTTCCTTTTCTTTTATTTCTCTTTTAGTTCTCTTTTTTTTTCTGGTCACAGTTGGGATCATTCCAAGTAGGCACGTACATACTCAGGCCGCATATCACTATGACTTATAATCTTATCATCAAAATGTTGAGTCGAACACCCATAATTGAATAGTGCATTAAGATACAACTAGTTGGAATGTAGGGAACTTAGATTCACTAGTGTCTAGCAAAATGATAAGGAACAAGCTCAAAGGGTTTCATGAGTGATCAGAATGAAGTAGCCACTTAAACACTTATCTAAGCTTACATCATCAACTCAGTTCTTCTCACCCCTCCCAATTTTTTGGAAGTCAATTTAAAATATTGCGGGGAGTAAAAATGAATTAAAGAAAGTTGTACATGATACGGACGCTTAAGAGCGCTTTACCAAAAAAAATCATACTAACTTCAATTTAAAAATCCGAGCTCTTACGATTGTTTAGCCATACCAATTAGTTATCATTGGATCTCTAGAATAACTTACTCATTAAGTAATGCAAGAATTTTGAATCACCAAAATCACAATCAATTCATACTTAAAACGTTACTAGATTCTAGCAAGGTTGGTTCATATAAGAGAATTTCAGAAAATATAGTTGAAACGGAAGTACTCCCCTAGAGTTTCTCAAGTTGACCATCCAGGGAAGTTGCTGTATTTCTATCCTCAATGCCCATGCTTGTATAAGTCCTCCCGATCCTAACTCCAAAACGATGCCCTGTTGCTGGCGAGCATGCACATATATGAACAAAAGAAAAGAATAATGGAGGGCACTTTAACAATATTAAAGACATGATTGAATCTATCACATAAACTATTCAGCATCTGTAAACCACAGGCATCAATGAAATCCACAAAGATATCGTATACTCAAGCATATAGAAGTAGCCATATGTAGATCACAGATGCCAATGAAGTCCACAAAAATATCATATATTCAAGCATATAGAATTAACAGTGCAGTCCAAAATTTAACCCAGCACAAAATATGCAAAATATAGTTTTTAAAGACAAACTGAACTGTCATATACTTAAGCATATGCAAAAGATTGTTTGTGCAATCGGAACAGTGGTAAGCTATAAGCATGTGAATGTTAGCCTTCATCATCATCTTCTGCTTCGTCGTCCTTTTCTTCAGTCAATTCAGTCGGGTCGAGGCTATTACCATCCATGTCCACCAGGTTCCCCTCATCGTCAAACTGCCATTGATATTCGAATTGGGCTTCCTCGATTGGTTGTTTTGCTTTCCGTGATAAATTATCTAGACTATTATGCAGATAATCCAGTCTAGATCTGAAGTAGCGGTGCCGACATCGGTGGTAGACTTTCATATATTCAATATTACGTAGAATTTCTTCTAGTGTTGCTCCCTCTCCACCTGGGATCAAAACATCATCTGGTTTGCCGCCCGAAGAAGAAGGGATCCCCATGCTCCTCTTTCTAGGCTTGTTGCTCCCATCATCAAACTCATTCCCTACCTTAATGTTTATCTTCACGACTCGCTCGGTTATCTCCCGGCCTACATGTGTCACCAAGTCCTCCATGCTCTGTACCACCCCCACACTTCGACATAACTCAGTGATTAGCACCGGGAACCACAATTGCCTGACCTTGTTCTCCTTGATCTTCATTTTCAGATGAGTACTAATCACTTCCCCCCCACATTAACCCGGTTTCCCTTCAAGATATGATAAATTAGAGTTGCTCGGTCTAATGTCACATTGTTCAAGTGTCGGGTCGGCATAATGTTGACATTAATAAATAACAACCAAACCTTAGCCTCCCTTGACAGAGATGTAGACTTAAGCGATCCTGTCAATGCATTGGACCATGCAGGGTCGGGGGAGTTGCATACCAATGTAGCTACTTCAGAGTTGTCGATCACATGGTTCAGACTATAGAAATCTTCTTCACATCCCAAATCATACAGCATGTTAATGGATTTCGCAGAAAAATCGATTACCTTTCCTCTTACCATCACTGATTCAATTTCGGAGAACCTTGCATTCGAATAGAACTCGTACACCCATGGGAGGATGGCTTCAGCTCGCGGGTGGCAGAGGGTTTCCCATTGCAGAGCATGGATTTGTAGTGTATAGCTTAAACTCCATGCTCTCTTTTCCATCTTAAAACCCCGCTCAAAAATCATGGGGATAGACTTTAACATCTCAAATCGCTCCTTAGCAACCTCATTTATAAACTTTAAGGTCTTCCTCGCTGTGGTCTTCCCTTTTTTCTTAGATGAAATTTTCTACATTAGGGGAAAATGGGAGGCTAGGTTTAGAAAAGGGGAAATTTTCACCGTCCATTATTCGAACTTGAGGTAAAATGTTGAGGGAGGTACGCAAGAACTTACCGCATCTGGAGACATAGGGCCGCAGGGTGTCGGGCAGAGGCACTGCTTGTAGCTTCTTGTTCCTCCCGATTCGTCGCCCTTCCGCCGCCGAGCAAACGCCCGTCCGTCGCGATTCGCCTGGTAGGCGAGGATTGACGCAGTCGTCTTCCTGATCGCAAACTTAGGGTTTAGAGCTGTGGAGGAAAATGCCGACATAATACCCCGCGCCTTTTGAATAAGAAGGCAGACCGACTCACTTAAACCGACGCCACGTGTCAACCTAGGCCCCACTGGTATGTGAAAAGGCGGAACGGTTCAGCTAAACCGGCGCCACGTATAACGCTTATATGAATCCCGAAAAGGAGAGGTTGCTACTAATTTTTTTCTGATCGTTGCAACACCCGCGCCATTCCAGAACTTACCCTGCGAACCCGACACTTGGTGGTTGCAACTAATTTTTTTTCGCACGTTGCAACTTCCAGAACTGCACTGTTGAACTTTCTCCCCTCGCGATTTCTTTCCACGACATGACTCATAACTTGAAGAACTAACTAAAACAAAATTAGCTTAAGATTAAAATATAGATAAAATGGTGGGTTACCTCCTGCCTAGCGCCTAATTTTCAGTCCCGGCAGGACTTCCATTTCCACTTAGTTTTCAAAAATAAATGAGGATTTCTGTAAATCCTCATTGTTGCTCATATAAATTTTTAGTCTTTGACCATTAACTTTGAACTCCGATCCACTTACTTCATTATAAATTATTACTGCTCCATAAGGGTGAACTTCCTTGATCAAAAATGGTCCTGACCATCTAGATTTCAGTTTACCTGGGAACAATCTCAATCTTGAGTTGTATAATAAAACCAATTGCCCCGGTTTAAAATCCTTCTTCCTTAATTTTGAGTCATGCCATCTTTTAGTTCTTTCTTTATAAATTTCAGAATTTTCATAAGCATTCATCCGAATTTCTTCTAGTTCATTTAGTTGGAAAAATCTCTGCCTTCCGGCATTTTGAAAATCGAAGTTTAGTTTTTTAACCGCCCAATATGTCTTGTGCTCTAGCTCTACGGGTAACCGACAAGCTTTCCCATAAATTAATTTATACGGAGTCAATCCTAGAGGTGTTTTGTATGCAGTTCTATATGCCCAAAGAGCATCATTGAGTTTATGAGCCCAATCTTTTCTATTAATGTTTACTGTTTTCTCCAAGATTGTTTTAATTTCTCTATTAGACACCTCAGCTAATCCATTGGTTTGTGGATAATAGGCCAGAGCAATCTTATGATTCACACCATATTTCTTCAACAATGATTTAAATTGCCAATTGCAAAAATGTGACCCTCCATCACTGATGATGGCCCTAGGAATGCCAAATCTGTTAAAAATATTCTTTAAAAATTTAAGTACAGTTTGGGCATCATTATTTTTGGTCGCAATGGCTTCTATCCATTTTGATACGTAGTCCACCGCTACTAGAATGCATAAGTTTCCGTTTGAATTTACGAACGGACCCATAAAGTCTATTCCCCACATATCAAATACCTCTATCTCTAATATATTATGTAGGGGCATACTATCTCGTTGGCCTATATTTCCAATTCTTTGACATGCATCACAACATTTTGCAAAGTTATGCGCATCTTTGAATAAAGTTGGCCAATAAAATCCCGCCTCTAATACTTTCAATGCCGTTTTATATCCCATAAAATGTCCTCCATATGGAGAAGCATGACACCTTTCTAGAATTTTAGGTACTTCCACCTCAGGGATACAACGTCTTATGATTTGGTCAGCACAATGTTTAAATAAATAAGGCGTATCCCAAAAGTATGTCCTAACTTGTTGTAAAAACCTCTTCCTTTGTTGATAACTCATCTCCGGTGGTAATACTCTACTCACAATATAATTTACTAAGTCTGCATACCATGGTGAACTATTTTCTGATATTGCTAAGATACTTTCATCAGGAAAATTTTCCTTAATTACTATTTCTTTATCTTTCTCCTCAATTTGCTCTAACCTAGACAGATGGTCTACTACTGGATTTTCTGCCCCTTTCCTATCTTTAATTTCAAGATCAAATTCTTGTAATAGCAAAATCCATCTTATAAGCCTAGGCTTGGTTTCTTTCTTATCTATCAAATACCTTATTGCAGCATGATCCGTGTAAACTATAACTTTCGAGTTAATCAAATACGAGCGGAATTTATCAAACGCGAATACTACTGATAATAATTCTTTCTCCGTGGTTGTATAGTTTATTTGGGCTTCGTTTAAAGTCTTACTTGCATAGTAAATGGTATGAAATATTTTATTATGGGCTTGCCCTAAAACCGCCCCTAGAGCATAATTACTAGCGTCACACATCAGAATGAATGGTAAATTCCAATCAGGTGCTATTAAAATAGGTGATGAAATCAGACTTTTCTTTAATGTGTTGAAAGACTTGAGACATGATTGATCAAAATGAAAAGGCATGTCTTTTTCAAGTAGATGGCTAAGAGGCTTAGATATTGCAGAAAAATTGTTTATAAACCTCCTATAGAAACCTGCATGTCCTAGAAAGCTTCTTATACCTTTAATATTTGTAGGGGGTGGGAGTTTCTCAATTACTTCAATTTTTGAACGATCTACTTCTAGACCCCTATTGGAGATTTTATGACCTAGGACTATGCCTTCTCTTGTCATGAAGTGACACTTTTCCCAATTTAAGACTAAATTGGTTTGCATACACCTTTCCAAAACCTTTTTTAAAGACTCCAAACACTCATCAAAAGACTTGCCAAATACTGAAAAATCATCCATAAAAATTTCAATTCCCTCATCCATCAAGTCAGAAAAAATAGAAATCATACAACGCTGAAACGTAGCAGGAGCATTACATAACCCAAAGGGCATTTTGCGGAACGCAAATGTACCATAAGGGCAAGTAAATGTGGTATTTTCTTGGTCTTCAGGGGCAACCATTATTTGATTATAACCTGAATACCCGTCTAAGAAACAGAAATATTCATTCCCTGCCAACTTATCCAGCACTTGATCTAAGAATGGAAGAGGGAAGTGATCCTTCCTAGTCGATTGATTTAACTTTCTATAATCCATGCATATACGCCATCCGGTCACTGTCCTAGTAGGAATCAATTCATTATTCTCATTTTTCACTACGGTCATCCCACCCTTCTTTGGCATGCATTGGACCGGACTGACCCATTTACTATCAGAAATGGGATAAATAATTCCAGCGTCTAACCATTTAATAATTTCTTTTTTTACTACCTCCTTCATCGGAGGACTAAGTCTTCTTTGATGTTCAATGGAGGTCTTTGAATCATCCTCCAATAATATCTTATGCATACATATAGTGGGACTAATGCCTTGTATGTCGGCAATAGTCCATCCCATAGCCCCTTTGTATTTCTTAAGGACTTCTAACAATTCATCTTCCTTACTCTGTTCTAAGGATGCATCAATTATTACCGGCAAAGTTTTATCTTCTCCTAAGAAAGCATACTTTAGATTGCTGGGTAAAGGTTTTAATTCCAATTGAGGTGGTTCCATAATAGATGGTTTCAGAATTTTAGTTTCACTTGATCTCTCAAGTGCTTCAACATTCCTATATGTTCTCCACCTTTCACTAACATTAAAAACCTTAGCTAATTTACTATATTCCTCTTCCTCGTTCCACTCTTCATTATTAAGGATTGCTAGCAATGTTTTCTCCCAATGATCATTCTGTTTAAAAGCTTTATTTGGAATATCTATGTTATCAATAGAATGACATTCCTCTTTATCGTTGGGGTATTTAATTGCCTTAAGGATATTAAACGTTACCTCTTCCTCATTAACTCTCATGGTAAGCTCTCCTTTTTGAACGTCAATAAGAGTCCTTCCTGTAGCCAGAAAAGGTCTACCAAGAATGATAGGCACATCCCTATCCTCTTCCATATCCAGAACCACGAAGTCTGCAGGAAAAATAAATTTTTCGACCTTTACTAAAACATCTTCAACTATGCCTTTAGGGAATGCTAACGTCCTATCTGCTAACTGAAGGGTTAAAGAAGTAGGAGCTATCTCTCCAAGGCCTAATGTATTATAAATAGAGAGCGGCATGAGATTGATACTAGCCCCTAAGTCCCATAAAGCCCTACCCGTAAATTTAACACCTATGGAACAGGGTATGGTAAAGCTTCCTGGGTCTTTTAATTTAGGGGGTAGCTTCTTTTGTAGAATAGCACTACATTCCTCAGTTAATGCCACTACTTCCTTTTCAGCAAATTTTCTCTTTTTAGAAAGAATATCCTTCATGAATTTTGCATAACTCGGCATCTGCTCTATAGCTTCAGCAAAAGGGATATTTATCGTCAACTTCTTAAAAATTTCCATGAATTTTTGGAATTGTGCATCAAGCCTTGTCTTAGTGAGCCTAGATGGAAAAGGCGGAGGTGGATAGACTTTTCTTTCCTCTTCTAAATCTACAATTTCTACTCCTTTAGCCCTAGGGTCCTCTACCTTTTTCATCTTATCTTCATGTTTTCTCTTTTCATCATTCTTTAACTTTTCTAGTAACAAGTCCCCACCCGGAATCTTATTCCCACTTCTTAGGGTAACAGAGTTGCATTGACTAGATGGGTCATCTCTTTTTGGATTAGGAGTGGTATCGGCGGGTAATGTTCCATCCGGCCTTAGGTTTAATGCATTAGCAATCTGTCCAATGGAATTCTCTAGTGATCTAAGAGATGATTCTATACCTACTACCCTTGCATCATTCTTTTGGAACATTTATAAGATTACTTCATCTGTTAATTTTCTTGAATTCCCTTGATTGTTATGTGGAATATGATTAAATCCAGGTGGGTGATTAACATTTTGATTATTTCTCCATGAGAAGTTAGGGTGGTTCCGCCACTCAGGATTGTAATGATTTGGAAGAATATGTTGTCTTTGGCCACCTATATAGTTGGCTTCTTCAGAAACTTGATTCAATTGTTCTATGGTGAAGGAGGTGTTAGGATTAGACAATTGAATGCTACTAATTGATGGCATTACTGTATTTTGACTCAAGGAATCTAAACGTTTGTTTATCATATTGAACTGTGAAGCCATCTGTGCGGCTAACGAAGTGATTTGATCAACATGATGGACTCTAGGAGGATTGTTATTCCCTTGTCTCTCAAAAGATTGGTAGTTGTTAGAAGTAAGATCTTCAAGGATAGCATAAGCATCCTCGGGATACTTTTTCATCAATGACCCCCCCGCAGCACCATCTACTAAGATCATGGTAGCCGTTTGTAACCCATTATAGAATGTGGATACCTGTTGGTGTTGTTGTAAACCATGATGTGGACATCTTCTCAACAACTCCTTAAAACGCTCCCAAGCGTCGTAAAGAGTTTCTCCGTGATTTTGCATAAAAGTGGTGATGTCTCTAATCAACTTAGCGGTTTTAGAGGGAGGGAAATATTTGTTTAAAAATTTATCTACTAACTGCTCCCAAGTGGTTATAGAACCATGTGGTAACGAGTTAAGCCAATCTTTAGCTTTTTCTTCTAGGGAGAATGGAAATAACATTAGCTGAATCGCTTCACTTGAGGCCCTGTTTACTTTATACATATCACAAATTTCTAAGAATGACCTTAGATGAGAATTAGCATCTACGTTGTTGAGACCCCCAAACTTGTTATGTTGAATTAGTTGCATAATAGTGGAGTCAATTTTAAAATTATTAGCGGCTATGGTAGGTCGGGCTATGCTAAAATGCAATCCTCCTCGCAAGGGTGTGTTATAGTCTCGACAAGTCATTCTAGGAACATTTGGTTGAACATTCTGGTCAACTTGCCCATTAGGTTCTACTTGCTCCTCATTGTTAACCACATTATTTTGTCCGTCAACATCCATCTCAAGATTAATAGTATTGTTATTTCTCAGATTCCTTCTATTCAGCCTACAAGTTCTCTCGATTTCAGAATTCAATGGTAATATTTCAGTGTTTCGATATCTGGACATACACCGATATCCAGTAGTTAACGAGTAAAAATGACAACAATACTTGAACTCAGATTACTCAGAATTACTAATATCATAAGATAATACTTAGAAAAAAACTTGTCCCCGGCAACGGCGCTAGAAAACTTGATGCACGCTTTGTCGTGTGAATATATAAGTGCTACGCAAGTGTACGTGTCGTGTCAAGTAACAAAATGGAAAGTAGAGTGTCGAACCCACAGAGACAATATTTTTCCTCAGCTTATGAGTACTAGTAATGATCTTTTCTTATAAGTCAAGCAAAATCACAAGGTTTTGAGAGTAAGTAAACTAAATAACAAAACTAAAGTAAGATGAGAATATAATGATGAGAAGAACGAGTCTCATATGTTGATCCCTAATCTTAGTTTGCCTTTTTGTGATGAGAAATACAATTGAATTCAACTCAGTTTTTATCTTGTGGAAATCCTAAACTCACAATGAGCATCTCTCGATTTCATCATCGCACTATGCATATTTAGTGAGTAGCCTTAGATCAAGACTACACAAGTAAACATACGTATAAAATTATGGATCTTAACTCCACAACTAGAATGATAGCGATACGCTAAATCATATGTAGCCAAATTAAATTCTCGAGACTTACGAACGCAGCTCTCGCATATAGAACGCAGTATGAAGCACTAGATGGTAATCTCTTAACGTCATCACTGAAGAAGAGAATGAAAATTTAAGATACAAACCAAATTTAACTCAATTGTTCATGTAAATATCAAAGCAAACGTTGAATAGTTCACAACATATAAGACTCGCAAGCGAATTAGTTCATCATAGTCAAAAGTACGAGAAATCAGAGCGAGAATTCAACAAACATGATTAATAAGAGTTAGAACAAGCCAACCAATTGATCTCTACGAATGCCCCTACAAAGGATGTTGTCGCCTCCCCTTGCACGGATCTGGATTTGCTGCGCGGCTTCTTCTTCCTCCCGATCCCCAGCCCTAGACGAATTCCGCCCCCCTCTCTTGGCTCTTCTCTTCCTCTTTTTCGAATTTCTCCCCCTCCATAAAATCTCCTTCTCTCCCTTTTATTACTTGCCATAACTGCTATCTAAATTCCCCCCAAAAATCCCCAAGAGACGCACCCTTCCATGTTTTCGTCCAGCACCAAAATTCAAATTTCGGATTTTAATTTCGCCCCAGGTTGTTGCAACCTTGTTTTTCTGCACGTTGCAACTTTTGCGCCTGCGCCTGCCTTGCCAACCCGAAACCTGATAGTTGCAACTAATTATTTGTGGACGTTGCAACCTCTTTTTCAAGCTATGAAGTTTTGGCAGATTTCCTTTTCCAGGCAAATTTCTTTGGCGCATCTGATACAAATACATCGAAACAAAACCAAATTAGTCACAATTCAAATAAATAAGAGTTTACTTTCATTTCCATATCATTTAAACTTATTTTAATTGTTTTAACTGAATAAGTTGTTGGAAATAACGGCATAAATAACTTCTTTTTAGAAGTTATCAGCCGGCCATGGCCGGGGCGGCCATGGCCGGCCGGCCATGACAGCGGCCGGGGCGGCCATGGCCAGGGCGGCCGTTGCCGCGGGCGATCGTGGCCGGGGCGGCCGTGGCCGGGGCGGCCGTGGCGGGGCGGCCGTGGCCGGGGCGGCCGTGGCGGGGCGGCCGTGGCCGGGGCGGCCGTGGCCGGGGCGGCCGTGGCCGGGGCGGCCGTGGCCGGGGCGGCCGTGGCCGGGGCGGCCGTGGCCGGGGCGGCCGTGGCCGGGGCGGCCGTGGCCGGGGCGGCCGTGGCCGGGGCGGCCGTGGCCGGGGCGGCCGTGGCCGGGGCGGCCGTGGCCGGGGCGGGCGTGGCCGCGGGCGGCCGTGGCCGGGACGGCCGTGGTCGGGGCGGGCATGGCCGCGGCGGGCATGGCCGTGGCGGGCATGGCCGCAGTGGCCCTGGGAGGGCCGGCCGCCGGTGGTGGCTTGGCCTCCCGCAGGCGGCCGCGGGCCGTCATGACGACGACGACGGTTTTCTCCATGATGGAGGGAGTGGGGCCCGTCCCCATTACCTCCATGAGAGATCATGGGGGGTGGGGCCCACCCATGACTTTCCTTGAGTGGAGATCATAGGGGGGCTCCTTGCTTCCTATAAATGAAGGTGTAACCCATCAATATCTATATTATATATTGATAGAGTTCCCCCCTAAGGATTTTCGAGTCAAATCAGAAGAACTTCAATAAAAAACACGCAAGCGAGCCAACCCGATCGAGCGAGCTGTGCGTACGGACGACGCTCACTTGAAGGAACCAAACCACCCCGCACGTGCGTACCACATGAGGGAGCGCGCCCAGCACCCGAGCACATGCAGCGGGGGCGCACAGCGCCCACACCCTTGTGCGCATGCCTACAACGCCTAGGCGCACACTGTGTGGGTTCCCTTGTGCGCACACAACAAGCAAGGGCACCCAAGCTCGCACTGCGCCAATTGTGCATGCACGCACCGACTGTCTGTCCCTGTTTCCGATCCGCATCTCCGGTCGCCACCGGCATCGGGCAACTTGCCCCGGCCACCCAAACCACCTGGGGGCACATTCGTCATTTTGGGAAAATTGGTGATCCAGATGACCGGAAAGGAATAACATCATTCGCTAACTCAGGATTCAGCCAGACGCAATTACCAACGCGTCCCTTCAGAAAGTTATAAAAAGATCCACATATCTTCATTTGACGATAAGCAACTCCAGAAACTAGAGAGAACTCTGAGGTTTTTCAGCTAGAATGTGAGACTTAGATCGTTTCTTCGCTCTGATCCCTCTCTAGTTCACTCAACGCATACTTGGATGCTTTAGTGAGCCCAGAGAAGGCATAAGAAAACGCTCTCCCGTATGCTCTCGTGTAAGCTCTATGGACTGAGATTTTTCCTCCTTTCTCTGTACACAAAACTTGTAATGAAGAGGTGGCTTGTCACTCTCCGAGGAACTCCAAATACTTGTAACAAAAGGAAGATGGAGGATTTTAGCTCGTGATAACTCACTAATTAAAGTTATTTTCATATAGTTTTTATTTAATTAATAATAAGATTATAGTTATATTTTAGTAATTATGATTATAATTGCTTTATTTTCATATTTTAGGTCAATCTGGGCTGTGAATAGCAATTTGGAGCTTGCAGGACTGATTAGAAGTTGAAGCGGTGAAAATGAACATTTTTGATAGCGGATAGCTCAACTTCAAATGGTCATAACTTTCAAACCAGGAAGAGTTACGGGACGTGCAACCAGTCAACGGAAAGAGGATGACGTCCTCTACAATTCTGGAAAATTTCACAAGTACACGCCTGTGACACGGGCGTGACATTTGAGTCACGGGCGTGTCTAGGTTAAAAAAAAACTGCTTTTTCCAGAAAGCTTCCCTGAACAATTTTGGGACTTTTTTCTAAGGACACGCCCCCTGTCACGGGCGTGACCTAGGGCGTGACCTACCCGAAACTGCCAGATTAATCCCAGATTGTGTCGTTTCCAACCGTTTTGCTGACCCAGTCAGACACGCCCTAGGTCACGGGCGTGACCTAGGGCGTGACCACTTCAGAAACGCCAGAATTACTTCGCGCCGTTTCCCCTTCCCGCCGTTTCCTGTAACAGACTAGACACGCCCTAGGTCACGGGTGTGACCTAGGGGCGTGACCCGCAAAACGGCGATTTTTGGCGGTTTTTCTCCAACGTTCCCGGGCTTTCAAGACTGCAGTTTCCGAGCCTGACACGCCCCATGTCACGGGCGTGACCAATGGGCGTGACTCCCAAGCAGAAAAATCTATAAATTCCAGATGTGTTTAGAAGATCAGGAGGAAGATTAGAAGCCAATTTTAGGAGTATTTTGTAGCTTATTTTTCTGTTTCTCAGCATTTCTTTCTTGTAATTTCTATTTCATAATTTAGTTTTACTTTTGCAATTTCAATTCAAGTACTTTCTCTTTGCAACCATGTTCTTCCTTTTCTTCTTTCCTTGTATCTTTTATATCATGCCAAGTAGCTAATTTTCCTAAGCACTTGATCATGATAATCTTTGAAAGTGAATAAACTCTTTTTATCAAACTCTTTATTTATCGCTATCGATTTATCTTTGAATTATTTTGTATCGAATTCATATTTCGCAAATACGTTTTCGATCCTAGATCCGTATCTTAAATGACCGAGAGGTTGCGGATACGAGTAGATCGCTCAAAGATAAAAGGAGCCGCATGCACTCCTCGAGAGAGGATGACATGGATCTCCCGAATTGGAGTCAAATCCAATAGCGGGGTTCACCGCGTAAAGCAAGCTTAGGGGTTTCGACTGGCCGAGAGGTCTTAATCGATCAACCTAAGGTTAGTCAAAAGCATGAGCTCGAGAGAGACGCTTTCGTACTTAAGGAACCTCCACGGTCGAAGTAGGTAAATTAGAGTTTTCATTTTATAGAAGTTTATTTGAATTCAAAGGGAGTCTAGATCAAGTGCTTGTTTTTTAGTTTACCTTCCTCCTATAGTTAATTCAACCTCTCCCTTATATTTAGATAAAATAATATTAATTTGCGTGAGTAGAAGTACTCAACAGGCCCCGAGTCTAATACGACATTTTCTATACTATATTTCGATATGTACACTTGCCTATTTGAGATTTTAGTTTGGATAATATTTTAAAACTATAGAAAATCTTCATCAAGTTTTTGGCGCCGTTGCCGGGGAATTTTTGTTGATATTTTGAAAGCGTAAATTTTATTACTTTTATCATTCTCTTTCTCCACCTCCTTTTCTACTCTTCCTTTTCTTTTTCAAATTCATTTCAATTAGCTAACGGTTGTTTTTATTTTCTTTTATAAAAAAATGTTATCACAATTGGCCGCTAAAATTGCTGAGCTTACACACAAAGTAAATCTTTTGAAAGCCGCAAGACAACGCCAAATTGTTTGTTATTATTGTGGTGGTTCTCATCAAAGTGAATATTGTTATCTTTCTTATGAAAATAATTTCTATAATAATTATGAAAATAACTATTCTCACTTTTATGATAATTCTTTTTCTAATTTTCATGAAAATAATTTTTCCTATTCTTCTAATTTTCATGAAACTACTTTTTCAAATTTAAATACGAATAATTATTTTGATTTAAATAATTCTTCTTCCACCTCGGCTACTGGTTTTTCTTGTTCGCAAGATCAACCGGAAAATTTTTCGAGTTATGAGAACAATTATTTAGATCCTAATTCTTGTTCTTCTTTTATCACACCACCCACTTCTTCTAATCTTTGGGACTTTACACAATTTCAAGTTGATCCTCCCAAAACTTTAGAAGAAATTATTGTTTGTCCTAAGAATTTTTCTCCTTCTTTAAAACTTTTACCTTTGGCGGAACATGACCCTTCATGTACCCCCGTAGTTGTTTATACCAAAGAAGAGGAAAAACTCTTATTTCAAGAGTTTGTTAGGTGTATGGACGCTATGGACGAAGTAGAAGAAGAACAAGTGTCTCCTCCTACGACTTCCACTTTTTCTCCTCCATGCACAATTTATGACTTTTTAGGAGCAAAAATTTTTGATCCTGATGCGTCCAATGATTTTATTTCCAGTAAAATTTTGGATAAAAAATTAATTTTAGAAAATAAATAACCGGAGCCTAATCTTATACCTTTGCAAGAGCCTCCTCCTTGTGAAGATTTTTCTGAAATGCTTACTTTTGATTTTCCGTATACTAACGATTTTCTTGTAGAAGCGGAGCCGTTGCAATTAAACGTCATCCACGATCCATTTGCCGCTCCTCTACAAAAATTCAAATCACCTCAGGTATGGATAAGTGATTTGAATTTACATCTTCAAGTCAACTGCTACAACAAGGAAAATCAAGAAGACAGCGGAGGAGTAGTCAGGCGAGCGACTTTTGCTTCTTTGCCAAAGCGGGAATTAAGGGAGTTGCCCTTACACTTTAATTTTTATTTCCCTTTTTCCTAACCCAAACCGTCTAGCTTAAAGACGGGAAAAAGAAAAGCGTTCTTGGGAGACACCCCTTGATTATCTTTAAATTATTGCAATTTTTTTAATTGCATTTTTTCCCCTCCTACTTGGCTTGAAAACATTGGGGACAATGTTTATTTTTAAGTATGGGGGTGGAATCCATTTTAGGCTTTTATTTCAAAAAAACAATTGAAGAAAATCTTTAAAAATACAAAAAAAAATTGTTTTCTTTTTATAATCAAAAATACAAAAAAAATAGAAAATCGAAAATTAATTTCTTGGAAAGGGCCGTGTTAGGCTTTCATCCCACAAAACCATCTAGTACCTTGCGAACCCGTCACTGGGTAGCCCTTGGGAAGTCCAAGAAATAACAAAAAAAAATTAGGATTTTAATTTATCTTTTCTTTGTTTTAGTATTGTTATCTTAAAAAAAAATTCAAAAAATATAAATAAACCCATACTTAATTTTATGTAATTTTCATCAATTTAATTGAGTTTATTTATAGAATTTTTATAATTTTTAAATTGCTAGTCTTTTATTTTATCATAGTTAGTTAAATTAATTTCTAGCGATTTAATTTTGAAAAATAAACTTATGAATTAATTTTGTTTAGAGAACCTTATTTACTTCTTTTTCTCTTAATTCTAATTAGTTTCAATTTTATAGTGTTTAGTTTAACAATCTTTTGATTTTAATTATAATCATTTATGCTTAAAGATTCTTAGGAAATTCTAAATTTACTATAGTTGCTCTCTAATTATTTTAATTTAATCTAAATTTTGTGTAACCTTCCTTTTGTTTTAAATTTTCTTGTTAGATCATATGTCATAGGGATGAGAGGATAAAATTCATCATCCCTTGGTACACATATGCAATTTTTTTATTTTGGTTAGATCATATGTCATGGGACTTATAAATTCCTTGGTACACATATGCAATCCCCAAATAAAAAATAGGAGTAAGAGAATAAAATTCATTACTCCCATTTAATTTTTGTTTTGATTTGAAGAGAAAAAATATTTGTTCATATGTCATGGAAAATGAGAGGATAAAATCCATCATTTTCTTGGTAATCATATGCAAATATCAAAAGAAAAAAATGTGTGGGGTGAGAGGATAAAATTCATCGCCCCCAATCCAAAAACTCTTCATTTTCCTTTTCCCCAAATCCTAAAAAAATGGTTTTAGAAGTAAATTAAAATACAAAGAGAGCATAAGTAGTAGTTAAAAATTTCTTACAAGTTTCTTTTTAGTAATAATGTGAATAATTCTAATCTAATTTTGTTTGCTAAATTACTTAATTTTGAATTCTAATTAATTTATATGAGAAATTTTTGCTAAATAGCTTTCTCTGTACATTTTAATTTCATAGTTTAGGATTTAATATTTAAATCGCTAAATTTTATTTTTAACTTTCTTTTGATTTAATGAATTTTTAGTTTAAATTAAAAAAATATAAATTTTTTATAAGTACTTCTCATTGTTTTGCTCTAGAATAGCAAAAGATTAAGTATGGGGGTATTTGATAACTCACTAATTAAAGTTATTTTCATATAGTTTTTATTTAATTAATAATAAGATTATAGTTATATTTTAGTAATTATGATTATAATTGCTTTATTTTCATATTTTAGGTCAATCTGGGCTGTGAATAGCAATTTGGAGCTTGCAGGACTGATTAGAAGTTGAAGCGGTGAAAATGAACATTTTTGATAGCGGATAGCTCAACTTCAAATGGTCATAACTTTCAAACCAGGAAGAGTTACGGGACGTGCAACCAGTCAACGGAAAGAGGATGACGTCCTCTACAATTTTGGAAAATTTCACAAGTACACGCCTGTGACACGGGCGTGACTTTTGAGTCACGGGCGTGTCTAGGTTAAAAAAAACTGCTTTTTCCAGAAAGCTTCCCTGAACAATTTTGGGACTTTTTTCTAAGGACACGCCCCCTGTCACGGGCGTGACCTAGGGCGTGACCTACCCAAAACTGCCAGATTAATCCCAGATTGTGTCGTTTCCAACCGTTTTGCTGACCCAGTCAGACACGCCCTAGGTCACGGGCGTGACCACTTCAGAAACGCCAGAATTACTTCACGCCGTTTCCCCTTCCCGCCGTTTCCTGTAACAGACTAGACACGCCCTAGGTCACGGGTGTGACCTAGGGGCGTGACCCGCAAAACGGCGATTTTTGGCGGTTTTTCTCCAACGTTCCCGGGCTTTCAAGACTGCAGTTTCCGAGCCTGACACGCCCCATGTCACGGGCGTGACCAATGGGCGTGACTCCCAAGCAGAAAAATCTATAAATTCCAGATGTGTTTAGAAGATCAGGAGGAAGATTAGAAGCCAATTTTAGGAGTATTTTGTAGCTTATTTTTCTGTTTCTCAGCATTTCTTTCTTGTAATTTCTATTTCATAATTTAGTTTTACTTTTGCAATTTCAATTCAAGTACTTTCTCTTTGCAACCATGTTCTTCCTTTTCTTCTTTCCTTGTATCTTTTATATCATGCCAAGTAGCTAATTTTCCTAAGCACTTGATCATGATAATCTTTGAATATGAATAAACTCTTTTTATCAAACTCTTTATTTATCGCTATCGATTTATCTTTGAATTATTTTGTATCGAATTCATATTTCGCGAATACGTTTTCGATCCTAGATCCGTATCTTAAATGACCGAGAGGTTGCGGATACGAGTAGATCGCTCAAATATAAAAGGAGCCGCATGCACTCCTCGAGAGAGGATGACATGGATCTCCCGAATTGGAGTCAAATCCAATAGAGGGGTTCACCGCGTAAAGCAAGCTTAGGGGTTTCGACTGGCCGAGAGGTCTTAATCGATCAACCTAAGGTTAGTCAAAAGCATGAGCTCGAGAGAGACGCTTTCATACTTAAGGAACCTCCACGGTCGAAGTAGGTAAATTAGAGTTTTCATTTTATAGAAGTTTATTTGAATTCAAAGGGAGTCTAGATCAAGTGCTTGTTTTTTAGTTTACCTTCCTCCTATAGTTAATTCAACCTCTCCCTTATATTTAGATAAAATAATATTAATTTGCGTGAGTAGAAGTACTCAACAGGCCCCGAGTCTAATACGACATTTCCTATACTATATTTCGATAGGTACACTTGCCTATTTGAGATTTTAGTTTGGATAATATTTTAAAACTATAGAAAATCTTCATCAGCTCGTCACAGATCGACTGCATAATTTTCACCCTTTTCAGATTTTCCACATAAAAAAAGCCTCTTGTCATTGCTGCTTTGTTTTCAACTAATTGTTTGCACGTCCGGTCCGACTCAGAGCTAAGCTTGTCTGATTCTCCAGGTCAGAGGAAAATCGGGCGACCCGCAACATATATAAAGATGGTCTTAGCCGCCTATCAAAGTCAATTTGGTCCTTCATTTGAAGTGAATTCGAATTTGAATCTACGTCTGAATTCACATTTGAATCCAGGAGTTTGGGATGAATCCAAATTCAAATATTCGAACGAATCCGAACTTGAGTATGCATTTTATGACAAATTTAGATTCTATTGAAGATTTGTTCTTGAACACCCATATTATTAGGGTCTTACATAATATAGAAGTAATTAAGGAGTTCACACTACCAGCGTAGTATTAGCTTATGTGGTCGCGCATAATAACATACAGAATAATTGCATAAATGATCGCGATGGCTCTACATATATAGGATATGAGTGAAACGTCAAGTTTGAATTGATTGAGAGTTAGTCTGTGTCGATTAGGTTGTATGTCAATATATTGCATATTGACTAAATCTCAAGTCGACATTTATGTTTGTCGACTAGACCTCAAGTTAATATAATAATATTGACTTGACGGTCTATCGCATGGGACATTTATCAAGGAGACCTTTCTTGAACAGTAAAAACATTATTAATGATCATTTATTAATCCTCGTGAATCAGCAAGACAGATTACAGAGGTATTTATAGGACAAGACATGTCACCGAAACGGCAGAAAAGACCAACTTAACCCTTAACCTAATAGACCAACAGAGTGAATAACTAATCAACAAGAAAAGGAAAAATGCTAAAAACGTAATACTCCCCCTCAAGATGGGTTATACACATCCAGTATTCCCATCTTGGAAATTGAAATTGATGTTTTGATAAAGGCTTTGTGAGTACATCCGCCAATTGGTATTGAGTCTTAACATGCACAATCGTCAAGCTTCCATTTTGTATAAGTTCTCTTACAAAATGACAATCTATATCCACATGTTTAGACCTTTCATGTAGAGCTGGATTAGCTGCTAAGTGTAAAGCTGACTGGTTATCGCAAAACAACATCGCTGTCGGTATGTGTACTTCAAAATGTTGCAGAAGTCTTCGTAACCACACTATTTCGCTGGCCAAAGAAGTGAGTGCTCTGTATTCAGCCTTTGTGAAAGATTTAGAGACAGTCGGTTGTTTCTTAGACTTCCAGGAAATGAGCGATTAACCTAAGAATACGCAAAAACACGTTGTTGATCTTCTTGTATCCAAACAACTTCCCCAATCCGCATCAGAATATGTTGTCAATTTCATTGTGGTATTAACTGGGAAGAACAAACCTTGACCCGGAGCTCCTTTGAGGTATTGTAACAAGTGATGTACATCATGTAGGTGAGTAGTGCGGGGAACAGCCATGAACTGGCTTAATTTTTGTACAACATATGCTATATCTGGCCGCGATACGGTTAAATACATTAAGCGTCCAATCAAACGTCGATAAGCTGAGGCATCTGGTAGAATATCCCCGTCAAGAGCATGAAGCTTGATATTTGTTTTCATAGGCAAAATAACAGGTTTTTAATTTTGAAATCCTGTGTCTGCAAGTAATTGAAGAATGTATTTCCGTTGGCAAAGGGAAAGGCCAGAAGCGGATCTAGCAATTTCCAGGCCTAAGAAAAATTTCAAGTCTCCCAGTTGCTTTAGCTTGAATAATTTGGAGAGTAACGATTCTATTTGGTATAGGGTTGTTTGGTTAGGACCGGTAAGGACAATGTCGTCAACATATACTAGAAGAATAACGAGGTTGTCACCGGATCCAAAAGTAAAAAGGCTGTAATCACTCTTGGACTGAGTAAATCCATGAGTTATTAAAGATGATGAAAATTTCTGAAACCATTGTCTGGAGGCCTGTCATAACCCATACACAGACGTATTAAGTTTGCATGCTAAGTTCTCCCCCTGAATTGGATAGCCAAGAGGAATGGTCATGTAGACCTCCTCATCCAAGTCACCATTAAGAAACGCATTGTTAATGTCGAGTTGTAAAAGTGGCCATTGCTTGGCAGCAGTCACGGCAAGCAGAACATGCACGGAAGTAAGCTTAGCGACGGGCGAGAATGTATCCGAAAAATCAATACCAACCTATTGTGAATACCCTTTGGCCACTAACCGGGCCTTATGCCTCTCAACACTCCCATCAACGTTGTATTTAACTCGGTAAATCCAACGACAACCAATGCATTTCTTGTGTGTAGGTAATGGAACAATCGACCAAGTGTTGTTGGCATCCATAGCCTGCAGCTCTGCGTCCATGGCCGCTTTCCAAGCTGGAATATGGACGGTCTGGTGATAATATTGTGGCTCATATGTAAGAGAAACTTGCGAGACAAAATTGGTATATGCGGGAGATAATCTGTGATAGCTGACATAGTCGGAGATAGGATACAGTGTGGAGGAGCAAGCATAGTCTTGAAGATAAGAGGGGTGTTTGATAACACGACCAGATTTTCTAGGCAGAAGAGAAGAATTAAAAAGAGAATGATATGGAAGGAGGGATGTAGCAGCCTCATTATCAGGCAGTGAAGGACCTTGGGCATCAGAAATTGAGGGTACAAAACTGTCATCTGGAACAGCATTTAGATGTTGAGTTGGAAGGACAATGTCTGAGAACAGATCAGTAGTGATGTGCTGGGATGGCAAATCATGAAATGGAAAAACCGTTTCATAAAAAACAACATCTCTGGAGACAAAAAAATTGGTGTGTTCGAAGATTGAAGAGCTTGTATCCCTTATAGCCAGGCGGATAACCAACAAAAATAAAACGAATAGCCCGAGGTTGAAACTTTGTACGATGTGCTTGTAGGGTAGCGGCAAAGCACAAACAACCAAATGTTTTTAAAAAATTATAGTCAAGGGATTGATTGTATAGGATGGAAAATGGTGAAGAACCTTGTAACAAGGGAGTTGGAAGTCTATTGATAAGATAAGCAGCAGTACTAATGTAGTCTCCCCAAAAGGAAACGGGAACCTTTGAGTGGAAAAACAACGCATGCACGGTGTTGAGCAAGTGTTGATGCTTGCGTTCAACGACTGAATTTTGTTGTGGTCGTTCAACACAAGAGAATTCATGAATTGTGTCCTGTTGTTGAAGAAAAGAGGTGAGAGCCAATTCCTTCGCATTATCGGATCGAAAGCGTTTTATAGAGAGGCCAAACTGGGTTTGTACCATTTAAAAAAATCGCATTATGGCAGAAGGAGCCTCAGACTTATTCGAAAGCAAGTAAACCCAGGTGAACCTGGAACAATCATCAACCAAGGTGCTAAAAAACGTTTACCATCACATGTGTTATGTTGATAGGGTCCCCACACATCACAATGCAACAAATCAAAAACAGAAGAAGAAACAAGATTATTAGAAGAAAAAGGTAATCGTCGGAATTTGGCCATAGGGCAAATATTACATGTAGAGGAACTAAAGTGGGAAGACAAAGAAAACAGAATTGTTTCACTCAAAAGCTTTAAAACTTTATCCGAAATGTCACCGAATCGAGCATGCCACAACTGAGCAGTGCAGGGAGGGGAAACATCCTGGACAGAAGCATTGGCGAAGACCGGCGGCGAGAAAGGTGCGGTCGGAGTAGCAGAGGTTGGTGGGAGGAACACGTACAGGCCATTGATGAGATCACCCCTGCCAATCATTCTGGATTGTCGGATGTCCTAAATTAAAAAATGATTAGAAAAGAGCAACACAGAGTAATTCGTGTTGGCCAACAAAGCACTGACAGACAGAAGATTGAAACGAAAAGCAAGAACAAACAGAACATCATGAAGGAGTAAGTCATGTGTCAACTCCACAATACCAACAGCTGTAACGGGAAAGATAGAATTATTTGGTAAGGTGATTTGGCGATGTCGAACAATATTGTAGGATTTAAAAAACCGCAGATCAAAAACTATATGAGCACTGGCGCCGGAGTTGAGTATCCAAGCATTGTCGGAAAAAATGGAGAGAGAGATGGTGGAGGAAAGAACCAAATCAGAAGAAGCAGCAGTGGCAGAGTCATCAGGTAATGATGAAGGTTGGAGTAAGTTTAAGATCTGTTGATACTGCTGAGAAGTAAAGTCCATGCTGGTGCGAAGATTGTCGGAAACCTGGTTGACGGCAGTCTGAGATCCAGGGAGGCAGTGACCAGACACAGATCGTTTGTAACCCGGGGGATAACCGTGCAACTTGTAGCATTTATCTTTGGAATGTCCCAGGATTCCACAATGACTGTAGAGAGGGCGATCTTTCTTGGTGTATTTAGACTTAGGATCAGCAAATCTTGGAGTGTTATGCACATTAAAAACCAGAGGCGGATCAACGGACGAAGAAGCATAGCTAATTTCACTCTGTTTTTCTTCTTGAAGAATCAGTGAAAAAACTTTGTTAATTGGCCGAAGAGGATCCATAAGGAGGATTTGTCCGTGATACTGATTGTAATTGTTTCCGAGCCCCATGAGAAAACTCATCACATACTCCATATGATTGTAATCGAGGAGAGGACGGGATCCACCACAAGTGCAGGTAAGTGCAGGTTTGTATTCCCCCAATTCCTCCCAAAGGGCCTTAAGCCTGGTGAAATACTGATTAACAGAGAGATTTCCCTGAGTAGTATTCATGAGATCTCGCTTTAACTGGTAAATGCGAGGACCATTATGCTGTTGAAAGCGTTCTTGCAGATCTGCCCAGATTTCAACAGCGGAAGAGGAGTAAATCACACTAGCCGTGATTTCTTTGGAGATGGAATTCAGAAGCCAGGATGCCACGATATTGTTGTTGCGTTGCCAGAGATGGTAAAGGGAAGGATCAGAAGGCGGTGGAATGGATCCATCGACGAAACCGTATTTGTTCTTGCCGATTAACGCCATCTTCATAGCGCGGTGCCAAGAATTGTAGTTCTCGCCGGTGAGAGGTTGAGAGACGAGAATAGATTCAGGGTTATCAGAAGGATGCAAGTAGTACGGACGAGATGCATCATCAAAAAATTTCGCCGAAGTAGAAGAAGCGGTAGCGGAGGAGGAGGAAGAGGCGATAGTTGAAGAGGAATCCATGGCAGGGACGAAGGTAGAAGACGATGACGAGGGCCTATTGCTCTGATACCATATCAAGGAGACCTTTCTTGAACAGTAAAAACATTATTAATGATCATTTATTAATCATCGTCAATCAGCAAGACAGATTACAGAGGTATTTATAGGACAAGACATGTCACCGAAATGGCAGAAAAGACCAACTTAACCCTTAACCTAACAGACCAACAGAGTGAATAACTAATCAACAAGAAAAGGAAAAATGCAAAAAACGTAATAACATTATTGACTTGACTAAGCCTTTGTCGACTATAAGATATCGATTTAACTGTCTGTCAATATAATGTATATCGACTAGACTCTTCATCGATACAGTCTGTGTCGACTAGACTGTTGTCGTCTAGAACAAGTCGACATAGTGTATGTTGACTGGATGGTTTGCAGACTAGGAAGTTGTCGACTAGAATGCTTGTCGATATAGTGATATCGACTTGACTGTCTGTCGACTAGATCTCAAGTCGACATGAATGTCTGTCGACTATATCTCAAGTCGACATGAATGCCTGTCGACCAGATCTCATGTGGACATAGTGTATGTCGACCAAATCTCACATTGACATAGTGTATGTCGACTACATCTCAAGTTGACATGTGTTTGTCAATTAGATTAAGCCTTACTGAAATTGTTATATATGCATGTGTGCGATTTGAGGGTTAGATCTCAGAGCAGTAGTTCGGGTTTTCTTTTCCGCAAGCGCCGACAAAAGTCACGAGCGAGAAAAAATTCAGAGCTGCAGTTTCTTTTAGAGAACTGAGACCTAAGTTCCGATCTTCTCCTACAATCGAACCTAGCAGTTCGTGGGGAAAAACTCGATAATTCTCTAACCTGCAATCATTTGACGAAAGCAAGGAGTTCTCGGCGTTAGTGTAGATGCCCGTAAAGACTCAAATCAAGTTCTGCATTCTCGAGGACTCAATCGACAGTGAATCTTGAATTCTTGATTCCGCAACAAGTATTCCTACTTGATTTCTAGTTTTTGTAAGATCAATTATTCTTGGATTTCTTGATTTTTCCGCTGCGCTTTTTGATGTTGCTTTGACTCAAGTAGAAACCAAACACCTACTCTCAAGTATTTTAGATCCATTGCAAGTGACTTATGAGTTGAAAAAGAAAAGGAAGAGAGTCCACCGGATGAGCAAAGAGGACAAAAAAGAACTAAAATTTATTGGGGATTCTTGTGATGTTGTATTCAAGGTTAATGGAGTTGCATTTTTTTGATATGATTATTATGTTTTGAAAATTGTTCTCCACATCGTCAACCATACATGTACTTTCTCTCTTCTAATTAAAAAGGCAACCTAGACCTCGTGCTCTATTGACAAAGCTAACCAACTTACTATTGCTCCACTAAACTTCCATAGTCAATCCCTTTTATAATCGACAAATTGCTGAGGCTTAGGCTGCGTTTGGCGGGACTTATCGCAGCTTATTTGCTCCGATGAGGTTGGACAAAATCATTATTGTATGTTTAGTATGACAAATGGTATTACCGTTACAAAAAAAAGAAACTAGTTAAGGGCATAAGATTTTGGTATAACAATGACATTTTTGTCCAACCTCACCGGAGCAAATAAGTCGCGCCAAACATAGTCTTAGGATCCGTTTGGCACAATTTTTTTGCCCCGGTGAGTTCGGACACAAACATCTAGGTGAAAAAATCACGTCAGGATAAAAAAAAACACCCGCACGAGCAAAAGACAATCGTCCGGACGAAAAAAATTCGGCCTAGGGAGAAAAAACACGCACCTAGGCAAAAAAGGCGTGCCGAGTGAAATATGCGTTCCTAGGCAAAAAATGTGTGAACATACGAAAAAGCATGACCCTGTCAAAAAGCACGCCCAGACAAAAAAACACGCACTATGGTGAATATGCACGCTTGGGTGAAAAAATGCGCACCCTTCTGAGAAAGCACTCCCCAGGGCGAAAAACACGTCCCAATCAAAATTATCTAGTTATTATATAGATTCAAAAGAATTTATTTTATTTCAAAATAAATTCTATGAAATTCATTAGAATTCTAATTCTAACATTTTAGCACGCAAACAAACAACAAAATTAAAATTAGTCCTTCAATTTGAACGGACCCTAAAAGAGAGAGACATGCTATTCTCTTTAGCTAAAACTCATACTTCAAGAACTGGGCTCTGTGTTCATAAGGGCTTTGTTTGGGATAGCTCTGGCGGATTGAAAAGCTGCTGTCCGGATAGAGCTGTTTTAAAATAGATCTCTGGGGAGCAGTTTTGAAAAGTTGCAGAGTGTTTGGGTGTTCTGTGCAGAAGCGCGCTCGGAATCGCCGGATGAAGGACGTCGAGGGCTCAGAATCGCCGGAGGAAGGCCGTCCGGGACTCGGAAACGCCGGAGGAAGGCCGTCCGACATCTGAGCATGTTCCAACTGAAGAAACCATTAGATTTCCAAAACCTGTGAGAGAGAAAGCTATTTTGCGGGAGCTGATGCTGGGGGAGGGAGATTTCTGAAAAGCTGCAAAACAACTCCAGATTTTTGAAAAGCTCTTCATAAAGAGCTGTCCCAAATACATATAAAGCAGCTCTGGCGGCTGGAATAGAGATTTTCCAACCGCCAGAGCTGCGCCAAACAGACCCAAGGTAGGCCCAAGAGCACATCACTATATTCATTGGACCAAAAGGTGTTACTGAAAATCTGCAATGTCTGCATCTTATTATGAACACCATGTTTATAGCAAGTGAAGATCAATATTTGAAGAAACTTCATATCTTCATAAATAATAAAAGGAGTCATCATTTATTTGGTAGTGTGTACCCCTTTGTGATGATCAATTTGTTTAATTTGCAGTACCTAGGCTCCATTTATTGTGCATTTTTACCATTATGATTTTGGAAATAAAACAGACTTATTTTTTACCCATTTGGTTACACAGTTTGGAAAAACATTGTTTCTGCCTAATACCTGGGTTAGGGGGTATAAAGTGCGGTCACAGACTTTACCATAAAGTGTGGGTGTTCAACGGTCTGCGTGGATGATAACATCTCAAAACACACACATCTCAAAACGCTTTGAGATGTGTGTGTGAGAATCCACGATGACCATTAGATACGTGCACTTTCCGATAAAGTGTGTGACCACATATTATCTCCCCCCCCCCCCCCCCCCCATACCAACCACATGAATGGGGCTAGCCCCCCACCCCCACCCCCACCACACATTTCCCACAGCCACTATCCTCCCAAACATGACCTAGATATATAATCACATGAGCACCATTTTGCATATAAAGAGTACAATAGCAACTCATAGGGAGAGGATGGAACTACCAAAGCTTGTATTAAGAAGGTTTTGGAGCCATGCATTTAGGCATGAATCCTTAGAAGTAGGAGAAACATCTGCATAAAAAAAATCCAACAGTGTAAAATGCCCTTTCAACAATGCTTATTAGCTGTCCAGCACAATAGGCCAAATAAACCAAGCCATGACTATGAATTCTACAAAATTTATGGAGAATGATCTGATACAAGTGCAAGAAAAAAAGAATTGTTGATCAGTAAATGCCATAAAATTCATTGCAAGAATTCTTTTAATAATAATAAAATGTGCAAACAAAAATATATTTTATAGATTTACTTGTATCCCAACATAATCAAACCTTATTCATACAGCACTATAAAAAAACAAGCCAAACAATCCTGTTCAAGCTCTTTTTAAGAAGAACATAAATTACTATCTGAGTCAAGCACGAATCATTCGCAGACATTCAGCTTTTCCGACACTTGTAACTACAGCTCATAACGAAAAGTACAATAAAAAATAAAAAAATAATACTAATAATAACTACTTTTGTTACTATTATTTTCAAAAGAGGATAAAACATAAAATTTCAGAACAGATAGACATGAAAGTCATGTTCCCATCAAAGGTTTGTCAATGAGAAAACTTCAAATGGATCCTCTACAGTGCTGATAGTTATTGTAGAGGATGCATTGAAGGTTCTAGTCATCCGATTTAATTTGGACGATGAGGATCAAAGAATATCATCAAATAAAGACAGTGTGCATCTTTTTTTACATATATTGACCAAGCTGTGAAGAGAAATGACACTACTGTGCAAGAGAAGAAGCAACAATTAAACCTGAAAAGAGTACATGATGACTGGAAGAAATATTAGAATGACAAGCCGAAGGACATGCTTTTTGCCTTGACTTCTCCAGAATCAGTCTACCGCAGAAAGAGAATGCTTGTATCCTTCCTCTCAGCAACTGAAATACATTTTATTATAAATTAGGAGAAATCGAATGTAATTGTAATTTTGTGAAGCCTAAAAAACAAAATAGCATAAAAATGATGTGCATATATATATATATTAGCATCTTCGAAACAAAATTTCGAAGAATACAGAGGTAGAGATGCGATGACAGAGATATTGCGGAGCCGTGACCGCAGCTGCCTATGCGGGGTTGCTCGTTAGAGGAGAGAGACACCAATTATCTCACAAGGAACAAGAAACAAAATTTCTTAGCTTCATAACATAACAATAGCCAAAGGGCTTTAAATAAGAATACAAGGGGTATACATGTAATTTTTCCACGACACGACATAATAAAATACAAAGACTAAAATATAAATAATGACACTAATAACACACACGGCTCGACTCAATATATATAATAATAGAGCCATAACATCTAATTTGATATGCGGGCACGCAACCCATAACATCATAGCCAAAGGGTTTTAAATAATGATACAAGAGGTATACATGTAATTTTCCCACGACGCGACATAATAAAATACCAAGACTAAAATATAAATAACGACACTAATAACACACTCGACTCGACTTAATACATATAATAATAGAGCCATAACATCTAATTAGATACACGGGTGCGCAACCCATAACATCTCAGCCATCCTCCAAAAAGAGCTTGTCCTCAAGCTTTATCTGACGCCCTCATCGTCAGAGTCCTCGACGTGCAGGTAGAAAAGCCGGTTGCACCTGTGGCCGCGAGTGTACTGCTCGTCACAATTAAAAAATAATTCCTTGGCGCGTCGCTGCAACATCTTAGCTCGAGATAATCGGCGGACCGGTGGGGCTGGAGGACCCTCGATACGGCTGTGTTGAACGATGTTGGTGGCAGGCGGATAAGCCTCCTATTTTAGTTGGAGGCGATGATCGCAGAGCCGGGCCAGACTCATAGCAGTCACTAAGTTCGGAGGGGCCTCAAACTCAACATCCAGTCGCAGTTGCTCGCGAAGTCCAGCGGTGAAAATGTCGACCTGCATATCCGGGACAAGAAGGGCATGTGCTAAGAGAAGCTGAAATTGTTTGAGGTACTCGTCCACGGTCCCCGTTTGTCGTAGAGATGGGAGTGCACCGAGGGGGTTACTGACTTACTGTGGATAGGAGAACCAAAACGCAAGTTGCATAGCCGCTTGAAGTCGTCTCATATCAGATTCGGTCGGTCGGTGAGAGGTCGAGAAGCCCATAAAACAGCGGAGTCGAGTATATGGAAAGATGCTAAATGGATCTGATTTGTAGCCGGAGTTTGTTGGTGGCCGAAGAATTGCTCATACTTGGTGAGCCAGCTCAAGGGATCAATTTTCCCATCATAGGTAGGAAATCCAATCTGGTGTAGTGTGGTACAATCGCAGCGTCGGGGTGCGCGAGGACTGGCGGCGGCGACTTGTGGACGGTCAGGGGCGGCGGGGCATTGCGGAGAAGTGGTTGTGCCTGGCTGCTGCTTGCATGATCGTGTGTCGGGACGATAGATAGATCATTGATGCGCTTGGAGAGCGCAGTAATGGCCTCCTGATGACGGTCCGCGAGAGCAGTGTGCGCAGCTTGTTGCGCCATGACGGCCTGGAGCATGATCATAATCTGACTTAGTTGGTCAGACGAACCACTCATAGTGCGGGATGAGGAGCGAGAGAGGAGCGGGTGACAGGGAGATTGGATTCTGCCGAGTCGGATGGCTGGGAGTGGCCACGAGAGTTGCAGTGGCGCCCAATATTGCCACCAAAAGAGAAGGGTTTGCTGGAAATTAGAAATGTGATTTGGAGAAGCACTGACCGGGAGGTTTAAATTAAAATTGCGGCTGCTGGTTTGGAGAGGGGGTGGGTCCCATTGTCAATAGGTTTAATAAAATAAAACTGATGTGGGGAGGGGGCTCAAGTCAATCGATGAAATCGTATGTGCAGAAGCAGAACCGGCTGGCAGTTTTTTTAAATAAAATAATAATAAAATAAAACTGGATGTGAGTGGTTTATTAGGCGTGGGTTTGTTGTGGGGTGGGCTCGAGAAAAACAGGAGCAGGCGTGATGAAAAATGGGGCGCGGGGCTCGAAATTGCGGAAGAGCGTGGGGCTTGGCGAGAAGGATTGAAGATGATGGGCGCTGGTCGAGACGCAAGGAGACACGTGGAATGCTCTCTGGTTGCAGAGTCGTGGGGCGTGGGGCTCGACGAGACGGACTAAACAAGACGCGGCGGCTCAAGGATGTCGAAGTTGGGATCGACGATGCCAGACAATGCGTGACTGCATGCTCGATGATACCAGATGATGTGGAGCGGCTGGATGCCGGAGTTGGGGGCGGCGTCGACGTAGCTGGACAGAGAGCTGGCCGACGCTGGTGCAGAAATCAGTCCCTTGTCGGTGACTTAGGGTGAAGATGCGGTGGCAACGGGCTGCTATCAGGGTGGCTGGTTGGAAAAAAAGGCTCGGGGTTGTGAGAATGGAGGGACTCCAATGAGGACGTGCCTAATGGCGAAGTCGAAATAGACATCCGACAAACAAAACTCGGGCTAACACCTCCCGAAGTCAAAATACAAGCATTCCCGAAGAGGCCTCACAGGGTCACCAAAATTGACACCGACTTGCTAGGGAATCTTGCAACTAAGCTATAACACATCCAAAATTAACATGATACAATACTATGTCAGTTAATTAAATAAAACGTCAAAACGACGTGAAAACCGAACTCGAAGGTACATATCGAAATTCACACCGTAGCTAAATACCCATGCAACGAACCTAATGGCGAAGTCGAAATAGATATCCGACAAACAAAACTCGGGCTAACACCTCCCGAAGCCAAAATACAAGCATTCCCGAAGAGGCCTCACAGGGTCACCAAAATTGACACCGACTTGCTAGGGAATCTTGCAACTAGGCTATAACACATCGGAGTCGTGACACCGCTAGCTCTGATACCAAGTTGTTATGGACCTAACTCAAAGGTGGCCGGAGGTGGAGATGCGATGGCGGAGATACTGCGGAGTCGTGACCACGGTTGCCTATGCGGGGTTGCTTGTTAGAGGAGAGAGCCACCAATTATCTCACATAAGGAACAAGAAACAAAATTTCTTCCTTCATACCATAACAATAGCCAAAGGGATTTAAATAAGAATACAAGGGGTATACATGTAATTTCCCCACGAAGCGAAATAATAAAATACAAAGACTAAAATATAAATAACGACACTAATAACACACTCGACTCGACTTAATACATATAATAATAGATCCATAACATCTAATTAGATACGCGTGCGCGCAACCCATAACATCATAGCCAAAGGGCTTTAAGTAAGATACAAGGGGTATACATGTAATTTCCCCACGACGCAACATAATAAAATACAAATACTAAAATATAAAAAACGACACAAATAAGACACTCGACTCGACTTAATACATATAATAATAGAGCCAAAACATCTAATTAGATACGCGGGCGCGCAACCCATAACAGACCCCTACCCCCCTTGATTCTGTAAATAACTCGGTTGTTGTTTATGACGGTTTGATCGACGCTTTGACTATTCCGCGAGGAGCACAAGTCCCGGAGCACAGAGAAGTCTTCAATCCCGCGGCTTCAAGATTCCATCGTCTGTCGACACCTTCCCTCGAATCCGCAGAAGTGGTATAATGCTCCTAGATTCGTCGCAAAAGCCCGTCTCTGCCAATCATAGCCCATGGAGTGATCATCCCCTTCCTCGAAATCGAACGATGTTTACTCACCTGCATCGAGCCCGATTCTCCTGCACTACGACTTCTTGATCTTCTCTTCGTTTCGATTGCTTCAAACAACGAAACCCTCCAACCCATAATAACTTATGTCTATGTCCTCATACCAATTTTCCTGTCAATACATCCACGCCGCCCCAGTGAAATCGTTGATCGTCTAGCTCAACAGTATATAGGTTCTCCTTCAAAAGATGTTAGTCATTTGTTCTCTAATTTGACGTGCATGCCTCTTCCCCCTTGGTTTGCAACTCTTGTAGAACCGTCTGACACACCAGCATGCACATGAGAAGCTCAAGGCCTTCAAGTTGCACAAGTTCCCTTGCAGCCTATTATTCATAATGAAGTCGTGTCCGACGCACACTCGACCACCCTCTTCCCCCTTGGTTTGCGCCTCTTACAGAACCTTCCGACACACCAGCATACATAAGAGAAGTTCAAGGCCTTCAATTTGCACAACAAGTTCCCCTGCAACTCATTATTCATTATGAAGTCGCGCCCAACGCACACTCGACCACACTCGATGCACTACCATCAGTCTCTAGCGTCTCCATCTAGTTCCCCTGCAGCACATTATGGATTACGAAGTCGTGCTACGTGCACATGTTCTTTCGTCCACTCTCGAGTCATGAATGTTCAAATTTGGAACCGCCACCCCTAACCACTATGGTTCCCATCTTGCAAGCTCACCAGTATCCCTCGATCATCTACAACCATTGCGGACCCTTGCGCAAACCCTTGTCACCAAGTCACCATGATCATCAATGTCAACACAATGGGTTCAATGATTCCACTTTTATGTAAGCAATGCCCTTGCCACAACATCACCATCGTTCACGTCAGTTGTGTGCATAATAAAACCTCTCCTCTTAATGACATCTCAACTCAAGCAACACGAAATAAGGAGTTGTTATGGTGCGAGATCAAGTAGTCACATAAACCACCTCCCAAGTTTCTTTACCCCTCTATGAGCTTGAGAACAAGCTCAGGGAGAAGAAAGGATGGGATGTTATAGGTCCATGATTCATTATCCGTTATTTTATGTATTTTTTATCAAGTCATTATTTAGAGTACTTGGGGATATTGTGTCTTTATTTTATGTTGTGTTGGCGCATGTCGTGTCTTAACTATATGTTCGTGTTGGCACATGTATATTTATTCTAAATGTATCCTTTATTTAAGGACCCCTTGGGTTATGAGAAAATCAAGCAATGAATTAATCTGTCTAGTCTCTCTTAGTTTTCCACCTCTTCTCCTCCTCCCCAAGTTAGGGTTTGGGTTGAGCTCGGCTCCCATGCTCCTCTTCCACTTTGGTTGAACATGCTTCCTCGTCATATCCGTTGAACGTTGAACCCAGCTCCCATGTATCCTTGCTTCCCTCGCCATCTCCGATTATCCCTCCAACGAGTTACCAACATGCTATGAGTTAGCCAACAACATGTTTATCTATCTCCCACAGACAAGTCCAGATATCATATATGTTGTAGAAAAAGTGAACATGTACATGCACTCTCAAAATAAGACATCACGCAGCAATCACGTGTATACCAAGGTATCTGAAGAAATCACTTCGATGAGATACTGATGGGGATCGACGACTTTTGGGCCATCGGATAGACGATCAGAGACAGCGATCGCGACTGGCTCAATTTTTCATATTTTTATGTATTTTACTTTTATTTTTTTTATTTGTATTTTGAGAGTTAGATTGATTTATTCGTCGGGCGATCGTAGCCATCGAATAATCTCAACCTAATACATCCCCCCCTTATATCTACCAACAGCAGGATGAATCATTTTATCGATTGGTTAGGTTTTCAGAAAACCAACTTGGTCTAGGAGGTGTCGACGCCTCCCCCTCCCGGTGTCGACGCCTCCCCCTCCAGGTGTCGACGCCTCCCCCTCCCGGTGTCGACGTTGAGAGCCTCTACCATCGCTGCTGGTGCCGACGCTATCCCCTCCATCAGCCACCTCCGCCCTCCCGCAAGCCTCTTACCGCTGCCCATGTTGTTGTATCCCGCTACCGCCGACTCTTCCTTCCGTTGTTCCAGCTTCCGCGGCCTCCCTGTCGTTGTTTCCCGCTATCGCCACTTGTTCTAACCGCCAACCACCGCCTCCCACACCTTCTCCAACCCATTTGATCCCTCCTATAGCCCTACCGCCGCCTCCTACAACTTCTCCATTCCCATACAACCCTCTTCCATCCCTACCGCAGCGTCCCAAAGCTTCTCCATCCCCGCACAACCCTCTTCCAACCATATCGCCGCCTCCACCGGCTATGTAAGCCACAACCACCCCTCTCATTCATTTATACAACCTTCCCCACTTCTTCATCCCTCTTCCCAACCTCCCAACACCTCCTCGCAACATTCTTGACCTTCCTCGCCACTGCTTCCAGCATTCTCGCCCCTACCCGATGTCAAACCCTGCTGTCCAGCCCCTCCCCGTTGCCAAACTCTGTTTTCCAACCCCTTTTCACAAACAAATCCACTCCTGGAGCCCCACAAGCCCTCCTCCATTTTCATAGCAATACCCCCTCTGTGTATCCACTCCAGCGCTTCCCCAACACCATACTTGCATTTCCCCCTCTTCTAACAGCCCTCCCAGTCTGCCAAACAACCACCATCCTTCTCTAAAACTCTCCACAAGATTCTCGTTTCCGGATAGCCACCACCTCCACCGACATCCATTAATTAGAGAGCTTTTACTTTCTAGTGTTCATTTATTCGCATTGTATGGATAGCTTGTATGACTAGTAATACTTGACTTGAATAAATTTGATTTCCGTATCTCTTTGAATAATGAGTAGGTTCAAAAAGATGGAGGTATTGATAAAGATGTGACACATAGAATCCAAGCAGGTTGGTTGAAGTGGAGAGGCGCATCAGGGATCTTATGTGATCGTAAAGTTTCACTAAAACTTAAGGGCAAGTTTTACCGTACTGCAATTAGACCCACGATGCTCTATGGTTCTGAGTGTTGGGCAATGAATTGTGTACATGAGCAAAAAAATGGGAGTTGCGGAGATGAGAATGCTTAGGTGGATGTGTGGACACACGAGATTGGATAAAATTAGGAATGAAAATATCAGGGATAAGACAGGAGTAGCGCCAATTTTAGAGAAGATGCGAGAAGCGCGTCTAAGATGGTTTGGACACGTACAAAGGAGACCATTAGAGGCACCTGTTAGGCGTTGTGAGAGTCTAGTCACTATGCATGTAAGACAAGGAGGGGTAGACCAATAAAGACTTGGAATGAAACTATAAAGAAAGACATGATGTACTTAGGCATTAGTGAGATTGTGACAAAAGATGGAGCACAATGACGATAAAGGATCCATATAGCCGACCCCACTATAGTGGGATAAAGGCTTGAGTGGTTGTTTTGAATGAGTAGGTAGTTTGATCCATTTTCTTGACGTGCAAAATTTATTCACTTTGCATTTTAATTTCAATGCGCTCTCAATAAACTCGCAATTGTTGTCTACTTACTTTCATTGCAATATTCGTAATCAATCGTGACGCTTGCACGCGATTTTTAAATTAATTTGTTTAATTAACTGTGCGTCGAAAAATACTTGCAAGATTGAGTCATCGTGTGCGCATCACATTAGGGTTATCCTTCGTTAGTTCATTGGATTATGTGCTTATATTCATTTGCATCTTAATTTTAGAGTTCATCGTCGGTCAATTACATCCATCGCATGCTCACGTGTGTTGCATTTAGGGTTATGACATTATAAATCCACATCATATAGATTCGTCCTGCGTCAGATGTTCTTTTCTCAAAAAATAAACATGTGCATATTGAAATATTCATGGCTAGTGATTGGGTAGGATGTCAAGCTGACAAAAAATCTACAGCTGATTATTGTTCCTTTGTTTAAGAGAATTTAGTAACCTCAATGAGTAAGAAACAGAATATGATAACAAGATCAATTGTAGAAACATACATAACAATGTTAAAAGGGATATACAAGGGACTATGACTACAGTTTGTTACGATGGATCTTAGGGTATAAAATGAAAAACATATATAATGGAGATCATTGTCCCACATACTTTTATTCCCACAAGAGGCGATGACCCGATACCCGTTCGGATGATCCGAGTCCACAGATGCGTTCGGATGGTCATTCCGAGACAATTTCATGTACTTATTTATTATTTTCGAGTTGTATTTAACATCTAATCAGTCTGAACGCTATGATCCGTTCGATTTAGGTATCAAATACAACTCGAAAATAATAAATATATGTGTGCATGCTATGATTTGGGTATCAACAGTTGTATGCAAAACTTCTTGAAATTGAATGTCTCTTCGCGACTCCGAGAGGCCCCATGGTGTGATTCCAAGGGCTTCCGTTCACCTTATCTCTTCCCAGCACGACATCCCACCAGCTGGATCCCATGACACTTTGTTTCTGTCATAAATTCGTAATCCGGCCTATTTCCTTCCATCGATGCCTTACGTCCACAACAACCGCACCCGCTAGTCCGCTACCTCAACCTCCAGACCCGTGCCTCTCTCCAGGTACAACTGATGTACTCATCCACCAACAGTAGCAGTTGCACCTCTTAACCGCTAACCACTTCCCCTCTCTATTATACCTGCACCTTTCCAACCCTGCCAGGCTTCCTTGAGGCTACAGTCCCTTCTCCAAGGTAAAATCGAACCGCCACCAAGCATTTTTCTTCCAACCGACCCCTACTGAAGTCAATAACTACCCCGCGCAACCTCTGGATCTCCCTATCTGTCTATCCAGAATCTGCATTTCCTCCCTCTCCCCTTACAACAAGCTTACATCCCCTCCTTTCCCTCCAAATTACCCATTTTCAGTAACAGGAACCACTCCCGACCATCCAATGCCAATCCCTTCCAACTCTCCACTTCCTCCCACAGTCCTGTAATTCCCCACACCCTGCCAACCACATCATGACCCATCCTCTCATTGTTCCAAATCCCACTTGAGCCATTTGTGTTCTCAACCAGTAGTATCCACCCAGAGATGGAGCCAGTAGCCCTCAAACTTACTTTATTGCCATGTTTAGCCACCACCTGCACACGCAAGTAGTATTATGGTGTCCAATTTCTCTATTATTGTATGCTTGTACTATATTGTCACGGCCCAGGCCCGACTCGAGGAGTCTTAATGAGACCCGACTGGTTCAACCGTGAGGGCTGCAGCCCAAGTGACCCCAACACATTTCTGGCATGTTTATCAGCGCAGCGCGGCGTTGGCATTGAGTCTCGAACCCGCAACCCTTGATAAGGAGCCTTAATATCACAACTCAATCACCAATTGAGTTGTGATATTAAGGCTCCTTATCAAGGGTTGCGGGTTCGAGACTCAATGTCAACGCCGCGCTGCGCTGATAAACATGCCAGAAATGTGTTAGGGGTCACTTGGGTTGTAGCCCTCACGGTTGAACTAGTCGGGTCCCAGTAAGACTCCTCGAGCCGGGCCTGGGTCGTGACAAAAAAGTGCATTTTTTTGTCATGGCTCAGGCCCGGCTCGAGGAGGCTTAGTGGGACCCAACTGACACCGTGAGGGCTGCAGCCCAAGTAACCCCAACACTTCTCTGCACCTATTTCTCAGCGCAGTAGGTTGTTGAGATTGGGTCTCGAACCCGCAACCCTTTGATAAAGAGTCTTCAGACCACTCCTCATCACCAACTGCAGCGGAGTGGTCTGAAGACTCTTTATCAAGGGGTTGCGGGTTCGAGACCCCATCTCAACAACCTACCGCGCTGAGAAACAAGTGCAGAGAAGGGTTGGGGTTACTTGGGCTGCAGCCCTCACGGCGCCAGTTGGGTTCCACTAAGCCTCCTCGAGCTGGGCTTGGGCCGTGATATATATTCCGTTGGATGTTATTATTATATATTGTGCTCCCGTGAAATCGATTGGCTTGCAAGGCATATTCGATGCACACTTGGAATACTTGTGCCTCAATTATTTGTGAAACTAATACTTACCTTTAAATTGATTTTTCTATGACCGAACGTGCTCCTAACTAGGCTTCATTTTAATTAATTACTTGTTAATTTACAATCGGACAAATTCATTTGCACATGCATTAAATAGTATTTTACTCACTGGATTGTGTATATGCTTTCATATCATTCTAAGGTTACGCTTAGGTTCATAGCATTTGTTTGTGATTGTTCACATTCAATTAGGGTTAGGCCATCGAGCGTCAATCACTTATAGATTCTTCCGGCGTCAGTCACTTCTCTATTGTGATAATAAAATGGTCATCAACATTGCTCATAACGCACTTCAACATGATAGAACAAAACAAATTGAAATTGATGAGATGTTTTGGAGAACTATATTAACTTACACATTAATCTGAGTATATCTGAAGATATTAAAGTTATGGGGAGCACATACTAAGGGTGAGTTCATGATACTATTGTTTATGTGATCTTATTGCATGCACCACATCATTCACTAATCTCTGCATAATATCACATTACACTACTTTTTTACTTTTTTCAGTCAAAATTACTATCATCAAAAACTGGGAGTTTGTTGGAACATGATCAAACACTTTTACTTTGAGAATAACAAATACTGATGATTACTAATGATACATTTGAAATTTGATAGCGTGCAGATGATTACATAGGTTGAAGGTAGGAAATCAATTCAATGGACAAAATAGCATGAGATTAAACTATATCTCTAGGTGTTAAGGCTAGCGCATGTGTTAGTGAAGATATTGTCATCTCAATGGATTTGATCTAAATAGTCAAATGTTAAGTGATGGTGCAGGCGATAGTGAAGAAACTGTTATCAAAGTGATGGTTCAAAATGGAATTTATGTTAGCGTTGTTACCCATCTGATAGCTCTTTGCGCCTAGACTTCCTATCGACACGAGTTTTAGAAACAACTCGTTTTTGTACATCATCTTTGAAAGGTCGTAATTTTCTAACTATAAAAAACCACGGTATTTATAACCTACTTTTGGAAAGGCCAAAAAAAGCTCTACATGCCTAAATTGCCAAATGCATGCTCGATTTAGTTCAAGGGGACAAAAATCAGTAAATTACAGATGACTGCATATTTCAGAATATATAAATAGTAACTTAGTTTATATTGAAGAAATCAAAAAGCACTTTCGCCAAAATATAGCTCCATCCATACTATGGTGTGAGAAAACCATGAAGACTATTTTTTAGAGAGAAAGAAAGCCTCCAAAAAATAGTCTTTGAAAATCGAACGAAGAACTTCGTGGATAAAATCAACAATTATGTGATTGCAGGTCATCATCTTGAAGACAACAAAGAAAAAGGCTCGACCATTAAGATGAAATATCAAAGATGTTGTCTTTGAGGGAAGCTTCGTTTTCTTTTATATAGTGATTGCTTTATTATATGCTCCTGAACTTTGTCGATCACTAGAACCTAAAATTTATTTTCTTTTCTCTTGCAAGTTTGACGTGAGATGCGTTTGCAAACATGGAAAATCATCTTTGTGGAGACAACGAGGTTATGGTAAAGCTTGAGGAAAATCGTCTTTGCGGAGATGTTGATGTTGGGGTAGATCCCGGGGGACTTTGGCTTTGCAGAGCCGCCGAGGTTGGGGTAAACCTTGTGAAAAATTGTTTTTATGTAGGTGTATCAGGATAGAACTAACGAATAGAAATCATCTTTGCAAAGGCATCTACGTTGGGTTGACCTAGTGCTGTCCTGGTTGGTGGCCTCGTCGTGCATCTGATGGTGGAGTGATGGGAGTCAATCTGATCGGAGTGATTCTGTATAGAAACACCAAAGAGTTGTATTAATGCCTCGAACTTAGTGTTATAAGATCACAAACATTCTTCTTGAATAAAAGTACCGTATTTGACTTTCATATGCATTGCTTGTGTAATGTGTTTATGATCGATTTCATTATTCCATTCCGTATAACTTTGAGAGTGCGATTATTTAGAACATTTATTTCACCCACCTCTAAGGTTTACTGACAATCCAACAAAATATATATATTGGATCATCAAAACACTGTGCGTGCCCGCACGCGCGCCTGTGTGTATACATACATGTACATATATATGTATGTATATATATGCATGCACACATGTACATATGTTATGCCCCCGAACGTGTTACGATTCAAGGGGCATAAATATGCTCGACTACCTAAGGAGGCTACAGGGAGCAATGGGGCTGAACCAACCGTTCAGCTTGGTTCAGCCCCCATTCACTAGTATGGAGACCGGCGGGGCTGAACCTCACGGTTGAGCCCATCTTGGGGGCCGGCCGGCCCCCTTGGTTCCGGGTATATATACCCGGAATCCCCCTTAGAGCACTATCAAGACTTTTACTCAGGTATTCTCCTTCTCCTTCCCACCCTAACCCTAATCTCTTCTCTTTTCCCTAACTGTCTTTCTCTCAACCCTCCATCTATCACCTTCTATTAGCTTAACATTTGGTATCAGAGGACTCCTTCCTCCAACCATGGTTAACACCTGATCGCATGAAGAGGCCGACCGACTGACATCACTAGAGGAGAACTACGTCGGCTTGACGGACACAGTCACGGCCATGGAAGAAAGGATGAAGGTTTCAACCCAACAATTGAAGGAGCGACTGGACGCACGCATGGAGGAGATCAAGGCCCTCCTAACTCAAACCTTGAAGGGGAAAACCACGACTAACGAAGGATCGGAGGCGGAAGCCCCCGATCTGTTTCCGCAGCAGGTCCCGCCTTTGGGCTCGAGCAGGATCGAGCGGGTTTGCGCCAGTCGGACTCGACGGAAACCCGCACCCCTCCTCCGGCATGAGCGAGCATACACCGGCGTGGGTCGACACCGGAGTGGGACGCACGGGACCCTGGCGACCACCGGAACAGGAGGCGGGGACTTCCGCCATGGGCGGCTCACCGACAGGCTGGGGCGAGGTCGGCGCAGGCCGCATGGCCTTTGGCCGGCCCCCGGAGCATGCGGCGGGGCAATTTCGACCTATTGGGGTTCCGGGTGCTTCCATTAGAGGAGTCGCTGGACTGTTACCCCTTCCACGGGCGGTCGGACAACCTACGGCTTACGGAAATGGCGACCAATGGCACATGCGGCCACCACTGGCGGGTATCTACGGGGATGGACAACACCCCGGAGGCGAACAAGGAAGGGAACAGTATTTTTCGGCTGCGGCCCAAGGAGGAATGCACTTCCCCAGACCCCAGGGTCCATACCCCCCTATGGAGCCTGTCTGTACAGGAACCGGGAGGGTTTGGACAGGAACTGGGAGGGTTTGAACAAGCGCATCAGCAGGGTACGGACAGGAACCAGGAGGGTTTGGACAAGCGCATCAGCGGGCCCACATGCCACCCAAGAGGACTCGCATGAATTTTCCGAAATTCAGAGGGGGGAATGCGCTCGAGTGGATATAGAAGGCGGAACTTTTTTTCCATTATCAGGAAATTCCCGAGCAGTGGGTGCAGCTGGCGGCTTTTCACCTGGAGGATGACGCCTACAAGTGGACGCAGTGGTTCTCGTGGGGACGGGATTATGCGCCCTGGACCGAGTTCGTAGGGGAATTTTCAGCTCGTTTCGGCCCTTTAGAGTACGAAGACGTCGAGGCCATGCTGCAGAAACTACGACAAAAGAGAACGGTGATGGAATACCGCACCGAGTTTGAGAGGTTGGCCAATAGGGTCTGTTTGGAGGAGAGAACATTGCTGAGCTGTTTTGTCTCTGGTCTAAAGGATCACCTAAGGGATGAGGTTCATGCTTATATGCCCCGCAACATGAGTCATGCTATCAGCCTAGCACGGATACAGGAGGAACGCTTCAACAGACAACGGACCCACACCACAGGAAGAGCTGTCACTGTCCCCACACCGGCTAGGAGAGACCAACCGGCGACCGGTCGACCAACGGTGATGCGGTTGACATGGCCTGAACTTCAGGCGAGAAAGGAAAAAGGGTTGTGTTTCAACTACGATGAGAAGTATACTTCGGGGCATAAGTGTTAGAAGATCCAAGTTTTCATGCTGAGAGAAGAAGACAAGGAGGAAGACACCACCGAGCTAGACCTAGAGGGGGATTTGACCCTGACCGAGTTCGAGGTATCTATCCAGGCGATGGAGGGGTGTACGGCTCCCCTCACCATGCGCATAACCGGGAAGGTAGCCCAGGAGCGGGTTACAATACTGATTGATAGTGGGAGTACCCACAACTTCATCAACCCAATCGTGGCAAGGAAGGTGGGGCACCGGGTAGATCATGGCACAGCGTTCCAGGTCATGGTAGCGGATGGGAGCAAACTGAGGTGTGAAGGGGTAATGCCCCCGAGTCGACCTGCGAATACAGGGGTACACTTGCCGCACCGACGTCTACATGCTGCCCATCCGGGGATCTAATATGGTATTGGGAGTTCAGTGGTTGCGACAGTTGCGGAGAGTCACGTTCGACTGGGACCAAATGACCATGGAGTTTACACAGCTTGGACAGGAACACTGTCTCCACGACCTCAAATCATCTCCGCTGAAGGAGATTTCGGTTCGGAGTTTGGAACGTCTAACTGAAGAGGGAGGCTTGATGGAGATGATTATGGGCCTAGCATCTCCCCCCCTCTCTCATCCGAGGTACTGGAGCCGATGCGACCCTTATTGACCCAGTATGGAGATGTCTTCCAGGAACCGCACACCCTTCCTCCACCGAGATTCCGAGATCACGCGATTCAACTCAAGGTGGGGTCGGAGCCCACCAATATCAGACCATAAGTCCGTAATGCTACCCGCACATCCAGAAGGAGGAGATCGAGCGTCGCGTTCGAGAGATGCTTACCGTCGGGATCATCCGTCCCAGCACCAGTTCCTTCTCGTCACTCATTATTCTGGTGAAGAAAAAAGACGGATCTTGGAGGTTCTGCGTCGATTACCGAAGCCTGAATAGTTCTACAGTCAAGGATAAATTCTCATTCTCATGATCGAGGAGCTCTTGGATGAACTACACGGAGCGTGCTTATTCATCAAGCTGGACGTGCGTTCCAGCTACCATAAGATTCGGATGCGGGAGGAGGCCATTCAAAAGACGGCTTTCCAGACCCATGATAGACATTACAAGTTCCTCGTGATGCCCTTCGGGCTGACCAACGCCCCCTCCACATTTCAGGCGATGATGAACGAACTCTTTCGGCCACTTCTACGCCGTTCAGTGCTGATCTTTTTTGACGACATCTTGGTTTACAGTAGTAGTTGGGCAGAGCATCTCTAGCATGTGGAGCAAGTTCTCACCATTTTGCGCCAACATCAGTTATAAGCCAAGCAGTCCAAGTGCTCCTTCGGCCAGGCGGAGGTCGAGTATCCGGGCCATTTGGTTTCGGCCCAAGGCGTACGGGCCGACCCACACAAAATCAAGAGCATGGTGATGTGACCCCATCCTATGACAATACGGGCCTTACGGGGATTCCTTGGTCTCACGGGCTACTACCGGAGATTAGTGAAGGACTACGACAAGATTGCACGGTCGCTTACTCAGCTCTTACAGAAGGAAGCATTTGTGTGGCAGGACGACGCTGAGGTGGCTTTCCAGGCCCTGAAACGGGCCATGACAACTACACCGGTCCTTGCTCTACTAGATTTCAGCAAGGAGTTCGTGTTAGAGACTGATGCGTCTGGGGTGGGCATCAGAGCGGTTTTGATGCCAGGAGGGGAGACCATTGGCCTATTTCAGCAAGGCTCTCGCTCCACGGACTCTGAGATTGTCCACCTATGAGAAGGAGATGTTAGCCATCATATACGTAGTGGCCTTGTGGAGGCCGTACTTACTGGGACATCACTTCAAGGTTCGCACAGACCACCAGAGTTTGAAACATTTCCTGGAGCAACGGTTAGCTTCCCCTCTTCAGCAGAAGTGGGTGACCAAGTTGTTGGACTATGATTATGAGATCATCTACAAGCAAGGGAAGGAGAACGTGGTCGTTGATGCCCTCTCCCGCCTCCCGGAGAGCTCGCTCGTCCACATTTTGGGTCCCTTAATCGAATCCCTCGACGACATACAAACGGAGGTGCAACAAGATCCCGAACTCAGGATCATCGTGGACGCACTGCGACGGGGGCAACCGACCATACCGGGGTACCAGTTACAAGGGGAGCACCTTTATTATCAGGGCCGCGTAGTCATTCCACCTTCCTTAGCCTGGAGGACAGTTATGATGCAGTAGTTTCATTCGTCACCGACGGGGGGCCACGACGGTGTGCTCCGGACCATCCAAAGGTTACGGGCGAATGTCTTTTGGAAGGGCTTATGCCGCGACGTTCAGCAGTTTGTGCAACAGTGTGAGGTATGCCAACGACAGAAATATGAAACAACCTCTCCGGCCGGCTTACTTACCCCGCAGGAAATTCCACATCATATTTGGGACACGATCTCCATGGATTTCATCGACGACCTACCCAAATCTCAGGGCAAATCAGTCATCTTGGTCGTGGTCGACAAACTCTCGAAATACGCTCATTTTCTTGCCATGAGCCACCCCTACACTGGGGAAACCATGGCCGATCTCTTTGTTTGTGAGATTGTGCGCCTTCATGGCATGCCCCGGTCTATCATCTCGGACCACGATCCGGTGTTCGTGAGCAACTTCTGTAGGGAGCTTTTTTGGTTACCGGGTACACGGTTGCGCCCGAGTACGGCCTATCATCCTCAGACGGACGACCAGACAGAGGTTCTCAATCGCGGGGTGGAAACATACTTACGTTGCTTCGTGATGGACGAGCCCCGCACGTGGACCCGATGGTTACATTGGACAGAGTACTGCTACAATACATCTTATCGTACATCCAGCAAGCTTACCCCGTTCGAGGTTGTTTATGGACGCCCTCCAACTTCTTTGGGCTCGTATGAACCCGACAACACAGCTCTCCCTTCGGTTGACCGTCAATTGCGTGATCGCGATCGTACCTTAGCCCTCCTGCGTGACAATCTCCGGGAAGCTCGGGACAAGATGAAAGTTCAGGCAGACAAACATCGGACCGAGCCGGAATTCGCGGTGGGAGACGAGGTGATGCAGGACGACGCGTACGGTTTACGCGGCTGTCGGCTTTTTTTAGGAAACCCTAAATGCATAGGATGAATAGGTTAATTTTGCAAATTTATAGAGCGGGCGCAGCACTTAAGAAATTTCGCAATTGGGAATTTTATGAAAAACACAAAATTACTTCTTCATTTCAAAATGGATTTTCTTAAATAAGGTTCAAATTTAAATCCGGGGACGGAAGTTTGCAACTTTCGATCCGTTCCCCTTGTCGTAGCAAAACGGAAATCGTGAACTCCAAATACGTTTCCGTTTGGAGTTTTCGACGTAGCGTTTGCTGATGAAATTCGGGCGAAAACCCAGCAATAAGTCCAATTATCCTAAGAGAAAATATTGAGGCGCACACAAAGGAAGGAGAAAGAAACAATTACCCACGGAAGAGGCGTCTTCCGTATTCCGAAGTCGATGGCGATCACGCGAGGAACTCCTCGTCACCTTCGTTCTTCGCTCCGAGGTCGGCCGCTATCGCACACGGGCACCAAGGAATTAAATTCACTCCCTCACACAAGGTGGTTCCACGGAATCACTCAAAGCAAGGAAACCACACACTAAAACGCCTAAAATTCACTCGCTCTCACACTAGAGGCTCCACGAAATCTCAAACACTCACGGTGTATTCTAATCTCTTTACTGTTCACGGATTCCACAAGGACAGCACAATTTTCCTATAGCAAATACTTTCTACCATCGGAAGCAATGGCTTCTAAACAGGATTTCAATAACATCCAACTAATCAATTAACAGCAGCACAGAACAGATGATTTCACAGAACTGTTCATCTTCTCGGAAACTTCACACAGGAAAACATACAGGACTCAACAATGTTTTTTATCAATCACTAAAAAAAAATATATAAACACGCCTCCCCTTTATAGGGCTACAAATAACTGACAAATAAACGAGAAACAAATCAACTTGACCCGGTTCTCCGTCGGAAATGGCGTTGTGGAGGAAGATCATGGTCAAACCTGTCGGAGAAGGGTTGTAACTGGATCGTGGATGGCGGGATCGGCGGGATACGCGGTTAGAACTGGTGGATAGCGGGCGCCGCGGGGTCGTGGGGCGGAAAAAACGGCTCGCCATTGTTGAGCTCTTGACGTGCGTGAGCTGGAAAGGTCAACAGTGCCGTTTTCTTCTTCCCGTAAAATCTGGACCGGCTGGAATTTCTGACCCTAATCGCCTAATCGTTTTATATATATAATATTTATACATATATATATCCTCCCAAGTGCATATCTATATATATATATATAATATCATAGTTATATATATATATATTTATATTTAAATATATAGCATAAATAAAAAAAGGCCAACTCAGGGTCGATAGAGGTCCGGTCGGGTGCGACGTCGAGCACTCTTGCGACGACCTGATCTGGGCTGGTCTCCACCAACTCTCCCCCTCTCGAAATCACTCATCTCTGGTGAGTGCTCCGAGTGATAATGTTGTAGAAGATCTGCATCCATGCGCTCTAACTCTTCGGCCAAGACCCAGCTGGTCTCCGTCTCGGGTCTGTCATGCCAACGAACCAAATATCTCTGAAAACCACCATCAGTAGTGGTCACCGTCTCGTCATCCAATATCTGCTCGGGGACCAAAATCTGTCGCGGAAGTCGATCAGTAGCTCTGGGAACGAGTATAGTAGACTCATCTGGTATCTCATGCTCAACCTGCAAGCTGTCAGTGAAAATGGGAGGAACTGCAGTAGACGTGTCAGTAGCGGAATTAAATTCAGGGTGTCCTGAATGTGGCTCCTCACTCTCACTCACCAACCCAGAAGAATCAATTGGAGGAGAAGACAATGGAAATTCTAAAGACTCATGCGGATAATCGTGGAATAAGGTCAGATCGGCTATGTTGAAAACAGGATTTGCTCCCCAAACGGAAGGCATCTCAAGTTCATACGCATTCTGCCCAATCCGTTTCACCACTCTAAAGGGTCCGGTTCTACGGTCAGCTAGCTTCTTTACGGTACCCGAAGGTAACCGTTCCGGATTTAGTCGAACCATGACCAAGTCATCCACTTTAAAACTAGTAGCTCTTTTGTGTTTATTAGCTTGAGTTGCGTAAAGATCATAAGTGCTATGCAACTTCCGCTCAATTTCTTTATGCAAATCATGTAAATGTAATGCATACTCATGTGCAAACTGGCTAGTCCTAAAAGTGTGTGGTAATGGTGTTAAATCTAGTGGCACTCGTGCAGTGTGACCATGAACAACCTCATTAGGTGATAAACCAGTGGATCTATTCTTCGAATTATTATACGCTAACTGAGCGTGTGGAAGAATTAGATCCCAATTTCCCTGGTGATTTCCTAAACTTCTATTTACAACTTCAGTTTGACCGTCGGTCTGGGGATGATAAGCGGTCGAAAATAGAAGTTTAGTGCCTAAAAGTCTCCAGAGTGACTTCCAAAAATAACTAGTGAACTTAACGTCTCGATCGGTAACGATAGTCTTGGGTATTCCTCGATGGGCGACAACCTCTTTATAATAAATACGGGCTACATGAGAGGCGTCATCGGTTTTGTTACAAGGGATAAAATACGTCATTTTAGAGAACCGATCAACCACCACAAGTATGGAATCGTGTTTCCTAAAAGTGCGTGGTAACCCAAGCACAAAATCCATGCTGACATCATCCCAAGGAATACTGGGCACCGGTAACGGTGTATATAATCCAGCGGGTTGTTTATTGCCCTTCGCTACCTGACACGTGCGGCAGCTACTGACAATCTGAGCGATAACCCGCTTCATTCCGGGCCAATAGAAGTGCTCCTCCACTAAGGCTATCGTCTTATCACGTCCAAAGTGTCCACCTAAGCCTCCGCCATGTAATTCCCAAACAATGAAGTTTCGCAACGAGGTGCGGGGAATACACAGACGGGTCCCACGAAACAAATATCCGTCTCGAATGAGATAATCAGTCTCATCATGATAGGGATCCGAACGTATCGCATCATAGATGCCGCTAAAATCAGGACAACTAGAATAATCATCTTTGACACGCTCAAATCCTATCACCTGAGTACGCATCTGAGATAATACAAGGGTGACTCGACTAAGGGCGTCGGCAACCCTATTCTCTGTTCCCTTGCAGTGTTTGAGAACGAAGGTGTATTCTTGTAAATATGAAACCCACTTAGCCTGTCGAGGGTTCAACTTTTGTTGCGAATTGATATAACGCAACGCCTGATGATCAGAGTGGAGGACAAACTCCTTAGGCAACAGATAATGCCTCCAATGACGTAACGTTTGTACAATCGCATAGAACTCGCGCTCATAGTTGAAATAATTCAGCTTCGGGCCTGAGAGCTTTTCACTGAAAAATCCAACTGGGTGACCCTCTTGACTAAGTACACCTCCTATCCCAACTCCGGAGGCATCACAAGATACCTCGAATACCTGACTGAAATCAGGGAGTCTCAAAACAGGTGCAGTGGACATCTTATCCTTGATAATCTCAAAGGCTCTAGCTGCCGATGATGTCCACTGAAAATTTCCCTTCTTCGTACACTCAGTGACAGGTGCCATAATTGTACTGAAGTTCTTAATAAATCGACGATAAAATGTGGCTAGTCCATGAAAGCTACGAACATCGTGAATGTTCTGAGGGGTAGGCCACTCATGAATCGCTCGAACTTTCTCGGGGTCCATAGTGATGTCAGCGGAGCTCACTATATATCCAAGAAATATAACAGACTCAGCCATAAAAACACACTTCTTCAAGTTGATATACAGTCGTTCGGCTCGCAGGAGCTCGAAAATGGTATGTAAGTGAGTCAAGTGCTCACTCTCAGTTTGACTATATATCAAAATGTCGTCGAAATAAACTACTACGAACTTCCCAATATAAGGTCTAAAGACCTGGGTCATCATCCGAGCGAAAGTACTAGGGGCGTTGGATAACCCAAAGGGCATCACAAGCCACTCGTAAAGGCCATCCTTCGACTTGAAGGCAGTCTTCCACTCGTCTCCTTCACGAATGCGAATCTGGTGATAACCACTACGAAGATCGATCTTAGAAAAGATCGTGGCTCCAGTCAACATGTCCAACATGTCATCCAGTCGCGGTATCGGGAATCGGTATTTCACAGTGATCTTGTTGACAGCACGACTGTCAACACACATACGCCAAGTACCATCCTTTTTCGGGGCAAGGAGGGCAGGCACCGCACATGGGCTAAGGCTATGACGGATAAAGCCTCTATCAAGTAGCTCTCTGATCTGCTTCTGCAGCTCCTCATGGGCAGCAGGATTCAATCGGTAATGCGGCAAATGTGGGAGAGAAGCTCCAGGAACGAGATCTATCGCGTGTTGGATACATCTCATTGGAGGTAACTCAGCCGGAAGCTCATCAGGGTGTATATCCTGGAACTCCTCTAAGAGTCTCCTAGCAGGTATAGGAATAGACTCATATCTCTCTAGTTCGTCAGATGCCTGTAAAACTACTAAGGCATAATAAAATTCACCATCGAAACTCTCTCGATGGAAATCAGTGCCTCGAATAATGCTAAGAGTCTTCTTCCTTTCAGTAGGAGGAAGAGACTCTTTCGCACTACGATTCGTGCGGGATGTTGGTGCTGTGGGTCGCACCGGGTTCAACACTACTCTCTTTCCGTCTAGTAGAAAGGAACAAGTGTTGGACCTGCCATGTATGAGTACATCTCGGTCATACAACCAAGGTCTCCCTAATAATACGTGGCACACATCCATAGGCATAACGCACCAAATCTTATCGGTATATGGTCCGATAGTGATGGGCACTAAACATCTCTTAGTCACAGATAAGGTAGTCTTGGTTACCCAAGCTACCTGGAATGGGGAAGGGTGCGGCTCGGCAGTGAGTCCCATGTGGGCTAAGGCTGACTCAGCTATCACATTCATACAACTCCCGCTGTCTACTATTAAGCGACACACTTTCTCCCCTGCCTTAAAGTAAGCTTGGAAGATGTTCGTCCGCCAATAGTCGGCTGACTCTTTTGGTGTAGATAACATGCATCTCACCACTAGAACGCCCGAATCTATCTCCTCATCACTTGGCGTACCGTACACTTCGTCATTCAAAATATGTGAGTCCCTCTCGACTCCAACTTCTTCTATAGACTCATCCTCCTCAGTCACCTCATGAATAACTAATGTGCCTCTCCTCTTTGGACAATCCCTAGATATATGACCCATCTGCTGGCACTCATAACATCGGATCTGTGAAGGGGTCACAGTTCCCATGGGGGCTTTTTCCTTTCTGATCTCTCGTAAAGGTCGAGGTGGACTTCGATGCACTCTCCTTACCCTTCGATTCATCTTTCTTATAAGGAGGGTTTGTTTTATTTTGAGGTTTGAACCGGGAGGTCCTCTTTTGGTGTTCCTCTATATCGATGGCGATAGATACAGTCTCAGCAAAGGAATAATGACCGTATCGAATCAACTCATCGCGAATCTCAGATCTCAGTACACACTTAAACTTAGATAATGTATCTCGTGGATGTTCGACTACGTTGCACCTAATCATGAGGTCTTTCATCTCAGCTAAATAATCAGAAACGGATTTGGACCCTTGACGTAGAGACGTCAGCTCGTCTCGTAGACGGGTCTGGTAGTGCTGGGGAATGTACTGCTCCTCTAATATGGCTTTCATGTGTGCCCAATGTGTAATGGGAGGGCGTCCATTCCTCTCTATACTACGTTCCTCACCTATCCAAAAGATTTTCGCTCGCCCAGATAATCTCATCTTGGCAAACTGAACCTTTTGATCTTCCGTCATACAATACCAATCAAAATAGGTCTCTATGTCTATAACCCAGTCTGAAAAGACCTTGGGATCCATAGATCCATCATAAAGTGGGGGATCTAACTTCACAACACGTGTAAGATCCGGTCGCCTATCCCGGGGAGGATAGTCGTAATCATCGTCGTAAGGATCCCGATTGTCTCGACGCCGTGGGGGTGGCGGTCGATGCCAATCTCTTGGTCGATCATCACGATTCAAGGCCGGTATAGGCCTACGATGGTCTCGCGGACGTTCTTCTCTAGCTACGTCATTATAGGGCCTCTCCTGATAATGATCTCGCGTACCTAGAAAATGCTCTCGTTGAGACTCAGGAAAATTCCTCGGGAAATTCCTACCCTGATCGTACTCGAAGTCAAACCTATCTATCGGATTTCTAACCTCTTCCTCGAAAAGAGGGTTTCTCCTAAGTGCAGACCTTTCTCCATAAGGTGGTGGAGTCTCATATTGGAGTCGAACTGAATGCTCATCTCTAACTAAAGGTGGCATTGACGCTCGAGGGGGTACTTCTAAGCTATTAACCCTAACACTGAGGTTTGCTAGCCCTTCTCTCACTTGGAAAACGCTCTCGGTTAACGTCGCCATTTGGTGGGCAAAAGGTACAAACCACGGGGGTGGTTCATTCCCTTCGTTTCCACGGCTTGGTTGACCATGTTCCACTTGACGCATCACCGGGTTTGCCTCGTGAAGTTGTTCAGGTGGTGAATTGTGGTGTTGTGAACTCATACTCACTAGCCTACCACTACGCAAATGCATGCAAACAGATAACAAATGCAAATGTATAAAATATGCTAAAAAAAACCTCTTTTTTTTTTGTTATGCGGGCTCCTATTCTACGCAGGGCGGATCCCAAAACTTAGAAAAATTTTGGAACCTGCCTCTGATACCAATTGATGCAGGACGACGCGTACGGTTTACGCGGCTGTCGGCTTTTTCTAGGAAACCCTAAATGCATAGGATGAATAGGTTAATTTTGCAAATTTATAGAGCGGGCGCAGCACTTAAGAAATTTCGCAATTGGGAATTTTATGAAAAACACAAAATTACTTCTTCATTTCAAAATGGATTTTCTTAAATAAGGTTCAAATTTAAATCCGGGGACGGAAGTTTGCAACTTTCGATCCGTTCCCCTTGTCGTAGCAAAACGGAAATCGTGAACTCCAAATACGTTTCCGTTTGGAGTTTTCGACGTAGCGTTTGCTGACGAAATTCGGGCGAAAACCCAGCAATAAGTCCAATTATCCTAAGAGAAAATATTGAGGCGCACACAAAGGAAGGAGAAAGAAACAATTACCCACGGAAGAGGCGTCTTCCGTATTCCGAAGTCGATGGCGATCACGCGAGGAACTTCTCGTCACCTTCGTTCTTCGCTCCGAGGTCGGCCGCTATCGCACACGGGCACCAAGGAATTAAATTCACTCCCTCACACAAGGTGGTTCCACGGAATCACTCAAAGCAAGGAAGCCACACACTAACACGCCTAAAATTCACTCGCTCTCACACTAGAGGCTCCACGAAATCTCAAACACTCACGGTGTATTCTAATCTCTTTACTGTTCACGGATTCCACAAGGACAGCACAATTTTCCTATAGCAAATACTTTCTACCATCGGAAGCAATGGCTTCTAAACAGGATTTCAATAACATCCAACTAATCAATTAACAGCAGCACAGAACAGATGATTTCACAGAACTGTTCATCTTCTCGGAAACTTCACACAGGAAAACATACAGGACTCAACAATGTTTTTTATCAATCACTAAAAAAAAATATATAAACACGCCTCCCCTTTATAGGGCTACAAATAACTGACAAATAAACGAGAAACAAATCAACTTGACCCGGTTCTCCGTCGGAAATGGCGTTGTGGAGGAAGATCATGGTCAAACCTGTCGGAGAAGGGTTGTAACTGGATCGTGGATGGCGGGATCGGCGGGATACGCGGTTAGAACTGGTGGATAGCGGGCGCCGCGGGGTCGTGGGGCGGAAAAAACGGCTCGCCATTGTTGAGCTCTTGACGTGCGTGAGCTGGAAAGGTCAACAGTGCCGTTTGCTTCTTCCCGTAAAATCTGGACCGGCTGGAATTTCTGACCCTAATCGCCTAATCGTTTTATATATATAATATTTATACATATATATATCCTGCCAAGTGCATATCTATATATATATATATATATATATATATATATATATATAATATCATAGTTATATATATATATTTATATTTAAATATATAGCATAAATAAAAAAGGCCAACTCAGGGTCGATAGAGGTCCGGTCGGGTGCGACGTCGAGCACTCTTGCGACGACCTGATCTGGGCTGGTCTCCACCACGAGGTATTCCTCAAACTCCAACCTTACCGACAGCTCTCCGTCCCTCGTCAGGCGAATCAAAAGTTGGCACCACGATACTATGGGTCGTTCCGCATTACTTAGCAGGTGGGTCCGGTGGTTTACACCTTAGCGCTTCTGGAAGGCTCCCGTATACACCCGACCTTTCATGTATCCCGACTCAAGAAGAAGCTTGGCGACGCCGTCCAAACAAGCCCCCTCTTACCGGAAGCCACCACAACGGGAGAGCTGTGTCCCTCACCGGAGGAAATATTGATGACCAAGTGGAAGAAACACGGTACTGAATATCGCCCCGAGATACTGGTTAAATAAAAGAATTTGACAGCTGCTCACAATACCTGGGTTGATCTGCTTGAGTTCCTCGACTTGTTCCCCGACTTCAACCTTGGGGACAAGTTGGCGCTTGATGGAGAGGGGAATGTTATGCCCCCGAACGTGTTACGATTCAAGGGGCATAAATATGCTCGACGACCTAAGGAGGCTACAAGGAGCAATGGGGATGAACCAACCGGTTCAACCCCCATTCACTAGCATGGAGACCGGCGGGGCTGAACCTCACAGTTCAGCCCATCTTGTGGGCCGGCCGGCCCCCTTGGTTCCGGGTTATATATACCCGGAATCCCCCTTGGAGCACTATCAAGACTTTTACTCAGGTATTCTCCTTCTCACCCTAACCCTAATCTCTTCTCCTTTCCCTAACTCTCTTTCTCTCAACCCCCCATCTATCACCTTCCATTAGCTTAACAACATATATATACATACATGTATGTATACACACAGGCGAGCGCGCGCACACGCACACACACATATATGTATATATATACATATATACACACACACATACATACATGTATACAATGTTCGCGACAAAAATGTGTTCAACCATTGAAGAAGGTTCTACCACATGACACTATAATTTCTCTCTCCTTTATTTAGTCTAATTTATTTTAATTTATTTTCTCATGCATGCTTGCATGACTGACACCTTGAGTTTTGATTTTGATGATCAAAAGCTAGAGTTCGTTTCTGTCAGTGTGTTGTCTCCATTATCAAGAGCATTTGAATTCATCTGGAGAAATATAAGGGCACTATTGAGGATAATGTTGATTGCGAGAAACAAAAATATATCCAAAAAGGTATGCATTTCATTTTTTCAACTTTTCACTTCATTGTGGACTTAATTTTATTCATGTCCATTTAGGGTCAGTTTGTTTCGACGTTAAGAGTTTGAGCAGTGAGAATGGGAGAGTCGGCAATAAAGCGGTGAGGAATGGAGGAGGGTGGTTGCGTTCTCAAAAAAGGTTAAAATTGCATTTTGGAGTGATGACGGTGAGAATTGGAGGGTTACCAAACAATTTTTTTAGCGATGGCATTGTCCCTCCAATGAAAATGGAGCAAAAAAGTCGAAACAAATACTCTTAATGTGTTTGTATTCATGCACTTGTGATCATTTTGTTTTGTTCGATTACGCTCGCACTTAGGAATTAGTTAATGTATCTTATCAACACATGCTAAATATTGCATCACTAAGAAGCTTACGTGTTACCATGAAACTTCCATGACCAGGCCATTTCTTCATTATTCAGAATGACCTACTCTGGAAGTTGTAATCGGTTGAAGAATACCAAGAAATGATGTTCAGGAGCCCAGTAAACGAATCCAATAACAGGGCCACCTCTGATGTTCTGCAAAAATATGGATAAATTAAATGAATAAATGCAAACATCTAGCATCACATGTGATTCCAAGTTATGTGTGCTTATAAAATATAACCATGTATGTGGAAGGATCAAAATTTTACACTAACCTTGCCATCAAGGATAACAAGTTCTCCATCAACCCACCGAGGGTTTTGAAATCCAGGATCAGCAAGCCTTCCCTGTGCCCTGTATCTAGCAATCTGTAGAATATTCAAGCCATGAACAGCTAAAAGATCACTGATACTAAAATTTCCTTTAGAAGTTTATGAGTACGTTACCACACCAAATTCTTCAGGTATTATTCCCTTATGAGGAAGTTGATTTTTCTTGCCGATCTTTGCACGGAAAACAACCTACGACAAAACCATAAATGTAAACTTTTAGTCACTTTGTCTAGCAACTAAAGTATACAAGAAATGAATTAGAAACCTGATGGCATTTCATAATATTAAAATGATGAATGACAGAGATAAGATGGCTACATTCCATCCATTATTCCATCATTGTACTGTTAGGTTTGAAATTGCCAAAGATCCATTTAATCAAGAAAATATGCACATCACTGCACGCTGATTTTAAAAAAGAAATATAAGATCCGATGCTTTGAAATTAATGAAGGAAAATCTCTATTAGAGTATACTTAGCCTTTGTTTGGCTTGACTGCAGTGTTCGGAGAAGCAATTGTGAGAAATAGTGGTGAAAAATGAGTGGTTTTGCAGAGTGGTGAGAAAACTAATGAAATTATTTGGAGGAACAATGTTTGTAGTACTGTATAGAACAATCTGTTTACTGGTTTGACAAAATAGTTGTGTGATGACTCTGTACTAAAATATCACAAACCATACAATTCAACCAACACAAACCATACAAGCAAATCCATCATAAGAATCATACACCCAAAAAAGGCACGTAGCAAGGGAAAAATCATAGGAAGAAAGCATCCACAAAAAGAACCATCAATAATGAATACCCATTTTCATCAAATTAAAACAAGATGAGTGGGATAGGGCAGGAAAACTCCAGCATATGATTTGTGCATTGCCGGAATCATACAAGTTGCAAAAAGAAAACTCAAGTCTTCAAGCTAAGAGTGCGGCCGACGCTGGAAATGCTGGATGAAGGCCACTGGAGATTACTAAAGGTTGCCACAAATGAGGGTTGAAGGTGTAACGACACAACCGTCATAATATTAGCAGTACTGTCTGATATGGTTCATCCCAATCCCCACACAGTTTTGGGATGAACCATATCGGACAATACTTCTCCACAGGTGGCCTATGAGTACTTTTCAGGAGATCGCCCATCCTAGGAATACTCCCACCAGAGCAAGTTTAACCGTGGAGTTTCTAACACCACTCCACTAGTTGCTCCGAAAAGGCATCTCTAATATTTCGGGATTTGAATTATTACTTAATCCCAATAACTTTCTCTTCAATTCTGATATGAGATCCAGTTCATTTTTGCACTTTTCACCTAGAAGTTTGCCATACTAGAAGCCTGTTAGGAGCTACTTTGTCTTGGCTTCATGGCCCCAAAGCACTCCTCGCCCTTATTAGACCATGCTCATCGGATTCAGGATGTTACAAGCCTACCAGCTTTTTTATAGTTGTCCTCAAACCACACATTGTACAACAGGAGGTCTAACTCTAATACAATTTGTAACGGCTCAACTCTCACAATAGCACAAGTATTGTCCGCTTTGGTTCACCCTAACCAATATTGAGCTGAACCGCATGGTTTTGCCCTTTCCACAGGTGGCCTGTGAGCAATTCTCAGGAGCTCACTCATCCCAAGACTACTCCCACCCGAGTACGCTTAACCTTGGATTTTCCAACACAATTCCACCAGTTGCTCCGAAAAGGCACAGGTGGAGTCGGACGTGGGATCGGGGAGAGCTAGGTCTTCACGCGAAAAAAGCAGAGCATCACTGTAACAACCAACATTTTAGTTCATTAGAAGATGCCAGCAGTCTGTTGTTTAAATTTGAAGCTCTACTTTTGAACAGATGCATATCATTCATAGCTTCGACGCTTTCAACAATTTGAATCAAAGCAGCTACCACAACACTGTTTTTACAAAACAGTTTGGCTTTTGTTGTGTTCTAAACAACTCTGCAAATGGAGTTTACTCCAAACAATTTTTTTACCACAAATTCTCACAGCTCCATCTGCAACCTTCAATTCTCACAACTTTATTTGCTACAGCTGCAACTCTCCCAAATAAAGCCTACTATGTATTCCTATTCTTAATAACATTTTCCTGAAAGGTACTTTTCATGATTAGCATTCTTTGGGGGAACTTAAAAACATGAAACCCAATAAAATGAAATATAAGTCGTTATCCAATTGAGTCCGGCATGCAACTTAATTCTTCAAAAATACAAAGAATTGTGAAATGTGAGCAAGGATTGAGGGTTAGAAGGCAAGTCCACATGAAGCCATTAATTTTCAAAATTAATCATCAAAGGTTCCTATATGAAAATGAAATTGGGTAGAAAAACTCCACAATCAAAAGCATGGAGTATTAAACCCAACAACACTCCTATGTTGAACTTGCCTACACGTTGCGACCAAACCTATTTTTAGTATTTTCCTACAGGTGAAGATCAAACCTGTTTTTTTTTAATTTGCCTACAGGTAGAGACCAAACATATTTCCTACTCAGTTTCACCAATAACTCTATCCACTAAGTTGAATCTACCGAGCAGGTTGTTTATGTTGACTAACATCTGACAATTTGTTGCTAACACATGGAAAGTGCAACTTGCAGCACAACTACATGGCTACCAAATATCGTGCTGGACCACAACTATATCATTGAAGAACATAAAACCAATATACCAAAAACAGATGCAGAAACTCCTTGAAATAGAGAGGTAAACCTGTCCTGCAGGTATAGAGAGAGCCCCAGTTAATTTATAGGCTTCAACATATTCATAAAACTCCAAACCCGTGATCTTCTTAGATACATCATCTTCATGCCACTGACCAAATTTCCGTTTCAAATGCAGAAGCTCGGAGGTGTACATGCCATGAGCACCAATATACAATCCTGTTAATCATAAACAATTCAGTAAGTTTTACTTAATAAGAAAAAAATCCCAATGCAGTATCCTATATACAAAATACAACATGTATTTTTCACCACATATTATCACAGTGAAAAATAATACATTTTTTACAAAGTGAATTTTTTCTGTATGTGTCGTGTAAGCAAATTTTCTAGCAAATTATTTGCATGACATAAATTTTATTTAGTGCTTTTTATAACACAATCAATACCAACATAAAAACAGTCAATACTAAGTCATTAAATCACACCAACATTTACCGCAAAATGCCTTCTTGTCCAACATGCACACAAAAAATAAAAATTCTTATTCAAAGGTCAATTACCAGAAAGAGGGTCTGAAGTTGTCGGAATTGCAATACGGTTAAAATGAGTTGTTCCGGACAACAGTTGATGATTATGATTATGGCTCATAGACAGACTAATCAATTCTCCAATATCTACAAGTACCTGCATAATATTTAATACAGTTTAGAACGAACAAGAGTCTAAAATAGGTCTACTGAAGTACTAATAAGGCTTTCTCGCCATGCATACTGGAAGTGTTTCTACTTCAGGAAGCTAATGATATATCCAAGAAGGTTGTTAAATATGTAGGTAAATCATGCTTCAAATTCTAAATTCATTTTTGAAAGATTCCAAAGACATTAACATTATTTGCATACTGAAAACAAGAGCATATAATTCTCCAATGGTCATGTTCAACATCCAAATTTACTAAACAAGGCTAGAGTAGAGGTGCATAACAGTGAACATCAAAACATAAAACCTTCTATTGCTCAAGACAAAGTATATGCCATATGAATAGATAAAAAAGTTAATAAATGAAATATTAAAGATGAGAAGAAACTTGAAATATATAGGAGAAAAGGACGAAAGCCAAATTTTATGATTATATGTTAAAGGATAGCATTATACAAAAGGAATAGGAAATATGTAGGTCATAACTTCTCAGGTTCAAGCTAGGAGTTCAAGAAAATGCCTCAAAAGTATTAGTCCATGGATATTTAAGGATTAGATTTTCTATATTTGCCATTGAACCACGTAAGGATGTGAATGTTAGGTGGAGCAAACGCCGCCGGAGGAACGCCGGTGGCGTTTGCTCCGTTTGCACAAGTAACTACCCCGTCTCCCCCCCTCCGGTTCCAACCATGTTTAAATGTAGCATAAATGAAAAGGTTAAGATAGATGAGATGAAACTAGCATGGTTAATGAGAAATGTATATCGGAGACATAAGAATAAAATAAACTAAGGAAATAATAAAATATAAATGGTTGTTTAAACATGGATTAGATAATTTAGTCAAGAAGAACCAAAAAATAAGGTTGAAATCATAATCCATACAGAGACCTAAGACCTTATATAAGCGATCTAACAAGCAACACAAAACACGTGACATATCACGTGACGATACAACAATATTAGAATGAAATATAAAAAATATTACACATATTCAACTCTCCCCTCAAGTTGGAAATATATGTCAATCATTTCAAACTTGAATGTGTTATCGTAAAATTATCACAACTTAACCCTTTGGTAAAAATGAAAGCAAATTGATCTAAAAATCACAAAAGGTGTACAGATATTGCCCTTGTTGAGGTGATCTTTAATGAGATGGCTATTTACTTTAACATGTTTTGTCCAATCATGTTGAAATGGATTGTGAGTAATATTAATGGCTGTTTTTTGTCATAATTAAGAGTAAAAGGCTTGTTATCGAAGAGACCCAAGAATTAATTTCAACCACAATCCCCCACATGCACCTTGTGACATCCATATATTCTTCCTCAACACTAGATCATGCTACTATATTTTGTTTCTTGCTCCTCCAAGATACAAGATTTTCACCTACAAAGGAGCAATATCTTGTAGTGGATTTCTAGTTATCTTGGCTACCTTCCCGCTCAGCATTTGTAAAAATTTCAATTTACAAGGGTTGGTTTGCTGAGAACAAAATTCCACGTCCTGGAGACTTCTTAAGATACCTCAAGACCCAGTAAGCTGCCTTCTGATGACGGATTTTGGGAGCATGCATGAATCTACTCAGAATGCCAACGACATATGTAATATCAGGACGAGTATGAGAAAAGTATATGAGTCTACCAACCAATATTTGGTAGTTGGATGAGTAAACTTTATCTTCTTTTGTGTCTTCATTAATTTTGTATTTGGCCTCAATAGGGGTATCCACGGGAGCATATCCAAGTATACTCGTTTCCTCCAGAAGGTCAAGGACGTACTTCTTTGGGATATCAAGATCCCTCGATTAGACCACGCCACTTCAATCCCCAGGAAATTTTTCAGCTGTCCTAGCTCTTTAACTTCAAATTTTGTCACAATTTCCCTTTCCGATGTGTGATTTTCTCCAGACCAGTTCTTGTGATGATGATGTCATCCGCATATACATTAAGCACCGAGACTTTAGTTTCTCTTTTCTTAACAAAGAGGGTGTGATTAACATTTACTTTTACATAGCGTAGCACTGTAGCAGTAACATGTTTTAATGAAACTGCCCAAACCAAGCTTTGAGGGATTGTTTCAGACCATATAAGGATTTCTATAGATGACAAACTTTTCCAATAAACCTTCCTTTGGAAAAAGTAGTGTTGGTGATCATACTAATCCCACCTCCGACAGCCCCTGTTCAATAACCATTGTTCCTTTGAAGTACCTGCACCACATCTGCAACTACCATATTTCTGAACCTCCGCCGACGACCCTTACTTGGTGAGTTCCACATTTATTCTCAAATTTATCTATATTTGTACAGAAGCAGAATTATATTTATAATCATATTCTACTTAATTGATGTTGGCTAGACCTTTCAATTAGATGTGTATCACTTATTCAACATGTTATTTAATTCATATGAGCTATTAATTAATTTGCAATTGTCAGATGTTTACTTGATATGCATAATCATGATTAATCGTGACTTAATGCATGAGTTGTATGTATTACTATTTAGTTAATTGCGTACCAGAGTAATTGCATGATCGAATCATTCACATTGCATCACATTAGGGTTTATATCGTGAACATCCAGTTTATTGGATTGTGTGCGTGATTGTGTGTTTGGGCTTGCATCCTCATTTTAGGGTTGGTCGTAGATCCAATGCATATATTCGTGATTGTTTGCATTGCATATGGTTAGGGCATCACACGCCTGTCATAGGTAAATTTGTCCCATGTCAGAATGCTGATATGTCTTTAACAATATGAATGAGTATGAATGAAAAGTATAATACATGCATGTACTAAGGCTAAGCTAAGCGCACTTACATGCTAGTCCCATAAGAATAAGATAGATGATAAATGGAGCCATGAATATGCATGTATAATGTATGATAAATAGTTCAAGATCAAGGCTCGCTAAATTGATGTTTGGCATGATCAAAGTTTCAAGAAACATTTCCCTTATGTATGATACAAGATAATGATTACATGATGTAAATTCAATTATGTTTTGTCTCTCTTTATTTATACTCCTACTTATGATATTGGATTTAGTGTTCCACTGAACTCATTAGAGTTCACAAAACGTTGATTATCTTTGTTCAAGTTGTTAAGAACCCGCCGCCCCACACCGCTTCAAAATATTTATACTGCCAACCTACTAGGGATATGATAGGGGCCCACCGGGGTCAACAACCAGACCAGGAACGCGGTGGGGAGGATTCACACATACGTGGCCTGCTGGATAAATTATTCCAACACACCCCCGCAGCAGGACAACCACCCTCTTCCATTAAGAACCCGCCGCCCCACACCGCACTCAAAACCCAGGTGTTTGGAGGGGAGCAGAGTACATATACACGGAGGAGCGAGCACTGCAGGCGATGTGGGACATGCCAAACGTTGATCCGCCAGAGGGGCCCACCGGGGTCAACAACCAGACCAGGAACGCGGTGGGGAGCCAGAGGACGGTCCCACTGCACGTGTTGATAAATTATTCCAACACAAGTTATGAAGATTATAAATATGCCAAGAAAATAAGAAATTTAAAAATTATTTCATTTGGGTTGAATTCGATGTCTACATGCATACTTTCAGATTTTGTGTATAAGATCATTTGTTGTACATTTCATTTATTGTGCAGGTGGACAGCACTGAATAATGTTTAATGTATGGAATTCTGTCAATTATGGATCAATGTAATAGCACTTGATATACTTGATGATTTCACACTTTTTGATGCAACATTAATGAAATTTAGTCTTCCATCGTTGGATGTTGTTCTACTCGGCTTGTTATTGTTCTACTTGATAATTTTAAAGTTTTGGTAAAAATGCTAATGATTATTAGGCGTATGTTGTGATGTGAATTTTGTTATCTTAATGCACATGAAACTAATCATCAACAAGAAATCATATGCCTCCTCATCATCAACAAAAATCGCATGCCTTCTAATGGAGGCCGCCGACCCACGTACATGTAATTTTCGCTACCCGTTCGGACGTTCTAAGTCCAAAAAGGCGTCCGGATGATCGTTCCGAGCCATTATCATATATTTACTTTACTATTTCGAGTTATATTTGACACCTGGTCAATTCGAGCATAATCAGTCGTCTGATCTGAGTGCCCTATCTTAGTTACTAGTGTGTGTGTGTACAGCAGCTTGGAGGGGAATCGAGATTTTAGATTCCTATTTGGACCTGTCGGTCTTCTTCCTCCCTCAGTGCGACGTCGGGCGAGACTCGTGGTGGTGACTCCAATTGAACCTATGCCTACAGAACCCACTTCCTTCCGCCGATCCAGCTAACAGAGCACAACAGCCGCTTGTTCCCACAGTCTCCCGCCAATCCAGCCACCTATTCATGTTGTCTTCCTCCGATCTAGGCCGATCCTACAGTCGCCTACTGGAACAACAGTCCCGCTCCTCCTTTCCCTTTCTGAAACTGCAAAGCCTCTATCTACACTCCTCCAGCAACCCAAGTCCCAACCGTGATCCCCCCGACTTCCCCCCACTTCTCCTTCCAGCACCACTACCCACGGGATCCTTTACTTCCCACTACATTTTTGTATCCAACCCTATACCTCCTTCCAATGAAAAGTTACTGCGATCAATTGCGCATCTGTTAAGTTTTATATTAATTAAATTACTCATTGCTAATTAAATCGAGTTGGTTATTGCATTAGCACACATATTAGGATTTGTCAATAAGTGCACCGCATTTCAATTTGAATCGCATTTTAGGGCATCCTTCATTGTTAACCTACCCCTACATCACCTTCTCATCATCTTCAAAAATCATATGATTTTTTTTAGTTTTTTCAATTAACTATCTTCACACTAAATTCGCTACCACAACAGACATTTCTAGCATTAAATCAACTAAAATCTCTAAAATAAACATGATAGTTCTTAGTCTATGTTAGGTAATTCTTTCCTCAACGTCTTTGTAGGAGTAAGTTTGAGTCATTTATAATAATCAGAATCTTGAAAATTTCATTTGTTCCTAAACACTTAATATTAAAAACACTTAAATCACATGTCTTCCTCTTAATCTTGAAACTTTCATTGAAAAGAATATTCTAGTATAAATATGGTAATATCACTGATTGTCTCCAACAAATTCCATTATTTATTTCACGTGGAAATAACGTTTATTTTTAATTAATTGCTAAAATAACGTCACTTTTTTTGGATTTATAGTATACTTTATATAAAATAATAGTGACATTGGACTGCATAGGGTTAGTTTCAGTTATAAATGCATTTTATTATCTGATATTATAGGCAAAGGAAATAAGAAACAGTAAAAAATAGAGAATGAAGTAAGAACCTTAATAGGTCTTTTTTCTTTCGTAGCGAAGTCCTTAGAGCGATCAGATCTAACATGATCAGAACTCCTCTGTAAAGAATGTGCAACAATCTTGTTCTGCAAAGTCTGTCCTGCACGAGTTTCAAGTGGCAAATCTTCTTTCTTGATCGAAAAAGAAAATGATAGATGGTCCCTGATCTCTAACTCAGCTGGAACACGAACTAGATCTTTAGGAGGCACATCAGCAGTCATATTTTCAAAAAGAGAACCTATAACAAATCTCACTGAGACTTCACTTTGCTCTTCAGATGTATCACTAGTTTCATCTCCACCAACCATCTCAATTTCTTCCAGGTCGCTTTCTGCTTTAACATATTCTTCCTCGGAATCCTGCATCTCTTCATCACTATCTTCATCATCCTCTATAATCTGTTCAATAACTTTAGAAATCAGATCTCTATCCACCTTTCCTGGGGCAACCACTTTTAAAACTTTAACCTTGACACCAGGAATCACATCCTGCAAAATGTTTTTGATGCCAGACAGCCCATTAATCCAATCCGAATCATCATCCACTTCTTCTATAGTTTTAACATCTTCAGAAGGAATATCATTTGATCCTTCGGTTGAGTCAATACTTTCATTTATGCTCTGGGCTGTCTTGTTTGTGGACTTCTTTGATAAATGTGTGCTATGCCCAATGTTGCGCTTCAAATAGACAGCCTGAAAATGCATACCTCAGAATCAATCAGTATAGAAGTCCATAATACATGCAGCTAGCTGTAAGGAAGCCATCTCAGTGCTTCACAGAGGATGACAGTAATTAAAGAAAAACTATGACACTATAATATAACTTTTCACATTTTAGCAGGCATTAATGGTCTTTGCCTTAAATTTTCTTTAACTCCCACTTGCCAAGAAATTTGGATAGCATGAAAATCTTTAAGATTCCATTGAAGTCTCTGCAATGGCTTAATCAAACCGGATTGTAGTAAATATTAAATACCGCGTACCAAGGAGAATTATATGCCACAGTTGTGAAAACAAAACTGTAATAAATCATGATAAATACCTGCTGCTTGTAGCCTTCATCACCACAAGTGAAATAAATTTCAAATAATGGCGAACCAGTGCTCAACATAGCAAGCTGCCTGAAAATAGTGGCAAAATTATTGACCACGGTAAAAGAACTTGTGTGGAGCAAAATATAAACGTGGAGATCGAGAACCTTCTTGCTCAATCATGATTTATTCAAAAATTACTTAATAAAATAAGTTGAAAAGAAATGTATATGTTACATCTCTGCCACATAAAGGAAAATCCATCATACCAGGACCATGGGATGTTAATTATACATTTTATTCTCTAGTCATATATGCATTTCTAGCTTGCACCCGGTCCATAACTAGTGGTTTATTATTGCTAATAGAGGATATTCTTTTCTCCAAAATCATGATGAAAAGATGGTACTCCACAGTATGAACCTTCGTGAAGCAACAGGTAAACTGCATCGACAGAAATAAATACGACGGTAAAATTCGTCTGAAAATATGTCTAACAACCTCAATATGCGTTGATCTCTCATGAAACATAATGTTGCGAGTAATGCAAACTACACTAGTATTGTCATTTGTCTAAATACAGCAATGTAGTCATGGAGAACGGAACCTCTACGGACTCCTAGAGAAGCCAAGTCACCTCAACCATAATCGAAGTTGATATCGGTCTATCTTGTAGAGGTATGGTCTTACTAAGAAGCTCCAAACACGAGGCATGATCCATGGCCGTTTTCATAACATTGAAGCACCAAGGGAGGGAGAAGCTCTCGGGGGGTCTATTAGGCAACCATACAAGTGGGGAGTTGATATCGGCCTTATCTTGTAGAGGTATGTTCTTACTAGGACGCTCTAAACACGAGGCATGAACACTGACCTTTTTCATAACTTCAAAGAACACCAAGGGAGGGAGAGGCTCTCGGGGGGTCTACTAGGTCAATATACAAGTGAGGAGTTGATCTCAGCCTATCTTGTAGAGGTATGGTTTTACTAGGACGCTCCAAACACGAGGCATGATCCCTGACCTCTTTCACAACTTTGAAGAACATCAAGGAGGGAGATGCTCTCGAGGGGTCTACTAGGCCAATATATAAGTGGGGAGCTGATATCGGTCTATCTTGTAGAGGTATGGTCCTACTACGACGCTCCAAACATGAGGCATGATCCCCAACCTTTTTCATAACATTGAAGAACACCAAGGGAGGGAGAGGCTCTCAGGGTCTACTAGGCCAACATACAAGTGGAGAGATGATCTCAGTCTATCTTGTAGATGTATGGTCTTACTAGGACGCTCCAAACACGAGGCATGATCCCTGACCTTTTTCCTAACCTTGAAGAACATCAAGGGAGGGAGAGGCTCTCAGGTGGTCTACTAGGACAACATACAACTGGGAAGTTGATCTTGGCCTATCTTGTAGAGGTATGGTCATACTAGGACACTCTGTACACGAGGCATGATTCCTGGCCTTTTTAATAACTTTGAAGGACACAAAGGGAGGGAGAGTCTCTTGGAAGGTCTACTAGGCCAACATACAAGTGAGAAGCTAATCTCAGTCTATCTTGTAGAGGTATGGTCTTACTAGGATGCTTCGAACACGAGGCATGATCCTTGGCCTTTTTCATAACTTTGAAGAACACCAAGGAAGGGAGAGGCTCTCAGGGGGGCTACTAGGTCAGCATACAAGTGGGGAGCTAATCTCGGCCTATCTTGTAAAGGTATGGTCTTACTAGGACGCTCTGAACACGAGGCATGATCTCGGGCCATTTATCGAGATTGTGCCGAGGACGGTGTTGTCGCGGGATTACCAACTTCATTTTTGGAGATTTCTCATCTTGTTACTCAATAATCAAAGGAGAGTTAAAAATACCGACTCACGCTATCGAAGAATATTGATTGCCTATAACGCTAGAGTGAGAATTTATTGAGCATTTAATTGCTTGAAGTTGTTATCATCCTTCAAAATGAAGGGTTCTTCACTAAGGAAAATTGATGTACCTCTCATCGGGTTGGGGGGACGACTCCAGACTCTCCTGATAACATCTCCATAAGGATGAGAAGTGCACTCAAGAGATCGTCGGCCAACATGCAGGGGGGGTTGATCTCAGTCGTCGGTGTAGAGGTTTGGACTTAGGAGGATGCGTTATTATCCTGAGACACCATCTCATCATCCGTACTGGGTTTTATGAGAGTTGAGCCGGAGGTTCACCTCCCAACCTGTTCGTGGGGACCGAATTCGCTTTTTTTGTGGGCTCAAGCCATTTTAAAAAGAAGTAAAAAAATTCATTCGTTCCAGAATATCATTGACAACTTTACTGATAAAAAGATACAACCTGCCTCCATTTACGGGTAAAACCTATTCAGGCCGTCTTCACTCCAGGTATTTTTGAGAAGTTCCCCTTCGGAGTTTTGTAGGCGATACCCTACGGTCCTGAGCGTTTCTTGCACGATGAAGGGTCCTTCCCAGTTCGGGTTCAGCTTTCCAACAAAGGGAGATCTACCTTCCGCATCAACTTTCTTTAAGACAAAGTTCCATATTTGAAATTGCTTGATGCAGACGTACTTGTCAATGTATTTTGTCATTCTTCGCTTAATCTCTTCCTGTTTGGCCGATGAGACGTCTCGAAGTTCTTCAATGAAATCAAGAGAATTTTTTAGTTTCTTCATTCTCAAGGCGCCACACCTTGTATCCCTCTTCTGTCGCTACTACCTCGGGCTTCGGACCTCGAACTCCGCTGGGATGAGGGCTTCCGAACCGTGGGAAACCTTGAAAGGCATCTCCCCGATGGTTGGGTTCGGAGTAGTTCTCAAAGCCCATAGAACAGAGGGAAGTTGCTCTGCCCTGTTCGCATTTAAATTTTACACCTTTTTCAAGAGATTTATGATCAACTTATTCGCAGCTTCCACCTGCCCGTTACTTCGAAGATGATGGACAGAGACGAAGTGAAGGTCCGTCACCAATTGATTGCAGAAGTCGGTCAACTCCAGACTGGCGAACTATAGACCAAAGTCGGTTATGATCGCTAGAGGGATCCCTAACCTATAGGAAATCTCTCCCCAAATGAAACTATCCACGACGTTTTCTTGGTTAGTGTTTTGGCTTTGATCCACTTCGAGAAGTATTCAAACATTACCAAAATAAACTTCATCTGCCCGCTTACTTGAGGAAAATGATCAATCAAATCCATTCCCCAAATAGCAAACGACCACGGGACCGTGATCGAACGAAACTGCTGGGTAGGTTGCAGGTGGACAGGGGCGAAGAGCTGACAATTCCGGCACTTCATTGAGAATGATTTGGCATCCTTCCTGATAGTAGGCCAGAAGTATCACTGCCACAAGATTCTTTGCTCTAGAGTGTGAGTCCCAGAGTGACTTTCACACTCTCCGGACTGGATTTCTTCGAGCACTCAATGAACCTCGACCTCCGAAACAAATCTGGCCAAGGGCCGTGGTCTTAGTAAATAACTCTCCACCGTGGAGTAAACATGTCGTCTTGTACCGAAACTTCTCTTATCATCTACCACCGCTGGAAAATAGCCAGTAATGGAAATGTTATAAATGGATTCAACCAAAAAGTTTGTTGCTCAATTTCCATCATCTCTCCTTCTTCGATCGACATTCAAAACAACTCGGTGATCGTGCCTCCTGCCTTTGGGCCGTACTTGGTCAGTCGATCTGCCGCTGAGTTATCTTCTCTTGGTATATCGTTGCAAAGCGCTATCTCACGCCTCAAAATCCCTACGGATCTGGGATGCGACCACCATTGAGGATGTGTATGCCAAAAGATCTTGGAATCCTAACTCCTTTGTCAGGCGTAGTCCTGCAACTATAACTTCAAACTCTGTCTGATTATTTGTGACAGGGAGGAGGATTTTGACGGCTTGCTCGATCCTCATCCATGCGGGCTCACCAGCACGATGCCCTCCCTCACCAAATGTTTTCCCGAGGCTCCATCCATGAACATCTTCCATGACACCAAATTAGAGGTAACCCCTCCTTCCTCTGCCTCCATTGAGAAGTCAGCCAAGAAATATGTCACTGTTTGTGCTTTGATTGTCACCCTAGGCAAGAAGGTAATATCGAATTCAATAAGCTCCATCAACCACTTTGTCAATCGTCCTGAGTGCTCCACCTCATCCATGATGTTTCTACGAGGATGGTCTACCACCACATGAATGGGGTGTGCCTGAAAGTATGCTATGAGCTTTCGCGCTGAGAGGACTAAGGCGAAGGCCAACTTCTCAAGATTTGAATATCGTATTTTTGCCTTCCGGAGCACTCTGCTCACATAATATATCGGAAGCTACCCCGTGCCTTCTCTCTTAACAAAACCGAACTTACTGCTTCCGCTCCCACACCTAAATAGAGGAATAAATCCCCCCCTTCCTTCGGCCCTTAAAGCAGTAGTGCTTTCATTAGCTACCGCTTCAAATTCTCAAACGCCTTCTCGCATTCCCCTGTCCATCCAAATAGTTGATTGCTTTAAAGAGTTTTAAAGAACGAGAAGCACTTTTCTCGTGCTTTTAACAAGAAGGGACTGAGATCGGCCAACCTTCCAGTTAAGCGTTGGGCATCGTTCATATTCTTTGGTGGCATCATCTCCAGAATAGCTATGACTTTTTTTGGGTTGGGTTCGACTCTATCTGGAGTCAGGAGGTGCCCCGGGAACTTTTTCTTTCCTGCCTCGTACACGCATTTTGTCGGGTTGAGTCTCATCTTGAATTTTTGAAGCGTCGCAAAGGTCTCTGCCATATCTTCGATATGCTCTTGTTTTTATTAAGAGATCATCCACATACTTCCAGGTTCCGCCCCTTCTGCTCCTTAAAGAAGTGATATCACTATCATCCGATGATACGTAGCCCCCACATTTTTCAACCGGAAGGACATCAACTTGTAGTTGTAGCATTCATCATCCGTGATAAAGGAAATGTCACACCGATCAGGGGGAAGCATCCGGATTTGGTGGTACCCTGAAAAAGCATCAAGAAAACTCATGACAGAAAAACTGACGGCTGAATCAATCAACATAGCAATTCGAGGCAAGGGATAACAATCCTTCGGGCATCCCGCTCATAGTCACCACCTCCACTTCTTCCACCTCCTCTGCTATCTCCAGCCGGGCCATCCCCTCTAGCACCTTGTCCACTTTCTCTGCTTCTTCCATATAGCGGATGGTGCTTACGGCATTCAGATAACATTCTCGCGCTGCGCTTGGATCGCTCCTCCAATCCGCAACAACTCTCTCGGTGCCCTCACGACACTGCACCAGACGGGCACTGTGGACGATTATTTGAACCAGTTTCAACATCTACTGGCGCACGTCACGCTTTCCCCAGAGATGCAGGTCGCCATCTTCACCATCGAACTCCGGGATCGTCCGCGACTTGATGTCGAATTTGAGGTCCCTCCAAACTTAGTGACTGTTATGACTCTGACCAGGCTATGTGATCGTCGCCTCCAACTGGCGCAGGAGGTCTATTTGCCCACCGACACAGGCATCCAGCAAGGCCACCCTGAGGGTCATCTAGCTCTGCCAGTTCGTAGACTATCTCAGGTCGATATGATGGAATGGAGCGTGTATGGCTTATATTACAACTGCAACGAGCAGTGCACTCGTGTCCATAGGCGCAAACGACATTTCTATCTGCACGTCGAGAGCTCTGATGATGAAGGTGTCAGATAAAGTGAACGCCAACGATCTCCCTCTAGCTTGAGGTCAAGTTCTTTTTGCAAGACGGGAGAAATATTATGGGCCCTATTATGATGTCATTTATTATTATGTTGTTGTTGTTTATTGCATTTAGGTTGTCTTCCTATTCAGTCACATTTCAAGTTTGTTGTTGGTTTCCTATTTAATTGCATTACCAAGTATGTCGTTTTATTTCCATTTAAGAGAAGTACATCTATTTAAAAGACCCCTTGTTGTTGTGAGATATTTTGTTTTCCCTTCTCTGGTTTTGATAGTAGCTTTCTCCTCTAACAAGCAAGCCCCGCTTAGGCAGCCACGGTTCCGGCTCCACGGTATCCTCTTCCGCAGTCATCACCTGCGCCTCCAGCCCTTCCTCCAACTAGGCCCATAACACCATGCCCTACAACTAATCAACAGAAAAGTGTAAGGTAACATGAAAAAAATGCTCTGCAATTTCCAAAATGTATCTGCTAAATAAAAATAGTCAAAATGACATTTGTTGTCCAACTTTTATCCAGTAAGATATCCTCAACATCCACAAATGGATTCATCTTTTGAAGCAGTATACCCTAGATATTTAGTATGAAAACGCAGCTTACAAAAATACTCAACTTAGTTATACAATACACGTGAACAGTTGCAAACCACTATCTTATAATCTAAAGCAGCAGATGCAGGTAAATAAATTATAAGTTCAAGATACTGCAATTTATAATTGGACGGTTCATCATGTTCTTTTGAAATAAACTACGTTTAACAAACCTTGAGCTATAGCTTCTCCCCACATATCTCCCATGTTCAGCACTTATATGAACAATTCGACCATGGGTATCAGCACCATCTGAAATGCCAGCCCACCATCCTAACTGCAGTTTTCCCAAAAAGTAACCATTAGTTCTACTACACCAAAACATCATAAGTACGAGAAAATAACATATACAAATGAACAACAAGCCTAGTTAGTGATCCATTTTTGTATCCTTTTACCTTCCAGAAGCCATATAGTTGGCATCTATATAATAACCGAGGAACTTCCATAAATGCATAAAACACAACAAATATTAAACCGCAACTGAGTTATTTCTAACGAATGTTCTCATATGGATCAGAAAAGTAACAGCAATTGTATTTCCTAAAGCAAACTTCTTTAATTAATAGTTCCATGATTCAGTTTGAAATATCTGCAGCTCTTTCAACTTAAAAATTAACAAACTACAGAGTCATGGTTTGCAAAGCTATCATTTTAACGGGTTAAATAGAATGCTGTCAGTAAGACAATAAAACACATCTAAGAACTCGAAAGATCGCCAGTTAACAACAGAAATATTGACGTGCTCAGTTTCGGCTAAAGCCCAAGAAACTTTGTAGATATATAACTTCTACTCTGGATAAGTAAAGATTAGACACTTTCCTAAGTTAGGGGTGCATGATGAATGTGATTGCATGCAGAAGACCAACATCAACTTCGAAGCTCAAGAGACATGCTCCCACTATGATACATTGGAGCTTGGTTCCCATGCCCAAGCTATATCCACATTCCAAACCCTAAACATAAGACGAGAAAAATATGCACAAACTCTTTCCTTATATAAGGATACAACTTACTCAAAAATTACCCAAAAAACACCACTACTAGTCTATAAGGGCCTTACTAGTCTAATGCACCTATTATTCAGGCAAAGACACGTGAATATGTAACTATTAAAGTTCCTCATTGTATATTTTCATCTTTCTTGTACTTAGTCTCACAAATCCAAGTGTATATTTTCCTCATCTACTCAGAGTTCATATGTAATGGTTGGAAAGTTTTGGAATAATAATTATCTAATATCCCGACTTCTCACATGATATAAGAAGAGCATAACAAAAAATTTTGTTGCTCTCAATGTCTAACCTCGTGCAATTTCTCCCGACCATGCACAAACTTATCTGGTTTGTACGTATCAGTTCCACCCAAATTCAAGCACCGACTCACATAGGCTCAACTCCAAATGTTTGAAATCAAAATCGGATCAGTACATATCAGTTCCACCCAATTCGGGTCAGTACGTATCAGTTCCACCCAAATTCAAGCACGACTCACATAGGCTCAACTCCAACTTTTTGAAATCAAAATCGACCCATATATTACATCTTGAATCCGATGAGGGTGGTCCAATGAGGACGGGGAGTATCTAGGGACGATGTACTCCGGACAAAGCAACACTTTGTAAACTTCAAAGTGGAAGGAGGTGCATGAATAAACTGAATCTCAAAACAGAATTAGAGCGAAAGTTGTTGGACTTAAGTAATAATTTTAAAACCATAAATACTATATGCACCTTTGTGGACTAAACACACTCCTAAGTTAGTTAGGGGTACATGATGAATGTGATTGCATGTAGAAGAACAGCATCAACGTTGAAGCTCAAGAGCTTGGTTCCCACTATGATACATTTGAGCTTGGTTCCCACTATGATACATTTGAGCTTGGTTCCCACGCCCAAGCTATATCCACATTCCAAACCCTAAACATAAGATAAGAAAAATATGCACAGACTCTTTCCTTATATAAGGATACAACTTACTCAAAAATTACCAAAAAAACACCACTACTAGTCTATAAGGGCCCTACTAGTCTAATGCACCTATTATTCAGACAAAGACATGAGAATATGTAACTATTAAAGTCCCTCATTGTATATTTTCAACTTTCTTGTATTTAATCTCACAAATCCAAGTGTATGTTTTCCTCATCTACTCAGAGTTCATATGCAACGTTGGAAAGTTTTGGAATAATAATTATCTAATATCCCAACTTCTCACATGATATAAGAAGAGCACAACAAAAAATTGTGTTGCTCTCAATGTCTACCCTCGTGCAATTTCTCCCGGCCACACACAAACCTATCTGGTTTCGTGTGAACCACCGGACCTTATACAAGAGATAGCTTTTTTCTCACCTAAACTCATGGACTTCGATGCATTTGTGATCCTTGTTGCCTCTTCAAGTCAGCTTCAGCGAACTCTTTCAATGAACTCGCCAAGAGACGGAGATCGGTCAATGTTGTGGACAAAAGTACTTGTCAAGCTCTGCTACCCCCCCTCCCCCATTCGTTTCAGTACATGGGATCAACTAGATGTCCACCCAAATTCAACTCACCGACTCACTAGGTTCTCAACTTGCCAATGCCTGAGTGATCTCTCGTATAGAATCAAGCCTAAAAGACTTCCCCCATATCGTGAGCGTCTGCGATCTCAACATGGATTTGCGACTCCCGAGTGTGCATTGTTGTGACCTCTAACATTGAAATGTACGATCTGTGAGCATCTAGGGCGATTTCCCCGACAAAGCGTCTGCAATCTTTGACTACAGTGACAACTTCCTACAACCTCTCCTAGTGTCCGACGTGGAACTTGTACTACCAAGCTCCCTGCCAGAAATTTCTCCAGAGAATTCAACCTGAATCTCTCGGTGAATTCCAACATGCTCTCCAAAAATTTGGTCAAGCTACGATGAGTTTTCCCCCTTAAGCTATCGGCAAACGAAAACTTTTGCTCTCATCGAGCTCATCATCTCACTCTAAACTACTGAGACACCCCCGCTCACTCCTGTTTCTACTCCACTCATTTCTAGTGCATCTGGATATGTGGGGACGGGTTCCAAGTTGATTGCACCCAATTATCTTGATTGGAGGATCTCTTTCACCTTCTTTTTTTGTTATCAACACAAAAGGCAGCATTGAGTCTCCTCCAAATACCACGCATACCACTTATCTTGATTTGGATGCTACTGACACTCTTGTACGAACGTGGCTTGCAAACAGTCTTTCTAATGATTGTTTGCTCGTCATATGTCATGGTGACATTGTGAAGGCTGCGTTGGATCATCTTGCCTACCTTTACTCAAATGGTGTCAAAATCGCTCACATCTAGACAATCTATTCAGATCTCTTTGCTCGACCGACACTCTCTCCCGATGCTGTGTATCAGGAAATTTAGACTCCCGGCATACAACTTCTTCAATATCGGCATTTCTATGCTAAACTTGGAACTCAGAAGAGATATTTTCAAGAACTCTTTGTGGTCAACTATCTTCTACGTATTTCGGACTCCTACGAGATGATATGACAACAGATCTTGGGAGAACCTGACACTCTCACCATGGATGTTACCGTCACTTGCATCTCTACAGTTACAAATCTTCTGCGTCGACTTCCGATAGTATACCTCCACCCTCAAAAAATTATGCTCAGGTGATTGTTCATAGAGCAGAACGAGACCATGGGGGCCACACTGGAGGTCGTGGGTGGAATCACCCTCTTTACTTCGGACAATTTAGGAGTCCTGGCCATCTTGTCGAGCGGTGCTTTATGAAGAATCATCACCTCCATCCCCCAACTCACGTTAGTACTACTAAGTCTGAGCCTTCTCAACCCACCTCCACTCCGCCATCCGAGCCCGACCAATGGTTCTCTTATACTGGGGATTTAATTATGGTCCGTTCGGCGCGCAGGTATTGACTTTCTGGTATTGGTTTTGGTCAGAAAATCAATATATGCAGTAATTGGTTTTGTGCAGAAAACCAATTCTGTTGTTCGGCTGCAGGAAGGTATACTCAGTGAACAGAATTGGCATTGAAACTTAATTGTTGTTCGGCTGCGCAAAGGAATTGGTTTTCTGAAATTGTAATTTTTTGAAACTAATTTTTTTAAAATATAAACTATGTCCACAAAATCAGAGTACTAAAAATATTTGGAATGAAAGCAATAATAATCATAAAGCATCGTCCACAAAATAAAAATCATGAAATAGCAACACAACTAGATAAAAATTTTTGTCAATGACTCATAAATAGAAAGTCTAAACTAGCGATCAAACTGCATTTGCAGCCATGTGCCCTTCAACTCGTCCGGGAGTCTCTTGAATATATCACGCTTGACAGTATCATGACAAAGTATATCCATCGCCCTAAGGAAATCTTGAGAAGATAAATCAGTCATCTGAGTAAGTGCGACGTAGATGTCGTCAACATCACCAGCAGTCATGGTCCCCACCGCTCCTTTCACCGAGTCAGCCAATTTGTCAATGGTCACTGCTACCGAGTCATTTTGTCCAGCTCGTTTTCTCCTCCTTCTACTGCTCTCTTCTCCATCAACTCTCGATGCAGTCTCTTGTGTATTGTTTGTTTTTTCCGCCATAGACTCTGCATCTATCTCCTTTGCCGACTCTGTTGCGGTCGCAGCATGACTACCAGTTGCTCTATCAGTACCACACAACACAGCCAAGTCAGACCAGAATTCACAATCACTTTATCTTTGTAATGCTTCACAGAAGGACTTGTCAAGCCTGCACCCCCCCCCCCCCATATGTTAGAATGAAAATACATGGGATCTTAGAACGAGTTTTTAGATGTTACAAAACAATATAGTTAAATTACCTTCACATAATTTGCCCAAACTTCCTCGCTGTCAATGCCTTGATCATGTGCCTTTCCCAATCTCTCGTATCCAAATCAAGCCTAAAAGATGTGTCCAACATCGTGAGCGCTGACCTCGACGTAATATTTGTTCCAAGTTTTGAGACGAGCCGTCAATTTTTCCTTGCTTGTCTCAACGCCGCAAATGTCTTTTAGCGCAGTCATAGCTGCCGTGAAAGCCACGCTCTTCCACCCGTTCGGTGCAATCTTTTATGACCCAAACTGTGTTGTTCCAACAAAGCGTTCGAAAGAGTAATATCCATTTCGGTTGTCCAATGCATGTACGACCGCTCGGTTCTACCACCAACCTTCGGTAAGCTCTTGTCCATAATATTTGATCTAAGTAAAAGTTAAAGGTAATTAAATGCAATAAAAACAACCACATTTAGTTCAAAAAATATATATATAGTGTCAACATGTTTCAATAAATAACCACATTTTGAACAACCACATATAGATAAGTGTTTAATAAAAAAGAGTTCCAACAAGGTATAAAGTAAACGTCTACAAATAGAGAAGTGTTTAATGACGACTCTGATATTCGTTGAACATATTCATGGCCATAGTATCCCTAAAGTTTGTCCACTCTTGCATAGCTTGGATTGGACTAACAATGTCAACGTAATCATAAAACTCTTCCCCGGGGTTTTGTTGTAGTATTTCTGAGTCAACCTCATCTAGCATTTGCGCATCAGACTCTAGTCTCTTCTCCACCAAAAAATTATGTAGGATGCAACATGCGTTTATAATTTGGACCTGCATTTAAAGCATGTATTAGGATTGTTGTTTAACTGAAATAACCATTTTGATTAATGTCAATTAGTCGCTTACCTGAACTTTAATGTTGAAGAATGACGGTTATCGTAGAATAGCTCATCGTTTCTTCAACAACCCAAAGGTTCTCTCAATGACATTTCTCTCTTTCAACAGCATGGCGTAGATTAAACAGTTCTTTGTAGTTTGTTGGGTTATTGCCCTGTTGTGACCTAATATGTATAAAAACATAGCAACCGCTTCTTTGGTAAAAACTGACTGCGTATCAAGAACATAACCTTTTGTGCGTAATATATTTCTGACACTCGTTAAATGGGGCTTTACCCATACGTAACTGGTTGAAACAATCAACCTCTTTTCCAGCAAATAAACGTTTTAATAATATATTACGAAGGACTTCATTGTTTCTCCAACATATGTAGGTTGTCTAGGAATAGAATTCATAAAAACTACAGCTGCCCCTAAGGTGGCTCCGACTGATGCCGAGATGATGATATCTCATTTGCGTTTCTTGTGCGCCTCATTATGGTCCAAATGGTGTAGCAACTATTAAAATCGCTAATCTAAATCAAGTTATATATGAAGATTACAGGTTGCCTAGTATACCATCAAACTCTCAAAATGATGAAATAATGTCAAAATGCGTATCACATGAAGACTAATCCAGAAATTTAGACTCCTAACGGCAAAAATTATACATCCAACTCTCAAAATTTGTTTTATTATTACCAAAAAACCAAAAATTAAACATCCAGAAACTGAACAGAAGAATGGAAACCTGTAATGCAGAATTTTTGCCAACATTTGCACAAAAAAACACCAAAAAATCCAAATCCAACATTTGCACCAAATTGAAAATATTTAGGCAATCGTGTTTGGAGCTGCAGTCTAAAACAGGGAAGAACAACTAAACATGAAATCGTGTTTGCTCACCTTGCCGTATAAACAGGGAAAAAACAACTAAACAAGAAATCGTGTTTGCTCACCTTGCCGTATAAACAGGGAAGAACAACTAAACAGGGAAGAACACTCTCACAATATTGGGAAATCGTGTTTGCTCACCTTGACGTATAAATAGATTTCAACAAAAAAAAATTCCGGAAATCTTTGCGTTGATGTCCAACACGAAGGGAAGAACAATAAACAGGGAAGAACAACAACAAGACAGAACAAATAAGGATTTTGATAGCCTAGATCGGCTCACCCTTGCAAAATAAATGAAAAAAATGAGATTTTGATGCTCACCTAGCAAAATAATGGAGAGGAAGGAGACGCTTGACTCTGTTGCAGATCTCTTCTTCTCCGGTGAGATCGAGCAGAGGCGAGAGCGGCGAGACCAGCTTGGAAGAGGAGCCACAGTGGCTCGGCGAGGAGAAGGTGTACGAAATCACCCTCTTGCGTATTTACAATTTAGGCGGAGGCGGAAAATGAAAAACACTGGAAACCCACGCGGGGATAAGAGTTTTGCTCGACCGGCTTTTTAGGTTTAGCGAAGAATAATCACCGTGGTTTTTCCATGGAAAACCAAAGCCGGTCCTATTAGTAGCTACGCCGAACAGTCTTGAATTGGCCTTTCTGGCGGCCAACCCAGCCAATCCACTCCAAAAAGCCAATTCCGACGCGCCGACCAATGGTTCTCTTATACTGGGGATTTAATTAGTGTTTCCAAGCAATCTTGCCTTCATTGTCACTTCTTCAGGTAGCATGTATGTCGTTACACAAGGTAAGTGGATCATCAACTCTGATGTCACCAAACATATGTCTGAGAACTCTCTTGTCTTCTCTCACCATGAGAGGCATAACCCGTTACCACCGGTATTTGTGGTTGATGGCACTCTTGCTCTAGATTGTGGAACAAGTTGTTACTACCACCTCCCTTTTCCAATTGGGCAGCACTCTATATTTTCCAGATTTTCCTTCAAATTTAGTATCGATTAGTGCACTTTCCAAACAATTACGTTGCACTATTATATTTTATCCTACTCTGTATTATTTTAAGGACATTTAATTGAAGAGGACGATTGTTATTGGGACTGAACGGGAGGCGGCATCACCGTCTTGCCCATCCTCCACTTCGTCACCACCACAAGCTCATGTCGTCATTTAGTTTGAGTTCATTTTAGAACGTGAAATCCATCAATATGACAAACATCATCGTACAACTTTTTAAACTAGGCTTTGTAAGAGTTATGTTCGTCCTTTTGACCTTGCTCATTTAGGCATCTATTGGTGAAGAAAGGTTTATATTTTGTTACTTTTACTGATGATTACTCTACATGTTCTTAGGTATATCTCTTAAAAGAATGATCTTCCTCTAAAATTTATGAGTCAGCTATTCTTTTCTATAACACAGTTGGGAAAAACCTCTTAATTTGATATATTAGATTAATATAAGTGATTTAGGAATTGCCTCATTATATGTATAAAAAGACATAATATTGCAAAAGCATGAATCATAAACATATATAGAATGTCAAAGATTCAATGTGCAATCAAGAGGAGAATTCAACAAAGTTAACCTCTGGTGCATCGAGAAGGTAACTCTATGCGTCAAGAAGTATTCAACACATGTTGAAGGTTATATTCCTTCCTTACGATGAGTTCTTCTTCAAAGGAAAGTTTGCTCTGAACACAGATACTCAGCTTACGTCGAAACCTTTTGTTCACAACATTTCAATGATTACTAAGAAGTTTTCAACGCATAAGTTACAAAACATTGACTCCTCTCCAAACGTTTGTTATTACTTCCAGAGCAAATTATGGCCACAATTAAAGATCAAATCTAGTCGTTGGTGTTCTCTAGATGGAATGTGATTATGATGAAACTGGAAAGAAATAGGATGATGCCAATTTAGAGGTAACCTATAAATAAAATAGTTGGAAACGGTGAAAGTAATGATTTCAACCCATATATTCAAATTGAATCCTTCTGAAGTCATCTTCTTCCTTCTCTCATCTAAAGAAAGACTACTCATCTCTGAGGGTCCAAAGATTATCCCTCTTCTCTTTGAATTTAAGAAGAAGGCTCTCCGATATAATTTTAGAAGACAAAGAAACGAATAGTTGTTGATCAAGTCTCGGTCTCCCTTCTCAAAAAGAAGTTCTCTCCAAGAACCCCATCTATTTAGATCATCTTCTCTCTCTGATCTATGACTCTTTTACTCAAGAGTTCATCATCTTCTTCTCAGAAAATCTCACAAGATAGAATTCATCTTCCCTCTATTAAATTCAATATTCTCTGCTTAGAGAAATAGCCAACGGATGTTGTTATCTTCAAGAATCCATGGTACTTCAAAGAACCAGATCCTTCAAAGCTTTGTTGAAGGACGACGTTGTGGAAAATCATCTTCTACATCAATCATTTCTAAGAAAGAATTTTTAGAATCTATCTTACAAAGATTCAAATTGTATCTAAGAGCCTTCATATCAAAAGACTCAATCGAGTTTAAGAGTATCCTTATCAAAAGACTCAGTCAATTCTAAGAGTCTCCTTATCAAAAAACTCAGCTAGTCCTAAGAATCCCCTTATCAAAGTTTTGATTTTGTGAATCTCCTTATCAAATGATTCAGTTTGCTAATTTTGTAGATTATCTTATCAAAAGATCAATCGCATTAGTTCTAAGAGTCTTTATATCAAAAGACCTGACACTAGTGGATATCCTATCAAGGGGTAGAAGAGGGGATCTACCAACCATCCGGGGAACCTCTATAAAACTCTTTGTCTTCCAGTTGCATAGATGTCGATAGCTTTTTATTATGTGTTATAATTTTTTTGTTGCTTATATAATATTTAACAGTGGTATGTACTGTGAATAATTGTGAAATACAAAAACTTTAAAACTCTATTCACCCTCCCCTCCCCCCCACTCTATTAGCACTTTACCCTCACCTTTCAAACTTCAATGTCATCATTAATCAAACCAGTATATATCTCAACAAAATGAAGTCGAGGTAAGAAAAAATTGTTATTGCTTCGATGTTGCCCAACCACTCATGTGTCAAATGAAAGTTTCTCGCTCTTCATTTCTTGTTTTTTCATTAATCTACCTTCGTCTATTTTTCAGGGTAAGACACGTTTTTCTCTTCTCCATCCCAAACCATTTCGCGAATGTGACTAGAGAATAGCGGGTATGAAATAGTATCAGCTAAGTTAGGTTTTAATATCTTCAACCACAATCTCGTGTCTTTTCGGGACAAACTCCCCGCTCGCACCACCAAGGGTATTTTTGTGGGGTACACTCCTAGTCAAAAGGGATTTCATTATTTTGATCATATCTCCAAACATTAATGTCTCTACAAATGTCACATTTTTTGAGTTAACCCATATTTCTCCAAGGATGGTATCTTTAACTTTCGAGATCCCTCCACTTATCTCTATCACCTTTCCCCTACCTTTGTATTCTCCTTTCATATCATCTGTGGTCCAACGGATATCACACCACTTGCACCAACTCATAGACATGCTATGGGACTTTCTCGTAACAGTGGTAGTGTCGCCAGAGGAGTTGTCAGAGACAGAGATGATGGCTACGGAGGGTACTGTTGAGCCGGAATCGCGGCTGCCTAGGCAGGGTGCCCTCGTGAGGAGAGAGCTACCAAAATCTCATAAACAAGACAAGGAAAACGAAAATACTTCTTGCTTACATTACAAGACCAAAGGGGTCGTTTAAATGGAAGATACAATGGGCATAATTGTAAATCCCTGATACTTGGACTAAGATATTATAAAAGTTAATGAACGACACATAATAAAACCAATAAACATCACATAAAGACACAGCAAAATAATTAGGAATGAAGCTCATAACATCTCTCTCGACCTTCAAATCGAGCTTGTCCACAAACTCGAATGAAGATCGACCGATTTGATCACAGGGCTCCTATACTTTGCGCCAAAATATCTCTCTGTAGCGAGTCGTTGTAGTGGATACCGCAACAAGCGGTAGGACAACATCGCGCTCATAGATGTCAAGAAGGTTTATAGAGATCTAGCGTGGCAGGGGCGCTAGCTGAGGAGAGACTGTCAAGTATAATGGAGTAAGGCGAGGCCAGTGTGAGTCGCGGCAATCGTAAGTGGTGACGTCGGATGGGTACGGTCACTGGCAGGAATGGCGCTAGAGGGGCCAACGGAATAGGAGTCTGTGGTCAAAGCGGAGGATGTTGGATGGAAGTGACAGGCAGAACAAATGGTAAAGGGCTCGAAGACAATGAGATTCGCAACATCGAAAGCGATAGCTAGGGCTAGAAGAGGCTCACAGGAGTCGGCGGTGGCGCGGGCGGCGGCGGAACAATCAACGAGTTTGATGTCGACGCAAAGATCGGAAGACGTGAGAGCAGCTGTTTATGTTTGTGTGCAACGATCGGATCGTCAAGTCTAGCGAGGATGGTGATAGCACAGCTTGCCATTGTCGAACTTTGAGAGGCCATCTTGGCCTCCCAATATTCGTATCAGACCGCTCAGACGTCATTTGTTAAAAAAGATAAATAATTAATTACCAAGTAATTAATTAAGTTTTTTGAGCAATTAATGAAGTAATAATTAATCAATTAGTTGATTAATCAATAAAACCAATTATTTAATGGCGTCGGAGGAAGCAGGAAGAAAAGAAACAACATAGAGCCTGATGGAGGCGTTAGGATTGAAAATAAGAGACCGACAGCGGTTCTTTTTGTGTGGACTCAAGCAGACAGTCGTAAAGAGCGGAGGGCTTGATATAGAAGCCTGACAATTTTGCTTTTTTGCATGGGCTTAATAGGGACATGAAGGAAGAAGATTCGACTACGCAGGGGGGCTCGACGATGTTGTGTCTGCGGTGTCGGACTCCTTTTGTGCGATCGAAGACGAGGAAAGGGAGGGGATGTGTATTTTTTGGAAGTGGACGGAAACGATGGTGTCGTGAGGTTGCTAGTGTCGAGCGCAGGGTTGAAAGAGTGCAGATCGACGACGATGACGACATGCCCAAACTCGCAGGTATACGGTTCTTCATCGGGGGGCTTCTCAGCCCTAGACGTCTTTTTGTTGGTGGTGAGCGTTTCGTGAGAACCCGAACAGAAAGGCACGAGGCTTACTTCTGTTGGTGGTCGTTTCCTTTTTTGTGAGTTGTGGGTATGTGGTTGGATCGGTGGAAGAGAGGAACAATTTCTCTGATATTATGTTGCTATGGACCTTTCCCGTAACAGCGGCAGCGGAGAAGTGGTCAAAGACTGAGATGACGATAGCGGAGGGTATTGCGGAGTCGGAACCGCGATTGTCTAGGCATGGTGTGCTCGTGAGGAGAGAACTACTAAAATCTCATAAACAAGACAAGGGAAAAGATAATACTTCTTCCTTGCATTACAAGACCCAAAGGGACTTTTAAATAAAAGATGCAAGGGGCATAAATGTAAATCTCAGACAATTGGACTAAGATATGATCAAGATTGTCAAAATCAAGATCCTAAATGAGATCGTTTCGAGTTTGGATCAGATCAGATGGTAAGATTGGATCGAGGATCGCTTTACAAAATCTGAATCGATTTACAAAATCTGGATCATATGATCGTAAGATCCTATAATCTGGATCGCGATCCTGACAACAATGGATAAGATGCAGCTTAATAAAGGACGCATAATAAAACCATTACAGTCACATAAAGACCAATAACAACATATACTTCTTTGTTCACCTTTTTCTTATCATCGTCATCGACGTCCTGATACTCTCCTCGCATAGCTCCATCGGATATCACACCACCTCCTAGAATATACGTCTTCTTTTACATTTTCCTTATCATTATAATCGACACCTTGCTACTTCCGCTCCTCCTTCCACTCCAAGATCTTTGGTGTCAACTCCCAGGCCAGCTCACTCCTCTTCGAAAGGTTCCTTCACCTCTGTAGATTTGTGTCTAGATGTTCACATTGCTCTGCGGAAGGGGGTAAGAGAAGTACACAACATTTTATTACTAATGTGTCGTTTTATGACTCTCAGTCCTTGCAACAAGTTTACATGGGCACTCTATCATCAACGTCCTACTACCTATCATGAAGTTCTTTGTACACCTTGCTAGAAGACGATTATGGATGACGGAATTTTTATTTTGGCATCATGGGGTACTTAGACTCATGTTCCTACCCCACGTAGAGGCAATATTGTTGGTTGTCAATAGGGGGTCTTTGACATCAAGTTTCTCCCTAGCGACACTGTGGAGGACAGATACAAAGCTCGCCTGATTGTCAAGGGATTCACCTAGATATATAATGTTGATTCCTTTGACATGCTCTCTTTGGTTGCCCGTATATTATTTGGGCCCTTTTCTCCATTGTTGTCAACTGGAATTGGCAAATGTCCCAGCTCGATGTCAAAAATACTTTCATATATTGTGATTACACGAAGAAATCTACATAGAGCAATTTCCTAGTTATGTTGTTCAGCAGGGTCTCAAGTGAGCAAGTTACAGAAGGTCATTTATGGTCTTAAATAAAGTCTTCGAGCATATTTTAATAAATTCAGTCAGATCGCTCTTACCATTGGGTTTTCAAAAACAATGTCAATCTTTTTCACTTTATACGGAAGGCCAACCAATGATTGGTTATCTTTATTATATATATGAATGACATTCTTCTTACCGGAGATGATTCTTCTGGAATAAAGATAACAAAGAAATGTCTTCAAACACATTTCGTTACAAAAGATATAGCTCCTCCCAGATACTTCTTAGGAATCAAAATTGCGAGACGCACAACAACATACTTCTTTCTCAATAATAGTATGCCCTAGATCTGCTCGAAGAAGCCGATCTTCTTGGTACAAACTCTGCTCAGAATCATATGTCTACAAGCGTCCAACCAGTTAACTCATTTATCTTATTGGAACCAAATCTAACATATCTTTTGTTGTTGAAAAGATCAGCTATTTTATGCAAGCTCCCAGAGAGTGTTATCTAGAAGCTGAGTTAAAAACATTAAAATATATTAAAGAATTTGTTCTTGAACTGCAAATAATATATAGCAAGGATCTGGACGGGACCCCATGACATACAAAATTCACAAACCTAAAATATTAATAATTGATACAAGAAAACAGTGAGGGTCATTGATAACTCGATGTTGTTCATAAGGTCATTGAGTTAGTCTGACTTGCAACAGTGAGGGTCACTCACTAAACAAATTAAGGAAGAAACAAGAAGAAATCCATTGTTGGAGCAATATGGGGCTTGCTTGGTTGGATCAAGAGTATGATATAAACAATAAATATAAAAGAAAGGAGGCAAACTATCGAAATTTTGGTCAAGATAATCAAGACTTTGATATGAATCAAAAAGCTTCTTGGTATGTTGTGTGGTTGCTCTAGGGATGCAAATTTGGCCCGGGGTCTGCCCGGCCCGAGTCTGCCTGACCAAGGTTTGAGCCCGGTTAAGTCCGGGCCAGGCCCAGGTCAGGCCTAAGGGGGCTATCAGACCCCCTTATTTGGTCAAGTCCCAACCTGGTGCCTAGCCCGGGCCAGTCCCATGCTCGCCCTGGCATTTAAGGCCACTTATTTGTTGGGCAGCCAACGACCCAGCAATTTAATGTTGGTCATCCAACATTAAATGTTGGGCGGTTAGCAATTTAATGTTGTCCACCTAGCATTACTATTGGGCACCCAACATTAAATTGTTAGTAGCCCAGCATCAACCGCTTGGGCTTATTTGGGGGTCTGTCTTGGCCTGGTCTAGTAGGCTCAGGTAGGCACCCTTATTTTACTGAGGCTCGGGCCCAGTCTGGGCTTGGTTTGAGCAAGGCCCTGCCTAGGCCCGGCAGCAAAAAAAAGCACGGACCTGGACCACAGGGCTTTTTTTGCACCCCTCAGGCTCCATACTGAGCCGGTGGGAGTCCACAATTGCGAAAATGTTTTGCTAGTGTAAGGTCATGAGACACAAGCAATGGTCGGATAAGGCATAATCTGGTTGTGGCGATGGACAACAATAGTGGATGAGGGGGTACGGTATGAAAGGCTCAGGGTGACACAGGATAAATCTATAGGTAGCGGATAAAACCTTGCACTAACCTTACATGCAATGTGAAGTCTGACAGATAATTCAAATTAAGCATTAAATAATTTAATCGCACGCACATGATTGTGACAAAAGCAAAAATAATTCGTTATAGCAAGCGAGTTAAGTTTTCTTCCGCGTGGAGGGCCAAAGCGAGAGCAACAAAACTCACCAAGTAGTGGGTTGACCAAGGCACTGAAGATTCCGGAGTCGGATGCGTTTTGACGGCGATCTAATGTGGAACCAAAGGCGTGGAAATATCGTAGGTGGCTGTCCTCGGCGGTGGAAGGCGTAATCGGGCAGAAAATGAGTAGATATGGCTATATATAGGTAGATCCGAGCGTAGGAGGGGTGGATCCGGAGTTTTGGAGCAGATCCGGGCTATGGTATGAGGGGCGGGTAAGGAGAGGTGGCGGATCCAGACTGGATTGCCCAGATCCAGGCGGTTTTGGTGAGGGAAGGGCTGACGGAGGTGGATCCAAGGATTGGGGAAGAGGGGAATTCAGTGGGCTAGCGGAAGGGGGTTCGGCAGCTGTTTGGAGGGGAACCAAGGGGCGGCGGGGCTGTAGCGGGAGTGGCCGACGGAGAAGGTCGGAGTGGGAGAGGTGGTCGGCGGCTGGGGTGGAGGAAGATTGGGTGGTCGGCAGTTGTTTGAAGGCTGAACAGGGACAGCCGGCTGGGAGAGGGTCTTTGGGGGCGGTAGGGGAGATTGGAGGGTGAGAAGTGATACTTAGGGTTTGAGGTTACCTTGGAGAGGAAGATACAAGTCTAGGAGTCATCACCTGGGGTTCCACGGAGTCGGTACCGTGAGGTGATCGCGGGAATCCGGGAATAGCTTTATCTAAATTCCGCAATGCCTCAAATCAACCCCCTCCACATCTATTTATAATAATAAGAGAATTAGGGCATCCCACCATCGACGGCTATGATTGGCTGAAAGAGGGGTCACTCAAATACATCAAATAAAAATGCAAAAATAACAAAGTGATATATGAAATCGATTCGCAACGCGCATCAGCAGAATCAGGTCATCAATCCAGGCACGTCATATATGGTAAGTCATCAATCAGCCCCGAACAGGCCCAAAACTCATCCTCTGCTGCAGGCCGACGTCTCTGCTCCGCATCATTCTCCCGGGCTTGAAAGAATTCATCTCCAGATAAATAGGGATCAGAATTCTCTCGATGTATGACAGGTAAGACTCAGTGAGGTCCACCAAGTCGTCCAAGTGTCGTCGCTGGGAAAGTGTCGTCGCTGGGGAAGTATCGTCGCCAATCAACTCCCTCCGACTGAAAAGCTATCATCTCCGGTGAATGGAGACGGTCGTACTGAAGTTGAAGTCCAGGGGTGAATCGATCAAGCTCTGCTGCAAGTATCAAGGTGTCATCAGCGTCTGTAGTAGGAATGTACTGGTGGAATCTGGTCTCCGTAATGCTCTCAGCGCTCAACACACGAGTGGTGGATCCTGGTGCGATCGGTGATGTCGTAGGTGAAACTAAAGAAGACGAGTACCCAGGCAAGTGGGTGACAGAAATAGGGGAACTGTGGTGGTCATCAGACGTGGGTGGACTATGAGGGTGGTAAGGCAAAGGTAGTGGAGGTGTGGGTGGTTGGGAGTCCTCACTGCTTAGGTCCAAATACTCGCGAGGCTCGTAGTATGGCGTTAGATCTTCAACACTAAATACCGGGTGGATACCCATACTTACAGTGATATCAAGATCATAGATATTTGCTTCGATTCATCTCATGATTATATAGAGATCCATTCGTCTAACGCTCAAACATTTAGCAGACCTCGCATGGAGTCTCACAACGTAGATTCTCACCATCACCTGTTGACCTTCATGAATTACCTGCCCTTGTCAACGAACATCCACATGTGATTTACAGAATTTATTATCAATATTGATTTTCCGTCGGACCGACTCATGTAACACATACAAATGATGAGCATATAACTCAACATACACATGCAAAGGATGAAGAAACGAAGCAACAAACTCATGCCAATGATGCAAATGAAACCCGATAGACAACATGCTCTCTATGGGAAAATCTAATAATAACAGGGATGTTTTTAAGATGTGGTATCCTATCAGGAGGCTCTCTCGGTGGAATGTCGAAAAACTCATCCAGTGCGTGACGAGTGTTCAGGTGACTATGTGAGAAATCTACACTCAAATACGAGCTCGTAAAGAGTCGAATGTCTCTCAGGGAATGTGGCACATCAGGGGGCTCACGAGGAGGTACGTATGAAAAGTCATCGCGAATGCGACGACCACCTAAGTGAAAATCATGTACACCGACTAGAAGACGTGGCTCTATAATGTAGTGAGTGTTCCCAAAAATAAATAAAAACTCATCTGGTGGGTTAGCAGGTGGTGCGTCCCAAAACTCATCGAGAGTGCGATGTGTCACAAGATAGGATCCCAAAATGTCAGGGGTATGCTCACGTTTACTCGGGGAAGGCCCTAAATACTTGATGCTCCACACGATATTCATCCTCTTGGCCAAGGCCGGGGACGATAATGGAAGAGGCGTCAATAAATCGATACTCATACGTGAGTGGCTCACCTAAGTCTCACCTCACCAGGATGTGACGGATCATCAGGAGGCTCAACATAGACTCGTCATAAAACTCGTTACTAGGATCAAGTTCCTCCAGATGAGTACCAACGTAAGGGGTAGTGTCCATGTGAATGGGTGGCATAGGCGCTACGAGCTCAGCCCCACGCTCTGGGCTCCCGGTCGTGATGTAACTCAGAGCATTGACAAGGGGAAAGTGGGGCGAATAGATCCTGCAAATTACAATAATAATCTAAAAACAAACCACCACAATACAATATATCCAAGAAAATATGATTTCCAATCCAATAAATAAATGCTGAAAAATAATCGTCCAATACAACAAAACTCACCAAGTAGTAGGTTGGCCAAGACACTAAAGATTTTAGAGCCGGATGCATTTTGACGGCAATCTAATGTGGAACAAGAGGCGTGAAAATATCGTAGGTGGCTGTCCTCAGCGGTGGAAGGCGGAATAGGGCCGAAAATGAGTAGATCCGGCTATATATAGGTGGATCTGAGCTTAGGTGGGGTGGATCCGGAGTTTTGGAGCGGATACGGGCTATGGTATGAGGGGTGGGTAAGGGGAAGTGGCAGATCAAGGTTGGACTGCCCAGATCCGGGCGGTTTGGGTAAGGGAAGGGCTGTCGGAGGTGGATCCACGGATTGGGGAAGGGGGGAATTCGATGGGCTAGATGAAGGGGGCTCGGCGACTGTTTGGAGGGGAACCAAGGGGCGGCGGGGGCTGCAGCGGGAGGAGTGGTCGGCGAAGAAGGGTGGAGTGGGAGAGGTGGTCGGCGGCTGTTTGAAGGCTGAACAGAGACAGCTGGCTGGGAGAGGGTCTTTGGGCGGCGGTAGGGGAGATTGGAGGGTGGGAAATGATGCTTGTGGTTTGGGGTTACCATGGGGAGGAAGATACAAGCATAGGAGTCATCACCTAGGGTTCCATAGAGTCGGCACCGTGGGGTGATCGCTGGAATCCGAAAATAGCTTTCTCCAAATTTTGTAATGTCTCAAATCAGCCCCCTACACATCTATTTATAATAATAAGAGAATTAGGGCATCCCACCATCAACGGCTATGATTGATCGGAGGTGGGGTCACTCAAATACATCAAATAAAAATGCAAAAATAACAAAGTGATATATGAAATCGATTCGCAACGTGCATTCGGACGCATCCGCGGAGTCGGATCATCAATTCGAGCACGCCATATATGGTAAGTCGCCAATCAAACCAAAACAGACCCAAAACTCGCCCTCCGCTGCAGGTCGACATCTCCGCTCTGCATCATAAGGCAGAGTCTGACAGTCACCAAGGGATGTGCAGAGCTGATGCCACAATGGTACACGGGATGTGTACTAGTCCTACCCGGTCAACGAGGTTGCATGCAGAAAACCGAGGAAGAAGTGTGAAAGGCTTGCAAATCAGGCAGAAAACATGTTTGGATAAGGAGGTGACCTCCTCACTAGCAAACATAGTGGACTATAGTAGCACGTGGTGAGAAACAACAGGTTGGACCACATTGTTGGATCATGAAATTGATTGAGCATAGAAGATTAACAGATATCGAACATTGAGAAACATGCTCCCGCGAAGGTACACTAACAAGATTGGTTCCCAAAACCAGGCTTTGACGGATTCCAAACAAAGAGATAAATGAGAACATATACACTCTCCCCTTGTATAAGGATTCAACTTACACACAAATTACCAAAATACTCGTGCTAGTTCATAATGGTCCAACCAGAGTAATACAAATAGAACAAAAACTTTGTGCTTGTAACTAAGAGAATAATGAAAACATAGGCATGGCACACCACCATCATCATCATTGTTCTTAGTTTTATGTTGCCCATGATATTATGAAAGGATTGCAACAGAGGCAGTTTTATTAAAGTTCCTGGATCACACTAGAACGCTAAGCACTTAAAAATAAGGTCATCAGCACAATTCTCTATTCCAGCATCTAACATGTACCGTCATTCTACCACAACTTAATAGTCTTCATTACAGATTAATCATCATCCAGATGTATTATCAGATTACTGATGTGCAACGCAGATATATCTCATAAAAGAGCATGACAAGCATTAAGTCAGATGCCTGTGTTTAAGATGTACCAATCCAGTGCCAACATTATCTCGGAAAAAAGCTGCACTAGTGTACCTCTCCTCTGCAATCGCTTTCTGCAAAGCACAAGAAAAAAAAAGGTATTTTAGATAAATTTTCAAATAGAAATCAGTAGAATCGTAAAACTCTTACATTGTACTCATGGACTGCAGAGCCAACAGTATCACTCTTTCTAGAAGCATGAAGGGCCAGCTTGAGCTTGGCAGCAGCTTCATAATCTTCTCTAGCAATAGCATCACGCAATTGCATCTGAAACAAACAATAAGCATAAACAACTCCAGGCAAATAAGAAAACAAAAATTATTCTCTAACTAGGAAGAAAAAACAAAAATGAGCAAGGTACTTCTCCTAAAACACATGCTAATGTATTCAGTGAGCAGTTAGTGACACTAATGAGGCAATGGCATATAAATACAAGATAACTACAATGCTTCGATAAATGCTTCCAGTATTATGGTAATCAATGCAAATGTGTCAAGATACGCTGGCATAATACTACAAGAAAACAAACTAGTCCAAATGAATTGAGGGCAGGGTTCAAAATTTTAAAGCAATTAGTAAACAAGTCTAAATTCTTAAGGACTGCCACAATCTTCACTTTTGTTGCCCCACTCTTTGTCATATTGTCCTTAAGAATTTAGACTTGTTTATTAATTGCTTTAAAATTTAGAACCCTGCCCTCAATTCATTTGGACTAGTTTGTTTTCTTGTAGCATTATGCCAGCGTATCTTGACACATTTGCATTGATTACCATAATGCTGGAAGCATTTATTGAAGCATCGTAGTTATCTTGTATTTATATGTCATTGACTCATTAACAAAGGGTTTCGCTTAGAGTGAAGTGTGTTTGGGAGGGAGGGAGGGGGAGTCATTGTGCATGTTGTTTTGTGCAGCCCGCGGGAAAGAAATCAAGGGGTCTTGCCATAAAATGAAGCATACTTTAGCATGCGAACAAGGAAAAGAACATTTCATCGAGGGTCTCGATGAACTTTAACAAAGTGGAAGCTTGTGAAGTTTGCAAAACTGAAAAGGGAGGGCAGTTTGATAGTGGCGAGGCCTAAGAAGGGTTATTGATGAGAGATGCAAGTAGAAGGTATTAACGATAGAGGATGGAGTGGAGGGTGATGACGGGATCTGGGAACGGAGATGGGTGATGCAGGCGACATTATTACTAGGGGCGAGAGAGATATGGATGATAGACTTGGGGATGATAGAATTAGCGACATAGGAGAACTATGTTGATGGCATTGGGGTAGGGATGACAGTAAGGTTGTGTGTGTATGACCCGTAATTTATCGATATCAGAAATACCTAAAGAAAACACTTTAGGAGACCTCGTTGGCAATGGCTATTCGCAGACCATTCAACTCGGTAGTTGCACAACCTGTATTCGACGAGGAGGCCCGGCTCAGAAGACCTCGCCCAGCAGGGGCGAGCTCAGACCACCTCGCCAAACAGGGGCGAGCTCAGAAGACCTCGCCTAGTAGGGGCGAGCTCAGACCACCCCGCCAAGCAGGGGCGAGCTCAAAAGACCTGACCCAGCAGGGGCGAGCACAAAAGACCTCACTCAAGTGTAGGCGAGCTCAGAATTTCACCTCGTTGAGGGTAGTTATTCGCGGACCATTTAGGCCTAAGATTAGCATTTGGTTAAGGCGGAAGAAGCTACCCACATACCAATATACCTCTGAGACAGATTGCATATAAATAGGACATTAGGACCCCAAGGCATAAGTAGAAGGCGCCTTTTGACACCCCAACCCCCACCCCCCACCCCCACCCCCCACCCCCCACACCCAAGGGTCTGGGCGAGCTCAGTGATCGTCTCTCTTCTGTCGAGCTCAGCATTGGCTTTAAGAGGGGAAGTTCCTAACTTCCTATAGACTTTCATGTGTGTGGTGGGATTTTACACTCATGCATACACCGGAGCGACTACTCATTGGGATCATCGGAGTGCGCATATGGAGACCGCCGTGATTATTTCTTGTAATTAACTTGTACTAATTAATTAAATGATTAATATTAAGTAGATTAATTAATTGTTTAAATGATTTTGTATTTTCGTGGATGGTTACCCTCCCTCATCTATATAAAGGGGAGGGGTTTAGGTGTTTACGTATCTTGAGTTTTATAGTCATTTTAGACTCTTTTTGGAGAGAGATTCTGGAGGACCCAGCCTCCTTGATCTTGGTTGAAGCTTGCTCTGAACTGTATCAGTGCTCTTTCAATTAATGCAATTGTTGTTTATTCTTGTTCGCTCAACTTTCCACACCGTAACAGTGGCCCGACCAGCCGCCCTCGTCTGCTTGTTCCAAGCTGCCAGGGCTCGAGCCAAGGTGGACACACGCCTCAACGTCGCTGAATGCCGCCTCGACGACCATAACAACATCCTTGCCCCCCTTCACACAAGTCTACAACGTCTCACGACTCATTGGGACTATTTGTCGCCGCCACCTCTCAGTTTACAGACCACCGCATCGGGAGATCCCTGCATCACGCCCCTGCTGACATCCACATTGCAGAAGAATGACCCCTGCCACGACGAGGATCCCTCGTCCGCTCTACCATCATCGCCGGTCCTGCTGTCCTGCACCCGCTCCGTCATCGTGCTTGCACCAGCCGACCACCATCATATTGGACTGGCAACACCAACGGGCGCTGCATTGTTCTCTGGCTCGGACAAGATGCCAAGCCAAACTCTCAGCACTGGTTTTTCAATCCAGGCGCAACCCCCCCCCCACCCATACAAACGTCGATCGACGTATACGCCCTTGCGTCGGGCTTCTTCCCTGTCGCCACCACCACAGATGAGCCCTCTGAGACCGTTGCGGCATCTCTCCTCTCTACCTATCAATGAAGAACCTGGTGTGTCGTCGCTGCCCTGGACGGCCATGGCAGAGCCATCATTTTCCTTACCTGATTGTATCGATGCAGCTCCCACCGTCCCGCCAAACAATCCAGGCATGGGCTCGTTTCTCCCAGCCATACGCCTGCTGGGCTATTTACAACAGTTTATCCTTTCCTATTTCTCACTCCATCCACACTGTTCTCGGGCCCCACATAAATCAGCTCCCTCCAAATTTATTTTCTCTTCCTACGTTGGCTTTTCTTCTTATCTTTTACCCTTCTTAATTCTTTCTCCTTTCTCAAAAAGAGGATTTATTTTATTAGCTAGCTGCCAACATTTCTTTTCCCCTTTGCCCCATCACATCCCACATCAGCTTCTTTGTCGCTTCCTTGAGCCCCAAGCTAGCTACCAACATTTCTCAACCATAAACTCCCACCTTCCAAGGCCGATTTCATCGGATCTTTTTCTTTCTTTTTCAACACTTATTTATTTTCCTCCTTGCACAAGCAGCCGCCACCCGTTCTTGGCCACCTATTTTCTCATCACAATTACAACTGATCCCGACAAACTATTAAAACTCAACCTTGATGGAAATGTCGATTTGCAAGGGCGATGATATCTTACACTCATGCATATATCGGAGCGACTACTCCTCGCCGGGACCACCGGAGCGCGCATATGGAGACTATCGTGATTATTTCTTGTAATTAACTTGTATTAATTAATTAAAGGATTAATATTTATTATTTAATATTAATTAGATAAATTAATTATTTAAATGATTTTGAATTTTCGTGAATGGTTACCCTCCCTTGTCTATATAAAGGGGAGGGGGTTAGGTGTTTAGGTATCTTGAGTTTTGTAGTCATTTTGGGTTCTCTTTGGAGAGAAGAATTTTGGAGGACCTAGCCTCCCTGATCTTGGTCGGAGTTTGCTCTAAATTGTATTTGTACTCCTTCAATTAATGCAATCGTTGTTCTTTCTTGCTCTCTCAACTTTCCACCCCATAACACCGAACCTTCTCGTTGCAACACGCGGGTCTTGTTTGTAGACAATTAAGAGTCGTTTCTTGTGTTCTCTAGCTTCTTCTTATCGTGTCAAGTCTGGGTCAACCACTGGACCAGTAGCCTTTAGTCAAGTCCAAGTACGAACTTTGGGAACCCATTTTCGTTATTTCTACATTTTGGTGCGGTGAGCGTGGACCGTGATCAAAGGAAGAAACTCTAATGTGAGACCTCAGAGTGAACCATGATGAGCAAGATGTTAGGCGAGCTCGGGAAATCAGTTTGCAGGATATTAGCGAGCTCAGTTGAGCTTGGGAAATCAGCTCGCACGAAGCAGGTGAGCGCCAACTCAGGCGAGCTCGGGAAATCAGCTCGCAGGAAGCTGGAGAGCTCCAACTCAAGAGAGTTCGAGCTCAGGCGAGCTCCAACTCAAGAGAGTTCGAGCTCAGGCGAGCTCCAACTCAAGAGAATTTGAGCTCAGGCGAGTTTGAGCACCAAAATGAATCCGAGAAGGCCCAGCTCTGAATACCTCGCCCACCAGAGGCGAAATCAGACCACCTCGCCCAGCAGGAGCGATCTTAGAAGACCTCGCCCAACATGGGCGAGCTCAGTCCACCTTGCCCAGCATGGGCAAGCTCGGAAGACCTCTCCCAGTAGAGGTGAGCTTAGAAGACCTCGTGATGCGGGACCGGGAGTCCACCTGCCCGCCACCCTGGAGTCCCACCAGGGGGCCTACCTGGAGTCAGCACGAGACGACTTTATCAGACCCACATGTCGTACACCCCAACCCATCTCCGGTCCCACCACAAGATCAGTTGGTGATGAGAGCTCGTCTGAGAGCTCTTTATCAAGGAGGTCTCGAGATTGATCTCGGCCTCAACAACCTTTCGGATTTCCTGTGGTGGGAGCGGAGATGGATTGGGGTGTACGGCCCGCGGGCCTGATAAAGCCGTCTGGTGCTGACTCCGGGTGGGCCCCCTGGTGGGACTTCAGGGTGGTGGGCAGGTGGACTCCTGGTCCCGCATCACCTCGCCCAAGTATGGGCGAGCCCAGAATTTCACCTCATTGAGGGAAGCTATTCGCATACCATTAGGCCCGAGAATAGCATTTTGGTTAAGACGTAAGAAGTTACCCGCAGACCAATATACCTCTGGGACAGATTGCCTATAAACAAAACCCCAAAGTACAAGTAAAAGGCACCTTTTGACCCCCCCCCCCCAGGGTCTGGTCGAGCTTGATGTCCGCCTCTCTTGTGTTGAGCTCAGCATTGGCTTTAGGAGGGGAAGTTCCTATAGATTTTTAGGTGTATGGAGGGATCTACTCGCTACAACACGCGGGTTTTATTTGTAGTAATTTGGAGCTGTTTCTTGTGTTCTTTTTCTATTTATCGTGTCTCCTTTGAGTCGGCCACTAAACAAGTAGCATTTGGCCACCCTCAGGTCCGAACTTAGGGAATTCATCTCCATGATTCCAACATAGTGGATGGGGTTGATAACGGTCAATGGGTGGTAGGTAGTGCAGAACTGGCAAGAGGAGGGAATTAAGGTCATAAAATCTCCAGGAGGTAAGGGATGCAGAGAGTGGGGAGAGCAAGATTGGAGTATCTTATAGTGGCTTGGTGTGATAGTGGAGGTAAAGAACAGGGCATGCAAAATGTTGTAGATTGTGAACAAGGAAGTTGGGGTGTGAGCGTTGGGGTAACAATGGGAATGAAGAGCGATCCTCGTTCAACAAATCGAGAGACAATAGATCTCGAAAGAGATGCGTGAGACGCTAGGCTTGCCTCGGTCCTGTCGTCGGAAGATCAAAGAGGACCTCTAAGGTCAGCGGCGGCGACTATCTTGCGAGCGGCGACGGCGACGGAAGGATTTCCGCGATCGGCTAGGTTACGCTCGGCGGCTTTGATTTCTCGTGAAAGATTTTCGTTGGAGTTCGAAATACGCGAGTTTAGGGACATGATGTGCCGTCGATGTTAGTTGTTGTGGAAGGTCGAGTTGAAGGTGGATGTGGTTGTTATGTTAGGTAGGGTGAGGCTGATTAAAAGAGGTGATTGTAGTTGTAGGAAAGTGAGCATATTCAGGCAGTGCAGTACGGCTGTTAAGGTAGTGGGCATTGGCAAAGGCTAGTTTGGGACCAACAGTGGAGATATTGAGTGGGGAATGCTGGGTCCACATTGTACATGAACCGGAAGTGAAAAAGAATGAGGGGGCTAAGAATAATGTGGATGCTATGGCCGCAATAGCACCCTTAAGCTTTTTACACAATGCGCAGATGTTTGTGCATATGGCAACCAGTTTGTGTGGGGGAATTTGGTGGGGAGAACTTGTCATGGTGTGCTCCATCGCAATGAAGTTGGCGTTGGTCAAAATTCGGTGCACTGATGAAGTTTGAAAGGGGGAGAGCAGATTGGACCAATTGTTGTGCAGCGAGAAGGGGAAGCGATTGAACAAATGAGTGATTATATTAACACGTTAAGAAATGCACTCCAGCCAAAGAAACAATAAATGATTGGTTCTCTCGCCGGACACAAGGTTGTACTCAAAATACAAACAATTGTTGTGCAGCGAGAAGGGGAAGCGATTGAACAAATGAGTGATTATATTAACACGTTAAGAAATGCACTCCAGCCAAAGAAACAATAAATGATTGGTTCTCTCGCCGGACACAAGGTTGTACTCAAAATACAAACAATGAGACCCCATCCAACTACACCTAAGCCTCTTTACATGGAAAGTTAGACATGAATAATGAGACAATAAGAGATAAACTAAATAATTGATACATCTAAAGAAACTCATATGTTGCAATGGACCCCATCATGCCAAGGTGATGGCCGTTGGTGCTTCTGGTGTCGTGGGGGATCCATTGAAGCATATGCATAATGATGTGAAATCAAGAGTCTTATAAAGAAAGAATAAGAAAAGGAATGGTAGAAACAGTAAGTGAGGTAGAGGGGGTTAGGTAGCCACTACTAAGGCGAGGGTGATAAAAGAGAAAATTGAGAGAGGGGGGAGGGAGATAGAATTAAAATCAAACTTACATAATTTTTCATTAACCACCAACTATATACATACACATCTATTGAATCACTTATATAAACGGCAGACTCCTAAAATACACAAAATTCTTGACTCATAAGGACATATGTAATATGTCCTTATTACAAGAAATAGACAGATTATTGGTTCCAAGCTACTAGCCCACTTGCTTACAGTTAAACACCAATAAATTCATCTCTTCATGACGTAGCCAAAGCACGCATCAAGGCTACATTTGGATTATATATTTTTATTCATTTAGTTGCCATTAAAATATTATTTAGAATTATCCTTTTCTTAGGATTATTTTATAGGTTGGAACAACTTATATTACTTATATTAGTAGATAATGTGTCCCTTTGGTGATCTGCCTTCAAGAGGGGTAATACAGAAATAATGGTAGAGAAAGTATGTGAGGTGAGAGAGATCGAATAGCCTCTACTAAAGAGAGAGGGGTAAAAGGGAAAATCAAGACAACTAGATAATCAAGACAAGTAGAAAACCAGAATCAAACTTTTAACTTTTCATATTGTTTTCAATTAAACCTAAAATGCTTGACTCATAAAACACATAATTTTTCCTTAACCCAATAAATTGACATGAAGTATATATTGCAAGTTATTAACCATTTGATTATGACAAACACCAATAAATTGATCTCTTTGTGATGCAGTACAAACATGCACCAAGGCTGCATTTGGATCTAGGTCATTTTATCAACGTAATTGGCATGAAAAAACATAGAATCATCCTTAACTTAGGATTATTCTATAGGAAGGATTGAAGGAACAACATATATTAGGAGTAGATTATGTGTCCCTTTGGTTATCTACCTTCAAGAAGTGCAATTTCTCATATCAATTATCACATCTATAACTATGGCATCCAACCCATATAAGGTAGGGGCCTTATAGGAAATATTTGCCCTCCTTGATGGGCAAATGCTAAAGCCTAAAATTAACACCTAAAGATAAGGATATTCATTAAAAATCTTCTATGGACTAAAGTGTCCTCTCACAAACCAGGGAGATGCCTAAAAAAACATTTCACAGCCTTTTTATTAGCAAAATTAAGAAGTTAAAAAATTAGTGATAAACTTTAAAATATATTCTAGACTAACGGACAACTAGACTTGGGGATCATAAACCGACTTCCATTCAAATGAGACACAAATCAAACATACGGTTTCATAATTACATATTTTTTATGAAACTACATGAGTTCATCTATGCCTCTAATCCCAAGTTAAAAAAGCGACCAATACCCAAAGATTATGTCTTTGCATGAAACAGGATAAGCATTTGATGGATTAGAAGCTATAAGAAGTAAAAAAGTTTTCTTTTTCATACGACGCTGGAATTAGACTTGGGGATCATAAACCACCTTCCTTTCAAATGAGACACAAATCAAACATAAGGTTTCATAATTACATATTTCTTATGAAACCGCGTGAGTTCATCTATGGCTCTAATCCCAAGATAAAAAAGTGTCAATGGTCACAACATCGTGGTTTAACCCGAGAAAGAAGACCAATACCCAAAGATTATGTCTTTGCATGAAACAGGATTACATTTATTAATGTATTAGAAGCTATACGAAGTTTAAAAAAAAACTTTTTTATTATTATTATTTCATACGACACTGGAAGTCTGGAATGGAATAAACAAGGTAACAAGGAAAATTTATCCATAGAACAGTACCTTTAACACGGAGGCAATCCATTCATGTTCTTCAATCTCAGAAAAATGCCGCCTCCACCGTTCCCAATTCCAATCCTTCGATTCTTCATCTTCCATCGCGGGTGCTTCAGCGTCCTTCTTAATCCCGCCCTCGTTGCCCTGCGGCAGCTCGCCCTTGTCGGACAATTTACGAAATGAATTAACGCAATCTCCCAGCCTCTTTACAGCGCTCCTCACGGCGTCGTGTAAAATCGATTCCAAATTCATCCAACCCCCGTCGTCTCCCGATGGAGGCGAGCCCAAATTAGCATTGCGGCAACGACAGAGTCCCAACTCCGACCTCTTGAGGGACGAGAGCGGGTAACGCGGAGACGCTGCAACAAACCTCGGGAAGTGAGAGGGCTCGCGGGTAGGATTCGGGTTTGTGTGCGAGAGAGACTGCAGCCGAGATGAAGCCGATATCGAAGCCATCGCGAGCGAGAGAGAGAGAGAGGAAGGGGGAATTTGATGGAAAAATCGAGCAAAAAAAAGGATAAGGACAGTGATTTATATGGAGCGGAACTTGCTATTCCTACGAATCTGCTATAAGTAGTGGCCGAACATCTATCCCTCATCCCCCTATGTTTCTGCCGATATCAAATTCATCCCCTCATTTTTTGTTATGTGCGATAGTGATGTTAATAGATTTTTTATAATTAACTTTCAAATTAGTGAAATCTTAAACAATGATTGTTGCACATGATTGGAGACTCCTGGAGAATGGTCTAAATTGTCCTGTCTTATGCAGGAGCAGTCGAGCGCGTAAGCAGTGGCTGAAAAAATGAAAGTTGGCGAGGCAAATTTTTGAACGCGGAAATCACCGAAAATGGATGAAAAGTCACGTGATCCGTTCGGTGCTGACCAAACTTTTACTAGTCTTGGGTATTGTTACAGAACTTTTAAAGAATGTGAGTGAGACAGGAGGCTGCTCGTTACAATTGTTGGAAAAGAGAGAGAGAGCTGGGCTTAGAGGGTGAAAGGACGCCGCTCACAGAGTTGTCCTTTGCTGGCTATAGTGGCTAGGGTTGTGCTTTGAGCGCACTGGAGATTTTGACTGCTGCTTGAAGGCTTGAGCAGCGCGTTCTACACGTCTTAGTCTCTGCGGCTTGTCTCCTATTGCATTCAGAGGAGTCTGGAGCGGTTAACTCGTTATCTACTATAGGGCCCATTGCTGATTTGGGGGCGCTGGGAACGCTGCGTGCTAAATGACTGACGTGTTGCACACAGAACGTGCCTTGCTTGTGCGTGGTGCGTATCGAGTATGCTTGAGAGCGTACGGGGGATCTCTTGAAGCAGAGCACGTGGAGGCGCTCTTGGAAGCGGTGCGCATAGGGCGCGCTTGGGAGGGTGCGCGAGGAGGCGCGCATCGGAGCAGCTTTGCTGAACTTAGAAAATTCTCTTATTGTGACCCCCCCTTTTCTCCTTTGTTCCCCCTCCCAAGATGAGGACCTTTGGGCTCCTTTTATAGATTTTAGGAAGGACGACCCGGTAATTTCCCCCGATAACTACCGGATGGGAGAATAGGCATGCAAGGATTGTTGAAAATCATGAATTGAAAGTGGTGGACTGGGCGACCTGTAACGACTCGACCCGAACAGCTCAGGGACTGCCGCACCCGATCATGGGCCGCACAGTATGGCTTGGACACCGGCGCCGTTAACAAGGCCTGCAGGCCGTACACCCCAACCAAATCACTGACATGTTTCTCAGCACAGTAGGTTGTTGGCAGGGGTTTCGAACCCGCAACCCTTGATAACAAATCTTCAACAACTGCTATCACCAACTAAGCTGCAGCTCAGGGACTGCCGCATCGGATCAGGCCAGTGATTTGGTTGGGGTGTACGGCATGCAGGCCTTGTTAACGGCGCCGGTATCCAGGCCATACTGTGCGGCCCATGATCGGGTGCGGCAGTCCCTGAGCTGTTCGGGTCGGGTCTCGTTACAAAAAAGTGTGGCAGTCCCTGAGCTATTCGGGTCGGGTCGTTACAAAAAAGTGCACTTTTTTGTAACGAGACCCGACCCGAACAACTCAGGGACTACCGCACCCGATCATGGGCCACACAGTATGGCCTGGACACCGGCGCCGTTAACAAGGCCTGCAGGTCGTACACCCCAACCGTGGAGGCGAGGCCTGCACTTTTTTGTAACGACCGGACCCATGATCGGGTGCAGCTCAGTTGATGATAGCGGTTGTTGAAGATTTGTTATCAAGGGTTGCGGGTTCGAAACCTCTGCCAACAACCTACTGTGCTGAGAAACATGTCAGTGATTTGGTTGGGGTGTACGACCTGCAGGACTTGTTAACGGCGTCGGTGACCAGGCCATACTGTGCGGCCCATGATCGGGTGCGGCAGTCCCTGAGCTGTTTGGGTTGGGTCGTTACACGACCTATCCGTGCGGCCTGTGCGAACAGGACTGGCGGCTTGTCAGGTCGGCAATGGTGCTGCAGTCGGCTTTTGCTCTGGCGGTCTGGGCGGTCTGTTCACACGGTCTGTGCGGACAGAGGAGGCGGCTTGCTAGGCCGGGTTGTGTTCAGTCGGCAGTTGATTCCCAGGAAGTAACCAGGCGGATAGAATTGATATCCGCGAAGCTGGCCAAGATTGGCGAGGTGCGGACTCGGATGAAGTTCGCGGAGTCCGGGTTGCGGACTGAACCAGAGCTTGGGAGATCGGCATGGTGTATGCCTTGGTCTAGCTCTGGTGGCGTGGTTGGTGGAAATCGCGGAGTTCGCCGATTAGAGCAGACTGGTGCCGGGGTTCGCCGGGTTGTGCGGGATGGCTCAATCCGGGAGGTCGCGCAGTCTGTGCGAACTGTTCTTTCTGTCCACCGAGTTTGGCAATTAGCCTTGTGAGCTTTGGCTGCGGGCTCGGGTATGCGGACTGGAGTACAATCTGCTAGTATGTGTGGACTGGAGCTGTTCACTGGTGGGCGGACTGGGGCAGTGTTCGCAAAGTCTGCATGTATGATGAAGTCTGGATGGGCCTTGGTGACAAGGCGACGAATTGGCTCGATGTCCAGCCTTGGTGGTGCAATCCAGGCGGATTGGTTAGCTTACATTATTGCGGCGATCTGGTTGTGTATCCGCGATTTGGTGGATACACTTAGTTCTCGCTGCGAGATGGGGCGGTTATCCTATCAGCTAGGGTGGTGATCACACTCCTCTCCGCGCCTATAAATAGGACCCCTGTCACATCAAAGTAATCCAGCTGAACAGTTGTGCGGGTAGAGCTGGAAAGCCAGTGACTTGGTTCTGATTGCGGTCATGGACAGTGCGGACTCTGCGGATAGCAACCAACGGTTAAACAACAGGTCACGATTTGCGACTTGGTGGTCTCTCTTATGCAACTAGTTTCCCTGTTCAATGTGTTGTCCGGTCTGACGGATTGGTTTAGTTCGACAGTAGTTCGCGTGATCTGGCGGCTAGCAACCTTGCGGTTAGGCAACTTGCAGATCGGCGGGTAGAGTTGAGCATTGGAATAACGGGCAGTCCGCGCAGCTAGATTACGGTTTGGCGATCTGTCGGTTTGAGCGGACTCCGTAGCGGTTAGCAGCAGGGTCAACAGTTTCTCTTAGAGTCTGTGCGGCTTGTTTTTTCTCTACCTTGTAATTTGCTTCCATCGAGTACATCGGCGAATTATGTCTCGCCATGTATAGATCACCTAGTAAAGATTTTTTTTATAGTAAAAGTTTCTTGCTCTTCTATTTGCATCTGGTTTACTTGGACCCGGATAGGTTTAGTGTTCGTGCACCTGGTTTCCCATTTTCCGCGACTATCAAATTTTAACATGGTATTAGAGGGAACAGAGGCATGAGCAGCAGATCATCCAGTAGTTTGCTTCATTGCTTCTGGGTGTCTAAGTTACCAGGGTTAGTGTAATGGAAGGTGGTATGGCAAGAGGTCTTAGAATTGAGCTTCTTACATTGACCAACTTTAAAAAATGGAGGTCATGTATGGAAAGCTATCTTTTGGGCGAAGACCTTTAGGAGGTCGTATGTGGTGACGAAAGGCAAGAGGTGGCTGCTGATGCTGACAATGCTGGAGCAGTGAGAGCTTGGAGGGAGACCAATGCGAAAGCGGAGTTTACTCTCAAGCGAGCTATCTCGTCGGAACTCTTCAACCACATCATCAGATGACGGTATGCTGCGGAGAATTGGACTTCTCTTGATGGGTTGTTCAATAGAAAGAATGTAGCTCGCCTAGAGTTTCTGGAGAATGAGTTGGCGGGAGCCACTCAAGGAAATTTGTCCATCTCATCGTTCTTCCTGAAGATGAAGAACTTATGTGCTGAGATTTCAGCGTTGGAACCAGATGAGCCTATTTCGAAGGCGAAGCTGAAGAGGCATATAATCCGTGGTTTGCGGAAGAAATATGTGGCCTTTGTCACTTCCGTTCAAGGCTGGGCCAATCAGCCGTCTTTGCTAGAGCTGGAGAACATGTTGGCTTCGCAGGAAAGCTTAGCAAGTCAGATGGTTAGAGTCGTTGTCTCTGGAGGAGATGGTGAGGCGCTCTTCTTAGGGAAGAAAAGGAGATGAGACAAGAAGAAGAAGTGGGTTACTGGCGATGGACCTTCTACTTCATATCATCAAGAGGTGAGATTTTCTCATAGGCTTGATGGGAAGGGGAAGGAAGGCCCAAGATGTTATAGATACAACCAGCCTGGCCACTTTAAGAAGGACTGTAAGGTGAACCTTCAGTCGGCAAACATCACTCATATAGGGAGAAGGGATGAGAACTTGGTTGTGGCTTCAACAAGTTCTTATGTTGATCGGATGAGGGCCAAAGATAGTGCAGCTATCTGGCATAAAAGACTGTGAAATGTCGGGATGGTCAAGTTGAAAGCAATGGCGGAAATGAGCCGTGTGAAAGGTTTGCCTAGGTTGTCATCCTTCAGCGACAGTCATATTTGTGTCGGATATCAACACGGCGAGGCTTATCGCTTCATGTTTGGTAAGTCGCAGACAGGGTGTTCTCAACCATTGGAGTGCATCCATGGTGAGCTGTCGGTACTGACCATCACCGCCAGTCTTGGAGGCAGCAGGTATATGCTAGTGTTGATTGATGACTATACAAACTACACATGGGTGTACTTTATGAAGGGGAAGTCAGACGCGTTCTGTTTGTTCGTGGAGTTCAAGAAGCTTGTGAAGGGCTGGCTTGGCCTGCGGATCAAGAAGTTGAGAACGGGCAACGGAAGTGAATTTGATTCAACGATGTTCTCTAACTTTTGCAGGAAGCACAGAATCCGGAGAGAGCTTTCTTGTGGACATACTCCACAACCAAGTGGAGTAGCAGATCAGAAGATCCATCATTTGACGGAGATCTGCAAGTGTTGACTTCATGGCAAAGACATTCCTAAGGCCTTTGGGGCAGAAGGGATGACCTGTGCGGCATATGTCATCAATCGGATGCTTCTGAGTCCAATCAACATGAAGTATCTTGTTGAGCTGATGTTCAAAGAGAAGCCCAGTGTGGAACACCTTCGGGTGTTCGGGTCGACTTGTTATGTACACGTCCCGGATGCTCTCAGGACAGAGTTGGATGTGAAGATGAGGAAGCTTGTCTTCATGGGATATGATGAGCAGAATAAGTGATGGAGGTGCATGGATCCTACGACGAAGAGGTTCATCGTGTCCAGAGATGTTGTCTTCGATGAACTGACGTCATATGGAGGTAGCTCATCTGTGGATCTAAAGGAGAGCAGGTCAGACAGTGAGCATAAAGAGGCTACTGAAGAACTTCGGTTGGAGCTGTCTGCGTCACCAGGAGCTCCAGGTTGTTCTAACTCCAAGGCAGAGGTGTCGGGTTCAGGAAGTTGGGGGAGTGATGCTCCAGGTGCTTATGGTTCAGGAAGCAGAGGGAGCAATGCTCTAGGTGCTTCTAGTTCCAGGGCAGTGACTTCTTATTCAGGAAGCAAGGGGAGCGATACTCCATATTTGCCCGAGATCGGAGCTGGTTCAGAAGATGTAGCGAAGGTGGTTAGCCGTGATCAGGCTCAGGTGCTTCTAGTTCCAAGGCGGTGGCTTCTTGTTCAGGAAGCAAGGGGAGTGATACTCCAGGTTTGCCCGGGATCGGAGCTGGTTCAGGAGATGCATCAAAGGTGGTTAGCCGTGATCAGGCTCTTCGGAGATCGAAGAGGATCACCAACCCACCAACTCGATATTGTGAAGGAAATGTGGTGAACACGGTCTCTTGTATCTTCACATGCCCTCAAATCGAATGTGAGCCTTCTAGCTTTGAAGGCACCACTGGAGTCAAGGAGGGGGAAAGCGCCAAGGATGAGGAGATAACTGCCCTCAGGGGTGATGAGGCTTGTGACCTTGTGCCCATGGTTGGTGTTACTCATGTGACGTACAAGTGAGTGTTGAAGCTGGAGAAGAAGGCAAAGGGAAGCATGACTCCTTTCCGGAGGTGCTGGAGGGATCTCTTATGGTCTGGGATATGCGGAGCGAGGACCATGTCACGAACATCTTCTAGATGTCACTATCAGAGAGGCCATGTTTACGGTTACGGGGACTGCTGGGGTTGGTCACCAATTTTCACTTCGATGGGGAGTGTTGAAAATCATGAAGTGAAAGTGGTGGACTGGGCGACCTGTCCGCGCGACCTATACAGATAGGACTGGCAGCTTGCCAGGTCGGCAATGGTGCTACAGTCGGCTCTTGCTCTGGTGTCCTGGGTGGTCTGTGCGGACAGAGGAGACGGCTTGCCAAGCCGGGTTGTGTTCAGCCGGAAGTTGGTTCTCAGGAAGTAACCGGGCGGATAGAATTTTTATTTGCAGATCTCGCCAAGATTGGCGAGGTGCGGACTCGATTGAAGTTCATGGAGTCTGGGTTGCGGACTGGACCAGAGCTTGGGAGGTCGGCATGGCGTGTGCCTTGGTCTAGCTCTGGTGGCGCGGTTTGGTGGAAACCACAGAGTTCGCCGGTTAGAGCGAACTAGTGGCAGGGTTCGCCAGGTTGTGCGGGATGGCTCAGTCTGGGAGGTCGCGCAGTTTGTGCAGACTTTTGCTTCTGTCCGCCGAGATTGGCAATTAGCCTTGTGCGCTTTGTCTGCGGGCTCGGGTATGCGGAATGGAATACAGTACACTAGCGCATGCAGACTGGAGTTGTTCCCTGGTGGGCGAACTGGGGCAGTGTTTGTAGAGTCTGCCTGTATGGTGAAGTCTGGCTGGGCCTTAGCGACAAGACAGATTGGCTAGATGTCCGGCCTTGGTGGTGCAATCCAGGCGGACTAGCTATCTCGCATTGTTGCGGCGATCTGGTTGTGTATCCGCGGCTTGACGGATACGCTTAGTGCTCGCCTTGAGATGGGGCAGTTATTATATCAGCTAGGGCGGTGATCACACTTCTCTCAGCGCCTATAAATAGAACCCCCTGTCACATAAAAGTAATCCAACTGAACAGTTGTGCGGGTAGCGCTGGAAAGCCAGAGACTTGGTTCTAACTACGGTCAGGGACAGTACGGACTCTGCGGATAGCAACCAGCGGTTAAATAGCAAGTCGCGGTTTGCGACTTGGCGGTCTCTCTTCTGCAACTAGTTTCCCAGTTCAATAAGCTGTCCGGTCTGAGGGCTTGGTTCAGTTCGGCAACAGTTCGCACGGTCTGGAGGCTAGCAACTTTGTAGTTAGGCGGCTTGTATATTGGCGGGTCGAGTTGAGCATTGGAATAACGAGCAGTCCGCGCGGCTAGATTACAGTTTACATCTGTCAGTTGAGCGGACTCCATAGCAGTTAGCAGTAGGGTCGGCGGTTTCACTTAGGGTCCGCGCGACTTGTTTTTTCTCTGCCTTGTAATTTGCTTCCATCGAGCACATCAACGAATCATGCCTCGCCATGTATATATCGCATTGTAAAGATTTTTTATAGTGCAATTTTCTTGCTCTTCTATTTGCATCTGACTTACTTAGACCTGGATAGATTGAGTGTTCCTGCGTCTGGTTTCCCTTTTTTGCGAATATCGAATTTTAACAGGGATTGGAGTACGTGGATCACTATTTTTACGAATATATAACTTCGCCCCCCGGCAGTTTGGGCCCAACGGGCACCCCTACTGTCCAATTTACGGGCGACCAAGGAGGTGGGCGGCCATGGGCCCCTGTCCTGGCGTCGGAAAAGGGACGGGCGGCCAAGCCGTCCTGGGCGGCGAAGAGGCCGCCCAATCTGGGTACCAAAGGGCCGCCCCGATCGGGGAGGCCTCACGCCCTTTATTGGATGCAGACGAAGGGACGGGTGGTCGAGGGGATGTCGTCCTAAATGGTAAGGAGGCGCCCGATCTGGGCAGACAAAGGGTTGCCCGATCGAGGCAGCCTCGTGCCCTTGGATGGGCACAGGCGAAGGGACGGACGACCACGACGCCGTCCGGCCCGGTTGGTTAGATAGGGGTGGTTACTCCCCGGTCGCTCCCCACCATCAGGTGGTTATCCCGTTAGTAGGGAGATTTTTGATATTCATGCACGGTTGTATTTAGCGTTGCTTATGCACGTGCTTCAGTATGTAAGAGGGCCCCATCAATTGCCCCTCAAGTCCCCGTAGTCCAAAGCCGGAGCGATAGGAGGGTGGAGACTTTTTGCTGAATTTTGTGCGTGATGACTTACGACGAACATGACAGAGCTGAACGGTGCAGTGAGGTCTGAGTAGAGAGCGTGCTTGTAGTTGCGTGCGTGCTGTGTGCACGCAGAAGCGCTCGTGCATCTTGCATGTGTGTTCTCTTCTCTGCACATTTGCACGTGATTGCGGACGTTGTAGTTCAGTTAAAGTATTGTTTCTGCAAATACTTATGCGTATTTTACTTTCCATGTTTCGAGGCATTGCTCGTAAGTGGGGCCCATCTTAGCCGAGGAGATCATGACCACAAAGAACACAGGCTAGAGTTAGTCATGCCCACCAAGGTGGATTACATGTTGGGGGATGGTGAAGACTTCGGTAAGGTGTCCATCGATTATACGAAAGTTCGTTGTCTGTTTGCCGAGGAGATCATGACCACGAAGGTGGATTACATGCTGGGGGATGGTGAAGACTTCAGTAAGGTGTCGGGGATGTGTGATTGTGATGTTTCTAATCTTTGTGTCGGAGATCTCTCTGATGACGAGAGTATCGATTCTGATGTCGCTATCAAGGGCGAGGAATAACCTCGCCTTTGTTGTATCTTTGTACATTTTCTCTTTGTAGTTGTGTTTATACTTTCTCCATTTTGGTGGCGGGGTTGTTCCTGTGTTTGTATCTTGTATACCACCACTATGCAGTGGCTCTGTATATTGTTTGTGGAGGCTTGGATGCCCTTTGTGTGTTGTGTTATTGTTTATGGAATGCTCCAGCTTAAAGCATTGTTTTCGTGACAAATGAGCTTTTTGTGGCGTTGGCACTGTGTCTTTGCACGTGACCATGGTTTGCTTTCTAGATGTCAATAGTTGGAGGACGAGACCTAGACGATGTCGTAACCTACTACGGGGGCGGACACTTTGAGCCTGGGTAGAAGGGCAGTCTTTTGATAAAATGACAGGTCACAGAGGAGTGCCCCAGAGAGACGGTGAGGGGCAAAACCTACAAAATGTTGGCGAGCGCGTGTGGGGGGGGGGGGGCCCTGGTGATGTCATGACCTATCGCGGGGGAGAAGGGAGGACCTTCGATCCGGTGCAGTGAGAGGTCGTAAGGGCATGACCCCAGAGATACAGTGAGGGGCAAATCATACGAACCGCGAGCGAGCGCGAGGGGACTGGTCCTGACGACGTCGTGACCTATTGCGGGGGAGAAGGGCGGTCCTTCGATCCGAGGCAGTGAGAGGTCGCAGGGGCATGACCCCAAAGATGCGATGAAGGGCAGACACTTCGAACCACTGGCGAGTGCGAGGGGGCAGGTCATGGCAGCATCGTGACCTATCGCGGGGGAGAATGGTGCACCTTCAATCTGGGGTAGCGAGAGGTCGCTGAGGCATGACTCCGAAGGATGTTGGGTCCATTGGAAAGGTCGAGGTCTCCATTTTGGAGATCCAAACACTTTGTCAGGAGAGGCCATGATCTCCTTTTGGGAGACACGAACACTTTGAGTATGTTTGGGAGGGCTTTTTTGCTCCTTTCCGTTTTCTGGAAAACGCCACTACATTTAACATGTTGTTTGGATTGTCTACCGGTGGGAAAAGTCACCGCCCAAAACTCAATTTTCTTCTCTTTTTGAAAAGTCAAGGACCTCCTACTTTTCCGCCTTTTCGCATAGCCTTTCCTCATCCCGATAAACAGTTGACACTACAAAAATGTTTCCCCCCCACCGATCCAGGTTGATAACATTGCGAAAACCCTAGAGTTTCTATGAAAACGTTTTCTTACTCATTTTTCGCCAATGCGTATATTTTTCGCCCGAGCGCGTTTTTTCGAGCCACTCCCACATTTTTGTCACGGGCGCGCATTTTCTACGCGATCGGGCATTTTTCGATCGTACGCGCATTTTTCTGCCCGGGAGCCATTTTTTGACCGTACGCGCATCTTGGGCTCGTTCACACATTTTTCCACCCGGACGCGCATTTTTCGTCTGAGCGCACATTTATCGTATTTTCACCCGGGAGTGCATTTTTCGCCTGAGCGTAGTAATTTTCGCCCGAGCACACATTTTTCGTTCGGGTGCGAATTTTTTGCACGGACACACATTTTTTGGACGAGCGCGCATTTTCGGCACGGACGCATTTTTCGCCCGAGCACACATTTTTCGTCAAGATGCTCATTTTCGGCTCGAGCGTGCATTTTTCCGTCCGGGCACGCATTTTCAGCGGGAACACACATTTTCGCCCGTGCGCGCATTTTCGACACATGCCACATTTTTCCGCATGTGCGCGCATTTTTTTGCCTGGTCATGCATTTTTCGACACAGGCGCGTATTTTTGGCACGAATTCGCATTTTTCCGCCCGTGTGCGTATTTTTCGCCGGGGCACGTTTTTTTTCTACCACGCGCGCATTTTTCGCTCGGGCGCACATTTTTGGCCCTGCGACGCATTTTTCTGCTCGGGCACGCATTTACTGCCCGGGCAAGAATTTTTCGCCCATGAATGCATTATCCCCGGCCGAAAAATGCATGCCCGGACGAAAAATGCGTGCCCGAGCAAAAAATGCGCACCCGGACGGAAAATGAGCGCTCGGGCAAAAAATGCGTGCCTGGGCGGGAAAATGCGCCCCCGGGCGAAAAATGTGCGTCCGGGCAAAAAATGCGCCCCCGGACGAAAAATGCGTGCACGAGCGAAAAATGCTCGTTCGGGCGGAAAATGCGCACCCGAGCCAAAAATTCGCGTCCCGACGAAAAATTTGCGCCCGGTTGAAAAATGCACGGCCAAGCGAAAAAATGCGCACCCGGGCGAAAAATGCGCGCTCGGACGGAGAATTCGCGCGCAGACACTCATTTTCCCGCGTGCACGCATATGTCTGCCTGGGCTTGCATTTTTAATTAAAAAAAAGTCACCACAATAGAGATTTGTCAAACAGTTTATAAAGCGCTTCTTATTTTTGAAAATATCTGCAAAAGACGTTCACCCAAACAGATCACTTTTTCCAATATACATTTTTCAAAAGTTGATTTTCTTACGTTTCTTTTGCCACCGCTCATTTTTCTTTCTGAAAATCCCTCCAAAATAGAGTCTTTGTTTAGAGTGGACAAAGCCTCCTTTTGGGAGATCCAAACACTCTGTTTGGAGAGGCCGTAATCTCCTTTTGAGAGATCCAGACACTCTGTTTGGAGTGGTCGGAGTCTCCTTTCGGAGATCCAAACACTATTTTGGAGAGACTGAAATATTCTTTTGAGATATCCGGACACTCTGTTTGGAGAAACTGATGTCTCCTTTTGGGAGATCCAAACACTCTGTTTGGAAAGGCCAAAATATTCTTTTGAGAAATCCAAACGCTCTGTTTGGCGACCCCAATGTGGGTCGTGTGAAGGAGGTCCGACTTGACGCCCCAAAAACTGGGTCCATGAGGGAAATCTACGGAGTCGTGCTTTCAGAAGCAGAAAAGGAGATTTTTAGCTAGGACGGTGGGAGCATAGTAAACCTAAAATGTTGTCAAAAAACTGGGATGAGCATCTCAAATTCAATTCAACTATTTAAAATTTATCTATTCAAAATAAAAATTCACACCAATACTAATTGTTACAGATATATTGGTATTTCAAAAAGTCAATTTAATGCATCTGAAATCTGAAACCTGAAACGACAGGGTCGATATCAATCCGCTTCGATCCCGAAATCCCGAATTCACATCGGCAAGTGGCAACCAAGAGCGCCAGATTCGAGAACCCTAACGCGAAAATGTGGCGGAGCTGTTCCGCCAGATTTTTCCCAGCTACGCGCCTGCTTTCCTCACCGGCCACGTCCCCCGCCACCGCCGTAAACCACCCCCGTTCTTACGGTCTGATTCCGATGGTAATCGAGCACACTTCCCGCGGGGAGCGCGCCTACGACATCTTCTCCCGGCTTCTCAAGGAGCGTATTGTCTGCATCAACGGCCCCATTTCCGACGACACCGCCTCCGTCGTCGTCGCCCAACTTCTCTTCCTCGAATCCGAAAACCCCTCGAAACCCGTCCACCTCTACATCAACTCCCCTGGCGGCGTCATCACCTCCGGCCTAGCCATCTACGACACCATCCAGTACATCCGATCGCCGGTCACCACTCTATGCATTGGCCAGGCCGCCTCCATGGGCTCCATTCTTCTCGCCGCCGGTGCCCCTGGCGAGCGCCGCGCTCTCCCCAACTCCCGCATCATGGTCCACCAGCCACTGGCCTCTGGCATCGGCGGAAAGGCCTTCGACATCTTTAGCCATGCGGAGGAGATCATGAAGATGCACGAGAGATTGAAGCTCATCTACAACAAGCACAGCGGCCAGCCGCTGGAGAGGATAGAGAAATGTCTTCACAACGACACGTTCATGTCGCCGGAGGAGGCCAAGGAGTTCGGTCTGATTGATGAGGTCATTGAGCACCGGCCGATAGCACTGGTGGCCGATGCTGTTGGCAGTGAGAGCGGAGGTAGGAGGGATAACAATGGAGCGCCGCCCATTGCTGGTGCGGGAAAGGAGCAGAGCTAAGTATTAATTTGGTTTCTTTATATAATGTGATGAGAAGTTATCACCCTTTGCTTGTATGCTCTTTCTCCGAATTAATTTCAGTTGTTGATTTCCTTTTTGCATGAGCTCAGGATTTTGACACATCAAGATTTGGGTTGGTATGATCTTTGATGAAACTCATTTTTTGTGGGAATTATTGATGAAATATTACTCACCGCTACAATTAACTCTTATTGCACAAAGCATCTCGGGTCCGGGGAAGGGTCCCACCACAAGGGTGAAATGTATGCAAATCTTATCCTGCAATTTTTGCAAGAGGCCGCTTCTAGGACTTGAACCCGCGACCTTAAGGTCACACAGTGACACCTTAACTGGTGTTCCAAGGCTCCCCTTCTTCTTATCACACATGAGTGAAAAATAATTATCTAGAGGTCCATCTTTTATCTATAGGCATTTGAATATCTTCTCCAAAACACAAGGACATAACAATTAACCGAATATAGGATTGAAAATATTTGTACAAAATTAAGATGTCCTGCATAATCACCCTTATATTTGACGTGTCATTGCATTTGTTAGTAAAGTTGAAAGATTTCAACAATGCACCGGTTTGCAACTCGGTCTTGTCAGCAGGTTTGACGAGAAAAATGTTTCAAGAAGCAACGATCCATTGCAATAAAATGAAATCAACATTGGATATTACAACACGTTCTAATACCGAATACGATTGATGACTTCACAATGTTGAATTGCTTACTAGCAGTTAAGATGATGACCTTGAGTAATCGCCGAATATTCTTTGCCAAATACTCTTTGTGCACTTTCTTTTGATGATTTATTATACCTACTTAGGGTTTGTTCAGGGGTGTATTCAGAGGGTTGTGGCTTTTTTAGAAAAACTCCACTATAGAAATATGGTTCTCGGTTCACAATTACACTAAAAACACAGTTTATCAAAACAGTTTATTGCGTTCATGAACATAGTTTCCAGCCACTGTGTTTATGACCACTGGTTCCAAAGTTTCCAGCCACTGTGTTTATGACCACTGATTCCAACCATCGCGTTCACAACCATCACTGCCCCAAACAGAGTCTCGGTCATAACTTCCTACTAAGTGTCTCCTTCCTATCCGCCTACATGTCATCCAACCTAACATGTTAGGATGAGCTATTTATGAGTATAAACTATCCTTTTTTTAAACAGTACGGATTTCAAGTGTCTTTGGAGAATACGGCACACCAAAGTGTTCTAAAACAGTCTTGTCGCATGAATTTCTTTTCATGTAACTTATTTCCTTCATAAAATGTTCTTCATAGGTGTGTAGCCGAATGATGCCCCTTGTAGATTGAAATGTTTCTTCACAAAGAGAGCCAAAAAGGGTCTATCATTCCTCGGATTGCAGCTTCTCTAAGGATTAGGACATTGAGAAATCACCTACACGGCCTTCCAAAGTCCAAACGTGCCAGAGCTGTGTACTCTATGTCTAATGAAGCTTTACCACCTCAATGAAATATATACTCTCCTTCTCCTCTGCAACTCATAGATATCTTGCCTTCTTATCTTCGCGTTGAGTCGCCAATGAGGCAAATAACCTTTCCTCCTTGTGTTACAGTGCTTGTTTCATCAGCTAGCTCTGGAGTTATAATGCTTTTGGTTATGTTTACCCTAAAGCCCGCGACTAGTTCGAAGGTCTTTCCAAGCCGGGCGGCTTGTCTCTCCAAGCCGCATTCAGTAACAAGCCGACTAGTCCTCAACTCTGTGGACAACCCGCCTGGAAGCAATCAACCAAACCGCGTGTCCTTCATCCTTCAAGCCGCCGTCAGAGGCAGACCGGATCAACACAAGTCCCAGAGGTCAAGCCGCTCAGCTCCCCAGAGGTTAAGCCACTCAGCTCCCCAGAGGCAAGCCGCCAGGCCGCGCGACTTCCTTCTTTTTCTCTCTTTATTTGATTTCCGTCACCTCTGTCCGGTTCTCCTGTACCCGGGCAGCCGGTTATTTTAACCCTGTCCGTTTGGGCAGACCCCCGAGCCTATAAATAGGGGGGGCAACACTCCCAAATCACGCTGATTCGTATCCAGGAGCTCACTTGTTAAGAGCCGCGGTCTCGAGTTTAGTGTCTTGCGGCTTGCTACCCGTCCGTCTTCTCTTTCTCTTCTCGTACTCGATTCTTGTCAATCAAGGAAAAGCCCGCCGCAAGAGTGACAATTGCCGCGGCGGGCGAAGTTTGGTGTCATCGCTGCCAACGACTTGCTTTGCTAGTTTCCTTTAACCGTTAGTAAACGACTACTCGTCAGTCATCCTCTCTACTAGTTCGAACGTTGTGCTTGATCACACTTCCGCCATCAACAAGTTATACTCCCCGACTTCCCCACGAAGGATTCATTGTTTCCAAATTCAGCTTTTTAGATGCATTTACTATGCCTGACAATGAACCTGATAACATCCAAAGTTCTGCATGAAGGGAGAAATAAAAAGGTTGCATCCTTCTTTTAATTTATTCTGTAAGATTGTGAATTGTCTGCCTAGGGATGTGTAATGCCGAATGAACTTGGTCCTAGTATTTAAGAAAAATGATACACTTGATTTATCTTTATCTTTAAGATGCATTTGTTCTGCTTGTAATTCTACTATTCCCTCAAATTTTTTTTATCAGCATTTAGTACTTCATACACTAATGAGTCCCTAAGGTTTGTCACATGAGAAGGTGTCCGTCTTATCTTGTAGGATAAATGATAGATCCGAGCAACACTTTTTGGAGATGGAGCAACAATTTACTAAATTTTCCAACCCGTAGATGGCTACTTCCCAGGTCTTGAAGGATATGAAACTTCTTTGAACCTACTAAGTACTAGCTAAGGGTGTTGAATCTATTAAGCATGGAGCTTGAATAGATAGCTCATCTAATTTTTGTTGAAGTGGCTCGGTTCAAAGACATAATGTGCTTGAAAAGATCATTGAAGTTGTCCGCCGTACCCAACAATCGCTACATCGACACCAATCAATGTCATCTATACCTAGAGGGCGACTCGCCAGATACGTGGCATGAGTCCCTCCTTGCAAACTTTAGTCGACAAAAAGGAAGATAATAGGTTTCAAATTATTGACATTAGCGGTTATAGGTGCGGTGACGGCCATTGGGGCTAAAAGCGTGAGGCATCAGTTTAATAGATTATAAATAGATGAATTGCCAGTTCCCCTTATTTACATAAGTTCCCTTATGAAGCAGATCATCGGATCTGGTGGAAGTTGATGCAGAGCTCACGGTGCTGTTGTGGGAGTGTTGGCTTCGACGTTATCGGGGAAGAAGTTGATCAAATGCGAGGAAAAGTTGATGCACATGCCGCCAAGTTTGAGAGGGGTAATTGCCAGGGAAGATCGATTGGGAGATGGGAGTTTTTCGTGGAGCTAGGGCTGAGTGTGAAGGTGAGAAATGCCGCGGGCTGGAGCCATCAGATGAGGGTGGGTAATGTTTCTTGGGGTGCGTTGAGAATGACAACATAATCAATACGACTATGTGAATGTCGTGTTTTTCAGTTAAACTCACTAGGCCCCAAAAATGTTTCAAACGGGTTCAAAACAACACAAATCTCCTCATTTCTATTCCTCCTACAAAGGACGACGATGTCCACATTAATTTCGATTGAACTTTGAAATGTAAAATATCTAAAATACCATTAAAATTTCTGGATGTTACAATTTCCTTGGTACGGAGGTCTGTTAACCATCTGATAATTCGGGGTGGCGATGGGGATACGAACCTTACCCATGCTTCTACATGAGGGAGGTGTGAGAGAGAGAGAGAGAGAGAGAGAGAGAGAGAGAGAGAGAGAGAGAGAGAGAGAGAGAGAGAGAGAGAGAGAGAGAGAGAGAGAGAGAGAGAGAGAGAGAGAGAGAGAGAGAGAGAGAGAGAGAGAGAGAGAGAGAGAGAGAGAGAGAGAGAGAGAGAGAGAGAGAGAGAGGGATTTCTAGGAAATTACAGGTGCTTTCAACTAGGCTAAACATACAACAACAATGCCACTCAAGACTTTATCCCACCATATGGGGGAGGTCAGAGAGAGAGATTTCTAGGAAATTACAGGTGCTTTCAACCGGGCTAAGCATACAACAATAACACTCAAAACTTTATCCCACCATAGTGGGGTCGGCTATATGGATCTTTTGTCGCCATTGAGCCCTATCTTTAGTCATAATCTAACTAATGCCTAAGTGCATCATGTATTTTTTTTTAATTTCATTCCGAGTCTTTTTTGGTCTACCCCCCGTTTAACATGCCTAGCAACTACACTCTCACAACGCCAAAATGATTGAATTCAAATTGTCGTGAATCAAAATGATTCGATCTCGATTTCTAGTTAAGCTTGATTCACTCAAAGTATAGTTATAGCTGAGTGAGGGAATGTTATGGGCCACTGGCCTAGTTATATAATTTTATGTCTTTATTATTATTATTAATTGTTCTAATTTAGGTTTTCATTAAGGTCATGTAGCCTATTTAAGGGCAAGCAGGGTTGTATAATGTATGAAAGAAATATTCTAGTCTCTCACTTGTCTTTTGCGAGATATTGGAAGCTCTCTCCTCTTGAGCAAGCCCCCGCCTAGGCAGCCGAAGTATCTCCTCTGCCTCCGGCCACTACTCCGGCGTGTACACAACAAACTTGTTATCAGAGCTATTTCGATCCTCCTCTTACGCTGAAGCCGCTGTCAACAACTTGCAAACCCTAGATCCCTCCCTCCTTTTGATTCCAACAAGCGTAAAGCAGTCGTGTCGAGCCTTGCAACGATTGACAACCCTGCGCGTTATCACGACGCCGTCTTCCGCACCAATAACAACGCCCTTCGTCGATTCCTCGCCTTTTTGTGATCGACGATGCCTGATCTCCTGCAAGCTGACGGGATTCATCTTCCACAGAAGTCATGATGCTTCTGCGTCGTCCCCTTCCAGAGGCCGCACCCTCCCGACGATTCGACAACGCCTGCTCGATGTAACATTGTCCCGAACATTCTGTGCCATCACTGGTCATCTCTGCACCGACGTCGCTTCACACACTCAACTCCTCCAGCAAGTGTTCCCATTTAGCGACAAACAACGCCAATACCTTTGACATCAAGAACAATGCCGGTCTCACCAACTCCTTCGACATACCAGGACAACTTGGCCTTTTGCACGCGTGTTTCCCCATCGAACAATAAATAGAAACCATTGCCTCCTCTTCACTTGCATTGATCGACAAATTTCTTCTTATGCGTTAGCGATATCGCCGAACCTCGTGCCACTGTTCTTTTTGTGCCTCATCATAAAGAAGCGTCACAGCCCTCCCGACAGCTCAACATTAGCCGTCTCCGAGGAATCCAATCACCCGCTCTCTAGCCAACGCTACTTCCAATTTATTGCCGACTAACTCTGCATTATGGTTGACTCGCCTACACTACCGGGTTCTATGATGGACTTATGCAAACATTCATGACATCCATAGATGGACGCTTTCGAGAGTTACAAGCGCGTCATCGGGAAGACATGACCACACTCACCAACAAGCTTCATGAGTTGACGGTTGACATTCTGGTTGTTACTACCCCATCTACTGATCACGCTTGCGGCAGTTAGATGCCTCCACCGCTGCTTCTTCGACCCGATCTTCCGTCTAGAATACCACATGAGGGCAAATCGTGCCCTATTACACAAAGTTGACATTTCCTACTTATGATGACAAGGACGATCCCTTGGGCTGGCTCACTAGATGCAAACATTTTTTTAGTCATCAACAGACACCGGTGGGAGAATGAATTAATTTGGCCCACTTCCACATGCTCGATACATCACAATTTTGGTTTGCCCGTTTGCATGCAGACAATCCTGGACTGATCTGGTGCAATTTCAAGCCGGTTTGCAATTTCCACTTTGGCCTCCCGATTCACAACAACTCTCTGTGGGCCCTTTCGTCGTTACGTCAGATAGGGTTGATTGATGGTTATCTAGACCAATTTTAGATTCTTCCAGCGCACGTCGTGATCCCCCCTGATATGCAGGTCGTCATTTTTACCTCCGGGCTCTGTGATCGACTACGTTTGGACATCAAAGAGGCCACCTTGGATTTGGTGACTGCTATGTGCTTAGCAAGATTGTGCAGCCTCGACTTCAGTTGGCACATGAGACTTACATCCCCACCAGCATAGGGACTCCAGATAGACGTTCCGAGGGCACCCAAACTCCATAGATCCGTCGTCTGTCTCGTACAGAAATTGCTGTCCAGCGCATGCATGGGCTATGGTTTAACTGCGGCGAGCAGTGTACTCATGATTATCGGTGCAAAAGACTTTTTTATCTGCACGTGCAGGATTCTGACGACTTTGATGACGAACGGGTCGGGTGAAGTGAGCACCGTCATCGATCTCCCTTGAACTTGAGCTCAAACTCTTTTTGCACGGCGGAAGAGGTGCTATGGGCCACGGGCATATTTACCTAATTTTGTGTCTTTATTATAATTAAATGTTCTAGTTCAGGTGTTCATTTAGAAGGTCTTGTAGCCTATTAAGGGCAAGTTGAGTTGCATGAAGGTATGATAGAAATATTCTCGTCTCTCTTGTCTTGTGTGAGATATTGGATGGTCTCTCCTCTTGAGCATACTCTGTCTAGGCAGTCACGGTTTCTGCTCCAAAATATCCCCTCCGCCTCCGGCCATTACTCCGGCGCTGCACACAATAGAGATCTAGAGAAAGGAAGACGTGATAACTTCTTGGTTGTCTTCATTCTTCCCCAAAGGCTCTTTATCTGGAGTTATGAATGACTTTTTGCAAACATGTCCAAACACTTGGACTCCATTCAACTCCATTCAACATAGAATTGCAAGACAGATTCATTAAATAAAAATGTGAATTACCTTATCTTTAGAAGACACCTAAACAATATTATCATAGAGACAAGCGACTAAACAATACCTATTAATTAATTATGACATCTAAACAAGATGGCTTCAATTCGAGCTTGCCCTCAAACTCGGAGGGAGTATCTGACCGTTGATCATTCTGTTATTTTTCTCGCCAGAAATCACCTTACAATGAAACGTGGATGTAGAGGTCTTCATTAACTGAAACCCATCCTGGCTCACCTACAGGGTGAAAGGCAGCAATGCTGCAGGACGCCTGGACGGTTGCGTAGTGGTATGCTGAGTTGAGATAACCAGTCTATGGTAAAAAAGGGTGTTTTGGATGGAGTCAACATAGATCAATGGTTGTGCAATGTTTGTCAAAAGCATACCATGCATGCAAGAGTTGGTTGATTGCTCTGGTTGCTGTTGTTAACTCATGGGTCACATTTGACAGTTGCTGTGGATCAACTTTCAGAGGCTGTGGCTTGGCAGCTGCTCTTTTTTCATGAGCTGGTCCAATTTGCTATTACCTTCTTTAATAGCTTTATAAACTTGCCAAAAATTCTGGAGATTTTTGTAGCGGTAATCCGTAATCGTGTTGGAAAATTGCCCTAAGCCGCCCAATTTAATGCTGCCATGGTTCCAAAACGCCAGTTTTTTTGGAAATGCTTTTCCCCTTTAATTATAATGCTTAGGATTCCCTGCAAAGCATTTAAGTCAAATAAATTATCCGATAACTTCTTCTATATATAAACTGATGTACTGAAGCAAGAATGTATGCATGAAAAAAACCTATTTTCTACTTCTCTTCCAATGCATTGATTTGTCTTTCTTGATCCTGCTCTTCTTTACCTACAAGAATGAATAGGATACAAAACATCTAACAAAATACCAACAGTGGTATCAGAGCCACTCCACTTTTACATCGTATCTGTTCTTTCCTTGTTTCCTCATGGCTTCATCATCTACCAACAACTCATATCCCTCTCTAACCCCACATCTTCCTCATTTCAATGGCGAGCTCTATGATCACTGGGCTGTCAAAATGGAAACGCTGCTTGAGTCTCAGGATCTATGGGGAGTAGTCCTTAATGGACCACAACCCGACCCCAAAGAGAAGGCTATAGAAGGAGAGGAAGTAAGCATACCCAAAGGAGAAAGACAAAGAAACTCTTTGGCACTACTACTCATCCAACAAGCCCTCTCATCTAATGTATTTCCAAGAATCATGGGAGCAAAAACAGCCAAGGAGGCTTGGGACACTCTCCAAGAAATCTATCAAGGAGATAAGAAGGTAATTTCAATACGAAGAGTGAATATAAGAAAGCAGTTTGACTCACTCACCATGAGAGAAGATGAGACCATTTTCGAATTCATGCCAAGACTCACCAACCTAACAAATCAACTAAGTAATCTTGGTGCCCCCATGGCTGAGAAGGAAGTAGTAATGAAGATTCTCACAAGTCTTCCCAGATCCTATGACCACATTGCTGTGGCAATAGAAGAAAGCAATGACATAGAGACACTCCCTGTTGCTGCTCTGATTGGGAAGATACAGTCTCACGAAGAACGCACAAAGAAGCATCCATCAACAAACTCTCAGGCTTTGCAGACCAAAACAAAGCCTGGAAAGCAGAACTTCTCAAGGAAATCTGCTGTGAATCCTGGAGGAAATGGTCCACACTGGAAGCAGTTCAGGCATCAACAAGGTACATCACAGCAAGGTGAAAACAACTCAACCACCGGGGTATATTGCACTCTCTGTAAAAAATCAAACCACGAGAATGCAAAGTGTTTTTTTAAGTGCAAGAGGTGTAAAAAACCCACACACACTGAGAGAGACTGCTGGTTTAAGAATAAGGAAGATGCAAAATTCACAGAAAATGTGAAAGGGGAAGTAACAGACAAGTTGTTCCTCACTTGCTCAAAACAGGAAACCATGGAGCCGTCATCAAGGTGGTTCATTGATTCCGGGTGTTCTAATCACATGGCTCATGACAAAGCCATGTTCACTCACATAGATGAAGGAGAAAAGTCCATTGTTTTCCTTGGAGATGGAAACTCCAGACCAATAGAAGGGAAAGGAGACGTGATTGTCAAGGGCCCAGATGGAAAGAACAAGATAATTACAGATGTGCAATATGTACCTTCATTGGCTCAAAATCTCCTCAGTGTGGGGCAACTGATGACCAAGGGGTACACTATCACTTTCCAATCAAACAACTGCTGCATAACTGATGGAGAAGGGAGACAAGTTGCTCAAACTGAAATGTCCAAGAACAAAGTGTTCTCACTAACACTTGAGCCTCCACACTCCTCCGTGTTAATGTCCACAAATTCCAGCCCAAATGACAGCATGAAGTGGCACAGCCGTCTTGGACACCTTAATTTCGACTCTATGCAAAACATTTTTGACAACAAGCTTGGAGCAGGCCTTCCCGAGCTAAAGATCCAACACTGCCAATGTAATACATGTGCTCTGGGCAAGTCACACCGGCTACCCTTCACAAAGCAAGTTGAAAGAAGCAGCAAACCCTTGGAACTCCTTCACTGTGACCTGTGGGGACCATCCCCAACTCCTACTGCTGGTGGTAAAAGGTACTTTTTCCTTATTGTGGATGATTTTTCAAGGTTCATGTGGATTCATCTACTTGAACAAAAATCAGAAACACTAGCATGCTTTATTGAATTTAAGAGGGAAATAGAAAAGAAGTTAGAGAGGAGTATAAAGGCTATAAGGAGTGATAATGGTGGAGAGTTCACATCTCATGCTCTCCAACATTTCTGCTCAATCCAGGGAATACAACATCAATTTACAGTCCCTGGAACACCTCAGCAGAACGGGGTCGTCGAGAGAAGAAACAGAACCATATTGGAGATGGTAAGAGCCATGTTACTACACAAAGAAATGCCTATACTTTTCTGGGGAGAAGCTGCAACCACAGCAGTACATATCTTAAATCGGGTACCAACTAAAACCAACAACAAAACCACACCATATGAAATGCTGTACCAGAGAAAACCAAATCTGGGATATTTAAGAACCTTTGGTTGTGTGGCATTTGCACACATATTAAAAGAAAAAAGAGATAAGCTGGATCAAACAGCCACAAAATGCGTACTACTCGGCTACTGTGAAAACAGGAGGGCTTACCGGCTATTTGATCCAAGTACCCAACAACTAATGGTTTCCAGAGATGTAGTTTTTCAGGAGGAAGACTGCTGGAATTGGGCCTCAGATTCAAATTCTGGAGCAATCACTGGTCCTCACTGCCCGGTTGAGTTCCATTTGAACCCCCTCCAGGTGCAATTGGAGAAACCTGAAGCTGAAATGGATATCCATCTGGATGATCCTGTCTCCCCTGAATCATCACCGGCCGCTCGAACCCGGACAATAGAAGAAATATATGCTGACACAAACATTATCCTGTTCCATAACACCCCAGCAAATTATGAGGAAGCTGCAGTTCAAGCCAACTGGAAAAGAGCAATGGATGAAGAGATCAACACAGTCCAGAAAAATAATACTTGGTCTCTAGTCCCCCGGCCAGGTGACAAGCCAGTGATTGGTTTGAAGTGGGTATACAAGATCAAAGAGAATGAAGAAGGAAATATAATCAAACACAAAGCCCGCATTGTTGCTAAGGGGTATTCACAGAAATTTGGGAGAGACTATGAAGAGACCTATGCACCCGTCGCTCGGATGGACTCTGTAAGGCTCCTCCTTGCTATTGCTGCAAACAACAAATACCCAATCTACCAATTGGATGTCAAAGCAGCGTTTTTGAATGGAGATTTAAGTGAAGAAGTGTATGTGGAACAGCCAGAAGGCTATGTGAAGAAGGGAGAAGAAAGTTCTGTGTATCGACTGCATAAAGCCCTGTATGGACTTAAGCAGGCACCCCGTGCGTGGCATGCAAACATTACAAATTTCTTCAGCCAAGAAGGCCTCATCCCAAGTAAATTCGAGCCATCTATATACATCAAAAACAACACTGAAGGAGACAAGCTGATTGTATGCTTGTATGTAGACGACCTTCTCATCACAGGAGATAATGAAGTCTGTCTACAGAGATTCAAGAATAAGATGAAAGAGAAGTATGAAATGTCAGACTTAGGACATGTAAGATTATTCCTGGGGATGGAGGTAAGGCAGACAGAGGACTCATACTTCCTGTCCCAAGAACATTATGCTAGAGAGCTGTTGAAAAAATACAACATGTTGGACTACAATCCAAGTTTAACTCCCATGTGCACCAGCACCAAATTAACAAAGCTCAAAGAAGGAGAAGAGAAAGCAGATGAAAGTGCATATAGGAGTTTAATTGGGTCTCTCATTTACCTTACCAATTCTCGGCCCGACCTAGAATTTTCAGTAAATCTTCTCTCCCGTTTTGTTAGCTCACCATCCAAAGGACACATGGAAGCAGCAAAACGAGTTCTAAGATACATAAAAGGGACGATCTCCCACGGCATCCACTACACCAAAGATCTCAACCCAACGCTCACAGGTTACTGTGACTCAGACTGGGGAGGCTCTTTGGATGATCGTAGAAGCACTGAAGGATACGTTTTCTTTTACGGATCGAACCCAGTTTCCTGGCGCTCACGCAAACAGCAGACGGTGGCCCTTTCAACGACTGAAGCGGAATACATGGGGGCAGCCTCAGCTTTGTGTGAAGGGATATGGATGAAGAGAATGATAGAAGAAATCACAGGAGAAAAGCTAAAGATCATCATCCTCAAGTGCGACAACACATCCGCAATAGCTCTGTCAAAAAACCCTGTGTTTCATCAACGGAGCAAGCATATCGGCATAAAGTACCATTTCATTCGAGAAAAAGTCGAAGAAGGAGAAGCTCAGCTGGAACATTGTCCGACTGAAGATCAGATCGCCGACGCCCTCACCAAACCTCTGCATCGAGATCGGCATGGAAAGCTGAAGACGGAGATGAAGGTTTTTGGGCCGCTGGGACAAAGAGGGGGTGTTGGAAAATTGCCCTAAGCCGCCCAATTTAATGCTGCCATGGTTCCAAAACGCCAGTTTTTTTGGAAATGCTTTTCCCCTTTAATTATAATGCTTAGGATTCCCTGCAAAGCATTTAAGTCAAATAAATTATCCGATAACTTCTTCTATATATAAACTGATGTACTGAAGCAAGAATGTATGCATGAAAAAAACCTATTTTCTACTTCTCTTCCAATGCATTGATTTGTCTTTCTTGATCCTGCTCTTCTTTACCTACAAGAATGAATAGGATACAAAACATCTAACAAAATACCAACAAATCGTACTGGCTGGCTGCCAACCACGACTGATGATATGACGAAGAATGGGGCATGTGCATGTGGAAGTGTTGGCGATCCACAAGGATCATAACTGTATTGATGTTAAGCATTGCCTTCACCCATGCACTTCTTTGAAAGTTGCGAACAAGCTCCACCAGTATGTGAGCTACTTTTGGCGCACACTCAAAGTAGTGGAGCACATCCTTCACATGTGCCCTACTTCTTCGAGGGCTATGAATGGGCTCCACCCGTTCTTGAGCTGCTTTTGGTGAACACGGGAGAGACTGGGCGCACCCAAAATAGTAGAGCCTGGGCTTCGTCCATGCTTACTTCTCTGACTGTAATTTATATTTTCATTAAGATGAAAATACTTGCTATGTATCATATTCATTTTTTTGTTAGTTTAAAGCTCTGTTTGGGGGCGGCGTCTAGCTTTCGGTGCCATTGGAGTGAAAGCAACCGCCGTCGACGAGCCCGTTTCTTTTTCCGCCTTCTCCCGCCATTTCCAGCCGCCGCCCCCTACGAATGGAGAAATCTCTCGGTCTTTGAACACATCTCCCTCCCTCCAGTCCCAATCGCTGATGGCTCCCGCTTGTTGAGTCCATTGTTCACAATGTTCTAGATTTGAAGAAGTCAACCATACCAATGACATACACAAAGTTGTATTTGATGTATGCTTAAGTTCATGCATGCATGTTAGTCCTTATAACATTGATATGACATGTATTTCAAGTGATGTGACAGGTGGTCACAAAGTAAAGATGTGGAGAGACAGAAATCTGTCTAAGTCCATAAGCGTTGAGTGAAGCCAGTTCACTCAACGCCAGATGCAAGGGAAGATGCTGGATAGGCTGGAAACTGCCTAAGTCCACAGGCGTTGAGTGAAGCCAGTTCACTCAATGCCAGATGCCATAAAATGCTGAATGAAGTTATGGACAGTCAAAGCCATGCAGTGCCAAGATATTCTGCAGCTAAGTTCACAGACATTGAGTGATTACAGCCCACTCAACGTCATATATCAAGAATCGTCGAGTATAGCTGAATTTGTCAACGCCTAAGTATTGGCGGGCTGAATATTCGACAAAGTCCAGAAGCGTTGAGTAAGCACAACTCACTCAACGCCAAAGCAAAAGCGTTGAGTCTCACTGCTGCAGTCAAAGCCTAAGATGAAGACAAAAATCGACTAAGTCCAGAAGCGTTGAGTGAAGCCAGTTCACTCAACGCCCAATAAAAAAGACAAGCTAAAGCAAAAAGCGTTGAGTGAGGCCATCTCACTCAACGCCTTTAGACAGGTGAAGAAATGACAAAGTATAAAAGCGTTGAGTGAAGCCACTTCACTCAACACTCTCAACGCCTATGTTGCAGAATGATTCAGCCAGATGACTAGGGTTTTGGCGTTGAGTGAAACTTGTTCACTCAACGCACTCAATGCCTGAAGTGGATTTGAGAAATTGGCTAAGTCCATAACCGATGACATCAGCCAAAGCCAACAGAAGTCAACATCGTTCAAAATACTTGCGGGAAAGCTACATAACACGACAAATACTGTCGGAGAGCTACTGTACGTCTTCTTCCGTTAAAGCAAGGTGTAGCTGTCAACTGCAGGTGGTCCCCATTGTTTTTTGGAGCCGTTAATCGGCGGAAGATAAAAGGGACAGCTACTGGATGTTGAACTCATCTTTTAGGGTTTTGTTTCAAAAAGAAAAAGAGCGACTGGACTTCATCTTCCTCACCATTACTGACGGGAAAAAGCTTGAAGTTGACCAGCAGAACTAAAAGTTCAGTTAGCTGTAACATTTTCTTCTGTCACAGTAAGTTCAGAAACACTTCTAATAAAGAAAGAAAGGAGAGCCTTCAGTCTTCTGCAGGTTCAGTAGTTGTTTGAAGAACTGAAAACCTAGTAGATTTTCAGTCTTTTACAGTAAGTTCAGAAACAATTTTCTGAGATACTTCCAGCAGAGGCATCCATTTATTGAAGAACATTTTTCTGCTGCTGTGAAGATAGTTAGAGCTGAGATAACTCAACTCTAGTAGCAGACACACAGAAATTTCTCTGTGTAAAATTAATTAAAACATTGTAATTATGTAGGATCCTGTTGGATCTGAGCTGTAGGGCTCTTGAGCCTGAGGTATGGCAGTTTTGCCTGAGCTGTAGGAGAGTTATACTCTCTGAGTGTAAGATCCATCTTGGATGGAGAGTTATACTCTCTGAGTGTAAGATCCATCTTGGATCTGAGGTAAGTGATTATTTGATCACTGTGCTGTAGGGATTTTGAGCCTGAGGTAGGAGAGTTATTCTCTCTGAGTTGTAGGGCACTTGTGCCTGAGTTGTAGGATCCTTTGGATATGAGGTAGGACCTTTGTGTCTGAGCTGTAGGAGAGTCATTCTCTCTGAGGTAGGATCTTTTGTGGATCTGAGATAGGGCTGTCCTCCCAGCTTGAGTGGTAGGACCTTTGGCCTGAGGTTGGTGATCAGTTGATCACTGGTTGTAGGGCTAAGTGCCTGAGCTGTGAGTCTTGGAGGAGACTGAGAGATCCTGAGAGATCTGAGGTGTAAGCTCTTTGACCTGAGTTTTGGAGTAGTTCCTTGTCTAACTAGAAGTTAGAAAGGTGGGAGGAGAGTGAACGTACCCATAGTCTGGGGAACCACTAAATATTATGTGTATGCTTTTTGTTGTGTTGTTTCTTTATTGCAGGTTCTTGAAAGCAGATATCTACTAAAACACTAAGCACTTAAAGAAGAAAATAAAAGAAAGTCAAAAAAGACTTTGAAAACAAAGACTTTCACCGCTTCCTTTCCTTCGGCCGCGGGCGAGCCAAACCAGCCCTAAGACTTAAAATACATTTAGAATCTATTAATATGAGCTGAATGAATAATTTTCATTTCAACATATCAATCCAGCTCTCCTTCAATTGGAGATATTGAAGTTTAGAAGTACTTTCATTAACTTGTTTAATTACATTTAAAGTAGCAACTATTTTATGCACTCTTTTGCAATATATATATATATATATATATATATATATATATATACGAGTGACAGGCACGGGCCTCCGGCCCGATGGCCACGCGCCACAGTACCCGGCCGGCGACGGCGGGCTTCGCCCGCCCCCCGGCGGGCTTCGCCCGCCCCCCGGCGGGCTTCGCCCGCCCCCCGGCGGGCTTCGCCCGCACCCAGACTGTTTTTTTATATATATTATTTTATAATACCTTATTTCCGTGCCTTTACTGTAGCTGTCCCGCCGCCCAGACTTTTCGGGTCCCAAATCGAAGGTCAAGGAGACTTCAAATCAAAAAGTGATCAACATGAAAGTTGTTCGGATCGCCGAGATCTACAACTTTCATGTTGACTACTTTTCGTTTTGGAGCCATCTTGACCCTCATATTGGGCCCCGAAAAACCTGATTTCCGTGCCTTTACTGTAGCAGTCCCGCCGCCCAGACTTTTCGGGTCCCAAATCGAAGGTGAAGGAGGCTCTAAATCAAAAAGTGATCAACATGAAAGTTGTTCGGATCGCCGAGATCTACAACTTTCATGTTGACCACTTTTCGTTATGGAGCCATCTTGAACCTCATATTGGGCCCCGAAAAATCTGATTTTCGTGCCTTTACTGTAGCAGTCTCGCCGCCCAGACTTTTCGGGTCCCAAATCGAAGGTCAAGGAGACTTCAAATCAAAAAGTAATCACCATGAAAGTTGTTCGGATCGCTGAGATCTACAACTTTCATGTTGACCACTTTTCATTTTGGAGTCATCTTGACCCTCATATTGGGCCCCGAAAAATCTGATTTACGTGCCTAAACAGGCGGGTGAACAGTTCACCCGCCTGTTTAGTCCCACATTGCCTGGAAAAAATTAATTTTTGGGTTTAAATACAGTTGTGTGCATAATATTGTTGAAGACTTTGCTTAAGCGGGCTGGCGGGCTTGCTTGTTTTCATGGCCTGGCCCCTTGCAGGCTGGCGGGCTTGCATTCTTTTATGGGATGGCCCCTTGCGGGCTGGCTAGTTTTTGATTTGCTCATCTAGAAGGGTAAAATGGTCATTTCATAGGTTTAGGACACCCGACCCTAGTAGGTTTAGGATACCTACGAAAAATTGAAGAGTGAGTGAATGTTTGATCGGACGGTTGTTAAATAATGCATTCAGATCGGACGGCTGCAATCACTCTAATGAGTTTAAAATTCATGGGAAAACTATTTCCTTTATAGTGGTTTAGATATATATATATTATAAATTAATAATTATAATTATATTTAGATGTAAATTGTTTTGAAGTGCTGCATAAATAAACTTTCATTTGGAGCACATGTTTCAGGTGTCTGTGCTACTTTGGAGTTTTGACATTGTGAAAATTAAAAATCAGTTCCTATATTTCTGACTCTTTATAAAATCAGTCCCTATTCCTTTTTTTTTACAAGATTTCAATATCTCTGCTATAAGGGAGAAAAATGAGACTTGCAGAGATGAGAATGTTCAGGTGGATGTGTGGACACACGAGACTGGATAAAATTAGGAATGAATGTATGAGGGATAAGACAGGAGTAGCTCCAAGTGTAGAAAAGATGTGATAAACTCGACTAAGATGGTTTGGACACGTACAAAGGAAACCATTAGAGGCACCTATTAGACGTTGTGAGAGTCTAGTCACTATGCATGTTAAACAAGGGAGGACTAGATTAATAAAGACTTAGAATGAAACTATAAGTAAAGACATGATGTACTTAGACATTAGTGAGATTACGACAAAAGATACGGCACAATGGACAAATGATCCATTTAGCCGACTCCACTATAGTGGATAAGGCTTACTACGTGTTGTTTGTTGTTGTTGTTTGTTGTTGTTGTTTTATTTCAGTCTCTCTGAAGGTCTGGACTAATAAATAAATGAAATCAATCCCTATTACCTGTTCCATTAACTAACTTGGATGGAAAAGTAAATTCTCTGAATTATTTTTTTTATAAAAAGAGGCTTCTTCTATAGCAACATACTAAAAATATTTAAAAACAGTTGTTTTTTTAAATAGCACAATTTATAAAAAAAAGTTATTCAAATCAATGCAATTGAAAGAAAGGCATGATTTTATAATCAATCTTTATCAGCTAGCCATATAAGCATCCTCAACTGATTACTGATCTTGGCTATATAAAATTTTCTATTTGAAGTGACATTTTTTGCTTCACTGAGTTTGGACAAAAAAATGTTTAACAAGACAATGGTTATGGCTACCACCAAGAAAAGAAAACTAGTTTTGAATATAAAAGGGGGTGAAGTTTCTTAGGTGAGGTTGGGCTTTCGTGAACATCATTCATAATCACCCCCTTCACGGAGCCTAAGGCTTCGTTTGACATGGTGGTGGCAGTTATGAACATGAGGGTTAAGTTGTCATTCGCTAACGCCCAATCTAATGAACTTCATCCGCTTTTATGTCCAAACGGATGATGTTTGTTAGGTGATCTTTAACAAATGACGGTTTAACTCATGCGTTTATGACTGTCATAACCGTGTCAAACAGAGCCCAAGTGTAATAATAAATTTTGTACAAAAGTTTGTAATTTTCTGCTAAATATCTTATTTTTTTTGTATTTTCTAAATCCTTCTTTTAGGGCGTTGATAGTAGCATCGCAGTTTTGGCTATTAGCATTTTTGACTATTCGCAAATATTGTTTTTTAAAATTGACTATCCGCAAGCACGAAAGATATCCACACTCAAAAATTAGAAAAAATGGATGAGCAGAACACCATCGCATGGAGGAGGAATGAGTGTTTGAAAATCGCGGAATAGAGGAGCACCGCTGCCTAGAGGAAGAAAGATCACCGGATGTGGAAAAAATAGCCGCCAGATAATGAAGGAGAATACAATGAGATAAAGAACGCCACTCGAAAAATGGAGGAGGAACACTTGTTGGATTTGGAGCCCTTCTGGCTGGACAAAAAGAGAGGTGGAAGGGTCGTCGGCGAAATCACGTTTTGGAAGGGAGGCGGAAGCATGAGATGCGCGAATGCGAATAAGAAATATTTTTTGTGCAGTGCTTTGCTAATAAAAATTTTAAAAATCCAAAAAAACTCAAATTTTGAGTACGAATAGTTGAATAGTCAAAAATGCGATGCTAATAACGAATAAAACTCAAATTTTGACTTCTCTTATTTAAAAACCGAAAACAATTTTTGTATGACAGTATCCACTACACAGTTAGCTTTGCAAATATTTTAATAAAACACAGATAAAATTACATAAATTGCATACATACTTTTTTTCCGGTAAAAATGGTAAAAAGTATGTTTCAGATAAAAAAAAAACAGCAAAGCGGAAGCCAAAAAAATATGATTATTGCCAAAAATATGGACCCTAAATAAAACTAATAAGAACTAATACTAGGTTAAAAGAACGTTGTTCTCAATGATGGTCAATCTCTATCATTCCTTGTGCCTGTCGTGCACAACTCTAATCATGGTACCCGCTCGACCGGGCAACGGGTTGCTGCTTTACGCTCCGTTTGGGGGCACTTATTTTCACCGGTCAAACGGTTACGCTCGCATGAATCAGACCATAATCAAGGTCCGATTCATGCGGTCGTAACTGTTTGACCGGTGAAAATAAGCCTCCCCAAACGAAACCTTAGTTTCACAATACCGAGCTTGCATTCCATCTCGTAGAAGCTGGGAGGGATGAAAAGTCTGTTTGTTTCAACGTTTTTTGCTTCGTATCCTTTGGGGGAAAATAGAACTGCTAAAAGCCTTGTTTAGCAACTCTTCAATTCTTATCATCACCGCTCCAAAATATCATTCTGCTATTTTTAGAGAATACAACCGCCCCTCTCATTTTCCACTGTTCCATACCGCTCCAGCTCTCACTGTCGAAACAAACAGACCCGAAGCCCCATGAGTTTCCATTCTGACGGCGAAGGGTAATATCTAAAATAACATTAAGATTTCAATTTATTAACTAATAGTTATGAATGAAAGCTGCAAATTAGGAAGGGAGTGAATGTTACATCATAGTTGAAATGAGTTTGACTTTATAGTATAAAGATATGTTTTACATTAAATATGCATATCAATATAAAAAATAGTTAAAGTATAATAAAATAGAATTTATTTATTGGCATAAATATTAAATCAAAAATATTTAGAATATGTTATAATAAATTATCATATTTAATATTATCAATATCAATGTAGTAATAATCTTCATTTATTATTAATATTAATGTTAATATTTTCATGATACCAGTAGACTGTGTGGGTTCTTTGATGCTCCCTTGGACACTATTCCTGCTGCTCGCATTCCTGTTGGCAAAAAACGTCTTTTTTTGCCCGGGCGAGTTTGGACAAAACCCATCGCTGCTATTGGATGTATGTTTGTGATGATAACTGTTTAATGGCCGTCATAAAAAAATAGTTTTTAACATAAAAATGAATGAAGTTTCTTAGGTGAGGTTAAACGTTCACGAAAAACGATTCATAACTACGCGTATCAACTCATCTATAATATATTAAAAGAGAAAAACACTCTTTTGCTAAACATTCAATTTCCAATTTTACTTCTATTTATTAAAAGAGTTCTTTTTTTTAAATTTGTGTGTTTTTTTATTTTAAAAAATATGTTATCATATAGATAAAATCCTCCGACTATAGTGAAAAATGTGTTCTCCCCGCCGAACGGAGTATAACACTCAGGAGCTTGCAAAAGGCAGGAGCGCCGTGATGTTGGGACGATATTGTGGTCAGAATAATGTCGCGGAGAGGTACTGTTACATTTGTCGTAGGAACGGAGCCCCGTGCCTCCCATTAAACATCTTAGCATAACTGCATAATGCTTCAACTATTTGTTTACTTTTCTTAGAAACCAAGACAACAAACTATTAATCAAATTTATTCCTTTTTATTTATTATAATTTAAAATAAAATATAGTAATTCTAAAACCGCAGCAGTTCATTCAAAATTTTCATTTTCATATTACAAAACATAAATATATATTTTCCTTCTTCACACAATAGTGTTGTTTTTAAATAATAATTATTAATCTGTTATTTCGAAGAACAGTAATTAAAAATTATTATAATTTTTTCTCTCCCGAATTTCTCTCCTTGTTTCTGGTTCTCTCTGAAGCTTCCTCTCATGGATCGACGAGGGCTCAGTTAATTGTACAAAGCTGCTCCGGATCTCAAGGATTTCCCCCGCTGCTTAGCTACAGAATTCTTTCAGATCACCACTCCGTCGTAGGTGATTTGTTACCCTTCGTTCAGAGAGTTTTGGGTTCGCTTCTTCTCCACGGCTTCGCCGCTTCTGCGCCAGGAGAGGATTTAGGGTCGTCTTACTGCGAGATTTTCCAGGAAAAGAGATGAAACTAACCGGATCAAGGAGATAGAGCTTCGTCTTGAAGATCCGGCTCTCGCGAAGGTCAATGAATTTCTCGCGTGGCCGGCAAAGGTAAGTTCGATTGTTACTATTTTGGCACATTTGTTTGGGTCTTTCAATCTCCCGAGGTTACATTTCTGAATTATGGTTTGTAATTAGGAATTTAATCGGTGCTGGTCCTCACCTTGTCTTTCGAAACGGGGTAAAGTTTGTTTGTTGAGAAATTGGTGGAATGTTCGTATGAGGCTACTTGTATTTTATAGTTGAGGAATAGGTGGGGTTCAGTCTTTCAGGATTGCCGGTGTTTTTTTTCTCATTTTTAGATGATTAGGGATGCTTGATATTGGTAAACAGGCCTGAAGACTGGATAAGTTGCCTTATCCGATGAATTGCTTTATTGAGTTTCTTGGCACTTTTGTGAGTGTGTGTAGAATTATCTGATGCTTTGTTAAGCCGAGTAGTTCTGCAACTAGGTTTTTATGTTTGTTTTTGCTATTTCTATGATCCGTAGGTTTCTTCTTTGATGTTGTTACATAGTGCTATTCCATCACGCTGTGTTGTGTGGTGGAACTTGTTTGAAATCTAGAGGCATTGTGATTACAATAGTGCATAAATTCAGTGTTGCACGGGGACGGAATATGAGAAACGATACAATACGAATATTGATTTTCAAAAAATGTAGGATTCAAGGTACATATTTGAATTCTATTATTTATATATAAGTGAAAATTTCCAAGCGGATTGGTTGAAGTGGAGAGTCGTGTCATGGATCTTTTGTGATCGTAAAGTACCACTAAAACTTAAAGGTAAGTTTTACCGCACTGTAATTAGACTAGCGATGCTCTATGGTTCTGAGTGTTGAGCAGTGAATTGTGTACATGAGCAAAAAATGGGATTTGCGGAGATTACAATGCTTAGTTGGATTTGTGGGCGCACGAGACTGGATAAAATTAGGAATGAATGTATCAGGGATTAGACAGGAGTAGCACCAACTGCAGAGAAGATGCGAGAAGCTCGACTAAGATGGTTTGGACACTTACAAAGGAGACCATTAGAGACATCTGTTAGGCGTTGTGAGAGTCTGGTCACTAGGCATGTTAAACGCGGGAGGGGTAGACCAATAAAAACTTGGAATGAAACTATAAGGAAAGACATGATGTACTTAGGCATTAGTGAGATTATGACAAAAGATAGAGCACAATGACGACAAAGTATCCATATAGCCGACCCCACTATTGTGGGGTAAAGGCTTGAGTGTTGTTGTGTTGTTGCATATATTAGTGAAAATTAATATGAAGACATGCTTTACATTCACATCTTCAATTTTTTTTTTCAATCATTATATCTCATATTTCATATATTAAATGAAGAAAAAGTTTTTTGCGTGACATAATTGCAGCATACAATAGATAGAAGCTGTGAATGAAAGATGTAATCAATTGGATTACATTACTTAGACACCTACCATTCAACAGTTTCTTTTCACATGCCAATCTCCATATCATAACCTCAAACTGCACACTTTTTTAGCATTTTCAAGCATGCTTAGGCATTTCCGGGAGTATCAAAAGAAAAAGGTTTCGGGGATTTGTTTCCAAAAGGTTCTGATAGTTTCTTAATTCCAAAATGTTTTAGATACGATATGTGGGGGAGTTGAAAGTATGTATGCTTCCAAGCATAAATCAAATCATCAACCTTAAATAGGCATGGCATGGACACAGGCTAACATTATAGTGGAGCATGATCAAGATGAGCATAGAAAAATTGTAATATCATGACTGATTGTGATATTAAGGAATGATAGGGAAAGAGTGAGAAGCACAACATGTGCATATAGTTGACAACTTAATTTACCACTGCATCTTTAATCGATGAATAATGAATTTTAGAATTTTATGTATTACGAAAACATTAGGGAATGAAGAACGTAATTGGTGTAATAACTGTGTTAACTGACAATATCTCACATATTATTGTATGTGCATATAGCCTAGGCGACGCCATGACAAGAATGCGACGTAAAATAGGAGATGACGGGTGGCCAAGACGGTGATGCCATTGTGATTCTTCAGATAATGCAGTGTAGTTGATTCTCAGAGGTATGAAATATAGGGTCTTATTCTGGAGAGGCCACTCATAGACTCCACCTTTAGGCTTTCTGGTAACCAGCGGTTCCCCCGTGCAAGAATCCTTCACAACAAATAAAGTAGGCGAGAACTCAACAATGACACTATTAGCAGTGCATAATTGATAAAAAGAAATAAGATTCCTTTTCATTTGAGGAACACAAAAACACCGTTAAGATGTAGCGGTCAAGATGCAGAGGGTAGAGAGGTAGAACCATGATGAGTGATGGAAAAGATTTTACCAACATCTAGAAGAACATCATCCCCGCCATTATAATCTGAGTCAAGAGACAGATTTTGTAGGTCTGTAGCCACATGATGAGATTCTCCTGAATCTACAAACCAATTTGAAGATGAATCGATTGAATGTTGAGTGAGATTTGCTTAAGGAAATGACTTTGACCGACCATTGTGCAGACGAACAGGTCCAATATTGGAGGATTGTTTGAGCCCAAGAAAGAGCTTCCACTTGAGTTGCAGCTTAGTTGGGTATCAAGAGCTCTCTTAAGGCCTTGATAAAGGAGGTTCCGTGTTCGATCCCCGGCCTCAACAACCTACCTGAGAATTTATTTCGTGTGATCTGGGTTTCATGTACCCGACGAGGGCCCCGCATGCGTGTAGCATATATTCATTTATGTAATGACTTAAGCTATAACAAATGAAGGATTTATGTGTTTTTATTTGATGCACAAAAATCATGATTCAGAAGGATTCACGATCAGATTGAGGACTTATCAGGGATTCAAAATTTATGCATGTGATCTTTGAGGGATGGCTCTTGCAAACCCTCACTCTAGAGCCAAAGATTTCATGCTTGTCATGACTGATCCTTTGTACCCGATAGGGATTCAAGAGCAAACCCATCAAAAAGTTGCATCAATGAAACACTTCTTTCAACGTTAGCCTATATTATCAAACGAATTAAAAGTTCTTAGTTGTGATTCTAATGGGAACAAATTTACATCAAAGAGAGTAAAATTTATTACGCTTCATTTTCGAGATAACAGACACTTACCTAGAACAAACCCTTCTTAGGCACGATTATCTTCTACATAAAAGTGTGCACGATACGAGCATGATATAAAAGACAAATAGTCTATTTACTAACAATAAATCATAATATTTATCATTATAACAATTAATGCTTGTGGTCAAAAACCTACTAGTCTTCAAAATTATAGCAATTAATGTTCGTGCTCGATTTAGAGGAAAAACCCCACGAGTAAATTACAAAAATACCATAAATTAAGAATTTAATTTTTTTTTAAAATTATGCGTGTTACATTCTCCCCCACTTAGTAAGTTTCGTCCCAAAACTTTTGAGGATTTTCTGAATGTGCCCTCTTATGAAAATTTAATTTTATATATAACAAAATGGAAAGGTGAATAAGTTCGAAGACTTACTAAAATCAAGAGAAAAGTTGCGGATACTTGCTACGCATATCAGATTCAAGTTCTCAAGTGTACTCCTCAGATTTCTCATGCATCCAAAGCACTCTTACCATAAGAATGGTTCTCCTTCAAAGTTTGCGTACCTGATACTCCACGATCTTAATGGGTTTGTCCGGATATGAAAGATCGCCTTCAGGAATCACAATAATTTCTTCGATGATTCGGTTAGGGTCACATATGTATTTCCAAAATTGACTAACATGGAAGACATCATGAACACCAACCCAAGCAGCAGGTAGCTCAAGCCGATATGCAGATCCCCTGACACGTTCTGAGATAGTATACGATCACACGAACCTCGGACTAAGCTTATAATGACGACCAAACCGTTTCACCCCAGGGGAAGGGGAAACCTTCAGGAATACTTGATCACCCACATCAAATTCTAACGGACGGCAACACAAGTTTGCATACTTTCTTTGTCTTTTGGTGATACAACTAAGCCGAAGACGAGTTTTTCTCGCGGCTTCTTCCATTTGTTGAAGTAATTTAGGCCCTAAAACAACCTTTTCACCCACTTCTGATCAATAAAGAGGGGTCATACAATGTCGCTCGTACAATGCTTCAGTCATTTTGAGGCTCCCTTGATAACTATTATTGTTGGTGAATTCAACCAATGATAAGTGCTCATCCCAAGTTCCCTTGTAATCCAGAATGTAACATCGAATCATGTCTTCATGTATCTGATTAACCATTTCGATCTGACCATCTGTCGTCGGATGATAAACAGTGCTCAGGTTGAGTTCGATGCCTAAAGCTTGCTAGAGGCCCTTCCAAAAATGTTATGCAAATTTCGAGTTGCGATCTGATACGATCCACAAAGGAATCCCATGAAGTCTAACAATCTCTGATACAAAAATTCGAGTCATCTTCTCGGTGGAGTGACCTTCCTTATAATGGATGAAGTTATAACACCCCAACCAAGTTTAACAGGAAATCAGCAGTCCGGTTTGGCCCGCGATAACAAGTAAACTAAGTAATGATATATAAACTGACATAAAGCAAGTAAAAAAAATAAAAGTGTTAAAAAAGAAAACTTACAGCGGAAAACAAGTAAGTAAATCTATGGGAAAAGTGTACCTTGCCAAGCTGAATTCAGAGTGAGAACTAAAACCGAATATAATACTAAAAGAGACTGATATGTCGTCAAACTGAAGTAAATTGATACATCAAATCATGAGTGAAGTACAACATATACATAATGTTTACAAAAGAAACAAATACAACAACAGTGGTACAACTGAACAAACTGACAACTGAGAAGACTGCACTACCTATCCTAAGTGGATTCCCTGACCCGAGTCCCCTGTAAAAACAAGTTCCAAATGAGTCAGACCCACTGAAGAGTAAGAAAATTTACTCCCTCCAACAACACTTAAAGAAAATATTACAAGTGAATATTACTTGAATTTACAATTTGCAAAATTACTCTAACCTAAAACTTGGCACTTGAGTTCATGATTTGGGATAGAATTGACCTATTGTGTGATCTGACACACCCTTATCTCAATTGTACAAATCGTTGATTTCTGTAATTTGAATTTTTGACTGCTGTAAAATTTAACTTGCTTCTGGGTTGTCTTATTAACACTTGTCGCTAAAGATGACTGTGCACAAACTAGTGACTGCGGTTTGAGAGACAAACCTGATGGTGCCCTGAACTGGATGTCCCTCAAGTGGAACACAGACTCCTATCTAAGGAGTTACATATCAGTAGTAACGGTCATCGACCCTGAGCTTGAAGTTCAAGTAGTGGCCTACTGGCCCTGAGCACGCGGTGGTGTGCCTCCACCACAATAGCGAGGGTAAAGTGGTAAACTGTTACGTGCGGCGGTCTGGGCTCGTGTTCGCCGGTGACTGGGGTGAAGATCCTCCAGGTTGGAGATGGGCGGCCGACGATTATGGGGGGTGGGCGGATTTGTGAGAGAATGGAGGTGAGGAAGAGAAGACTTGGTGAGTAAAGAAATTGATACTTGTAATTGCATGCCAAAATCGGTCCACCCCCATGGGGTTAAATAGACCATAATAAGGAAAGTGTGTGGCCCCCGTTTGGGCTTAACAACGGGAACAAAATAATGAATGAAATAAGAAACATACTAAAAAGAGAGTGTGGGCCCCCCGTTTGGGCTTAACAACGGGAACACAAATAAAAATATATTTATTCTGAAATATGATGCCGCTTATACGGCTGAACCTTCCGCGGTGTTGCGGCGATGGTAAACTTTCCCCCAACGCTCCTTGTCCGTGACTGGTGCCGTAACATCTCCTTCCTCGTCGGAAGACAGCTTGTTCTCAAGCTGAGACGGAATATCAACGAGTGGTGCCGATGGGGGTTCGCCGTAGAATCGTTTCAGCTGGGAGACGTGGAAGACGTCATGAATACGTGCCTCGGTTGGTAGGCGGAGGCGGTATGCCACCTCTCCGATGCGGTGAACAATCTAGAATGGTCCGTAGAATCGGGGTCCCAATTTGGTGGGGACGTCGGTCCTATGCAGTGACGTCTGGCGGTACGGCCGGCGCTTGAGCCATACCCAATCTCCGGTTGTATATGATACGTCCCGATGGCCCTTATTGTACGCAGTCTCCATGCGGTGTTGAGCTTGTAGCAGGTTTTTGCGGACGGTGGCGAGCATGCTATCCCGGTCCCGCAGCTGTTGGTCCACGAGCGTTAAGGTGGCCCGGCCGGGTTCGTAGGCGACGAGCTTGGGTGGTTCCCGACCGTAGATGAGTCGGAACGGTGTCATTTGGAGCGCCGATTGGAAGTACATAACCTCACAGCTTGCTGGTCATGATGTTAGAAATCACGGTGGGACTCTTGTCGGGCACATGAACCTAGATCCATGGCCGACTGCAGTCTGGCTAGCATCCCCAACCAAATCTCCTGGGCGCGTGTGGGACCCTCGTCGGGTACATGAACCCAGATCACACGGAATAAATTCCCAGGTAGGCTGTTGAGGCCGGGGATCGAGCCCGAAACCTCCTTTATCAAGGCCTTGCAGCTCAGTTGGGTATCTGGAGCTCTCTCAAGGCCTTGATAAAGGAGGTTCCGGGTTCTATCCCCGGCCTCAACAACCTACCTGGGAATTTATTCCGCGTGATCTGGTTCATGTACCCGATGAGGGTCCCACACGCATCCAGGAGACTTGGTTGGGGATGCTAGCCAGACTGCAGTCGGCCACGAATCTGGGTTCATGTACCCGACTAGGGTCCCACCGTGGTTTCTAACAGAAATAAAGGATTACTATGTTTAAAAATAGAAATGAAATAAAGAAAGATTTCAAAAATAAGTAAGATAACAGAAGCGACAAAGCCAAATTAAGAATGAATTAAAGAGTTAAATGTGGCATATCTACACCTTCCTATCATGGGATCTCTTGCCATATACGCGCCTGCAAATCGCCCGAAACAATATTTCTGTTTCCTCCATTATTCTTAATTATGCTTAATCTTGTCTAATATATACTTGAAGTTTCATCTACATCTTATAAAAGCTTCTTATTTGCTGTCTTATAGGCATTTTTCTTTTTATCTGACAGTATTTCTGTTGACTCGTTCCTGCACTGAATCAAGTGAACTACGGGCAAATGCTTTGCAAAAATGAAGTTTGTGCAATATCCTGTTTGATTTAAAAATATAGTTTGTGCAACATCCTGCTAAAATGAAGTTTGTGCAAGACACCTGAATAAAATAGGTGTTCAGAACCATGTTCACCAGGACACTAATATTGACGATATTGAATAGGAAACAAAATTTCCAGTTGACATCTAAGATTAGCCAAGTGCTTAAGTGTTGATGTGCTAAATGACATGCCAAAGAAGTGTGATAGGTATCTAAGCAGGTTTGTATCTCTTATATAGAGAAAAAGGCTTCTCATTGTCCTTTTCTCTCACTGGTGATTAAATCTTTCTGGCTGCATTTTTTTTCCAGAAAATATGGGTTCTTTAACAAAGATAGAAAAAAATGATATAGCTACAGCATCTGAACTTTCAAATAATAAAGGACATTACAAAATGAAGAGGGTTCATTCGACAGGTTGTGTAGTTACTCATGAAGCCAGATTGGAGTCTGTCTCTGAACTGCTATATAGAGATGCCAAGAAGTTGAAAAGTCATACTATCAATGGTGAGAAGCCTGGCACTTCTGAAAGGTCCAAGAAAAAATCTTCTGAAAATGATACGTCAAGAGATGTTCCTCTAAATAGAAAACTAGTAACTCCAGAAGGTAATCCCGACACAGACACATCTATTAACCGTAGAGGCAATTGCTGTATTAAGGGTAAGAAGGTTGGTAATGGAGATTCACCACCAGTTACAACATCAAAGTTTAAAGAAATGGGAGGTATTGTTGAGGCTGAATCTGTAAGAGTGGATAGTAAGATCCCATCTATTATAGCTCCATATTATAACATGAACCTGACGCAACCAATGATCCCATGCAAGGGATCAGGTAGAGTTTCAAAATCTTCAGACACAGGCACTTTGGATTTAACTAAGAAGAACAACAGTGGGAGTAATGGTGTGAATTTTAAACACAATAAACCCCTTGTTGCTCATGTGCTCACCACAAGGAGAGCACTGAGGTTTGTGGAGGATGATGATGGCGGTGAAGACTGTAAAACTCCAATACACCGTGCTAAAATGAGTAATCTTTATAAATCCCAATCTGGTAACTTGTGCCAAACTACTGGAACTGCAGAGTTTTCTCGAAGTTATTCAATGGAACAAAAGCATAAGCCGTTTTTAGAAAAATCCAAGATTGGGCCTAATTCGAATAATCAGGCAATTGTTGGTACTATGAGCATCGCCACCAGTAATCTTTCAGTTGAATGCTATGACAATAAAGATGTTTTAGGGGGACAAAGGTATATATTTTCTGAACTCTATTTTTTATATGATAATTCATTCATTATGTCTATCACGATCATTGTTGCATGCAGATCAGATATTACAAGGGAGGCTACTTCTACTGATTCTGCTGACAGCAAATTGACAGAATCTTCCATGTCAATGAAACACCTTATTGCAGCTGCTCAAGCTAAGAGGAGGGAAGCACACTCTCGTCAGTTAGTAGATGAAAATGGTACTCCTGGTTCATTTCTTACTCCCCATTGTATTTATGGAAGAAGCCCCAACCTTATATCGACCATTCAAACATTTCCATCAGATGATGATCCTTTTCAGAAAGATAAGAAATGCTGTCAAACCTCTGTTCCGATTGAACCTTCTCCGGTTTCACGTCAAATTATTCTTATGAAACAAGGAGAGCATGAGGATTATGATGGAAGACCTAGTGGAGGAAAGCGACAACCTGCTAATTCCTCATGTGATGGTACTGAAGCTGCAATTGCTCGAGATGCTTTGGAGGGAATGATCGAAACATTATCACGGACTAAAGAAAGTATCGGGCGTGCAACCCGTCATTCTATTGACTGTGCCAAGTATGGAATTGCCACTGAGGTATATAAGCTTCTTCGTAGTTAATGTTTCCAAATGTTTCAAATTCTCTATTTCTTACTTACATTGTGGTGCTTCGCACAATCTGCAAAAGCTATTCAATGCATTATGCATAGTAGGCACTGTACACTGTTTCATGTTGATTTGTTATCTTCTCTTTTTCCTAGAGCACGTTGTAAAGGATTTATATTTTCACAGCTATGCCATTTACTTGGTTTTTTTCTCCATTCAATTATTAAAATAAGATATCCTGGTTATGGATAATCATTTCTTTATATGATATCAGTTATTTATAGAAAATAAAGACTCCTTATTACAAATTTGTTTCATGCATATTATAAATGTAACAAGGGGTGCTGCAAATTTTTTTATTTTGGTACATAGGTTTTGTAAAATAACGTGGATTTCCTTTTTATAGTGTCCAAATGAAATTTACTGAATCAGTCACTTTGGAAATCTACAGGTTGTTGATCTTCTTATTCGCAAATTGGAAGGCGAACCCAACTTTTCTCGTAGGATAGACCTGTTCTTCCTTGTGGACTCCATTACACAATGCTCACATAATCAAAAAGGTGGGTGCTTACAGAATATATCCTATATGTTCTATGAAGGCTCGCACCCTTCTTTTTTGTTTGCTTTAAATTCAACCAAAATACTTACCTTCATCGAAGGATATGAGCTTTATTTCTATATTTTGACCTATTAATGTCGGTCTCTGCTGTATGATTGAGTGTGATCTTTTTGATATTTTGTTTTGGTTATTATCAGATTATTTCTTCCAACTATTATGCAACTCCTTGTCTCCACATAAACTACATCACTACATGTCTTCTCATCCATTCTTCTATCTCTCTGCTACAATTTCCTTGCCATTTCAGAAAATTAAATCGCGATCTTCCTATGTCTGGTATTCCAAATATACGTGCTTATTTTATGTATGTGTCTATTGGTCTGTGTTGATGGAGTTCTGTTGGTATGACTCATGCATTTAATGTATTTATATCTTCTCTTTTACACATAACAGACGTGGGTATTCTAATTCCGAGACATTATCGCACCCAAAATTTTTTTGCAGGTCATAATAACATTTTTTGGTACCTTTGTAGGTATTGCAGGGGCATCATATGTTCCTGTTGTCCAAGCTGCTTTACCACGACTTTTGTGTGCTGCTGCTCCTCCTGGTGCTTCTGCTCATGAGAATAGACGTCAATGTCTTAAGGTAATTCTTCTGTCACAGTGGAATTTCTTTTCATTAATAGGAATTGTTGGAGTTTCTTCTGTCTGTAATTTTGAAGTTTCATTTGAAGGTTTTGAGGCTTTGGCTGGAGAGGAGAATTCTGCCAGAGTATTTTCTTCGTCACTACATGGATGAAATTGAGTTTCGTAATGGTGGCTTGAAATCTGGCTGTTCTCTTAGAATGCCAGCTTGTTCTGAACTTTCTGTCGATAACCCTAAAAGAGAAACAGAAAGCTTACTTGTTGACGAGTATGGAAGGTAAACATCAGTAGCTGAATCTTTAATTTTCTTTGTTTTTCCCCCTCAATCTGACATATATAAAGTAATATGTTTTGCATGTTTTTTGTTTACTCAAATTCTTGCCTATCTATTGGGATTCTGCCTAACCTGTTTCTGTTTGAGTTAGCAACATGTTCATTTTTTTTAACCCCTACTTTCATGAACATTTAATGTCAAGTAACTAACTGTGTCTTCATGCATCAGATGTATTATTTTAGTGTGAGTATTCTAGAATTTCTCAGCCCAATTAGTTTCCAGTGATTTGGCTTAATTTTTTCTTTTAGGGTCTTGATTCCTCTGACAGGGGCCTGATGCGGACCGGGCTTTGGTGGCGGGCGGCGCAGTCACTGAAGCCAAGCCAAATTCCAAAACAAACAAGGAAAAAGTCTTAAAACATTGCCAAAAGCAAGTAAAATGCATAACTAGCAAAAGATCAAAAATGTATGTGTACTGATACTCAGGAAGTGAAACTAGCAAAACAGGTAAGTAAGTAATTCAAGCGGAAACAACAAGAATTATTAACTTAATCCAGAGTGTAGCATATGTTCATTTATGTAATGACTTAAGCTATAACAAATGAAGGATGTATGTGTTTTTATTTGATGCACAAAAATCATGATTCAGAAGGATTCACGATCAGATTCAGGACTTATCAGAGATTCAAAATTTATGCATGTGATCTTTGAGGGATGGCTCTTGCAAACCCTCACTCTAGAGCCAAAGATTTCATGCTTGTCATGACTGATCCTTTGTACCCGTTAGAGATTCAAGAGCAAACCCATCAAAAAGTTGCATCAATCAAACACATTCTTTTAACGTTAGCCTATATTATCAAACGAATTAAAAGTTCTTAGTTGTGATTCTAATGGGAACAAATTTACATCAAAGAGAGTAAAATTTATTACGCTTCATTTTCGAGATAACAGACACTTACCTAGAACAAACCCTTCTTAGGCACGATTATCTTCTACATAAAAGTGTGCACGATACGAGCATGATATAAAAGACAAATAATCTATTTACTAACAATAAATCATAACATTTATCATTATAACAATTAATGCTTGTGGTCAAAAACCTACTAGTCTTCAAAATTATAGCAATTAATGTTTGTGCTCGATTTAGAGGAAAAACCCCACGAGTAAATTACAAAAATACCATAAATTAAGAATTTAATTTTTTTTTTAAAATTATGGGTGTTACATTCTCCCCCACTTAGTAAGTTTCGTCCCGAAACTTTTGAGGATTTTCTGAATGTGCCCTCTTATGAAAATTTAATTTTATATATAACAAAATGGAAAGGAAAATAAGTTCGAAGGCTTACTAAAATCAAGAGAAAAGTTGCGGATACTTGCTACGCATATCAGATTTGTTAGAAAAGCCCATATAAATGACCCATGATTGGGTCCATGTATTTTTATTTCCTTCTTCTCCTATTAGTCCTCACATCATTGTATATGATTTCTTTTCTTCTTTTCTCTCCTATATATTGGTATTCTCTCCTTGTATTTTGACACACAATCAATACATACAAGTTTTTGAGCTCACTCAACATGGTATCAGAGGACACGGTTCGTTCCCTGCGGTTACACTTCATCTAACCGCCCGGCCCGTCTTCCTCTCCTGTCCGCAACTCCTCTGCGGCTTGCTCTTCTTCTCTCTCCGGGTAGCGGCCTCTTCGTGCCTTCTTCTCCGCGGCTTCTCCCTTGCTAGCCGCTGCCTGCTCCCTTTCCCTCCCTTCCTCCCGTGGATCCACCCCTCAGTCCTCTTTTATAACTTCTCTTCTCAACTCATGGGCCCCACTTCCCGCTGTCTTCCTCTTACCGCGCGGGCTCCCTCTCGCCTGGTACCTCCCCTTGCCGCTCCTTGCCGCTCGAGTAGTTCTTCTCGCGGCCTCTTCTTTCGGTGTGCCGGGTCGCACGGTCTCCCTCTCGCTCATCCCTCTTTGCCTTGCCGCTCGAGTACTTCAACTCGTGGTTTCTTTCTCTTGCCGCTCGAGTCCCTACTCGCGGCCTCTGCCCTCCTCTTGCGGCCTTTTCTTGCCACTCACGGTTTCTCTCTCTTGCCGCTCGAGCCCCTACTCGCGGCCCTTTTCTTGTCTCTGCTTCCTCTCACTGCTTCCGTCTTCTAGTCGCCCGGTCTCGTTTGCTAGCCGCACGACTTCTCCTTTTCCTTTTTGGCCGCTGGTGTTCTCACAGTGACCGTGCGGATTGTCCTTGCTCTCTATCCGCACCTGGTCGCGACCTTCTATTTCTCTCCCCTGGGCTTGTCGCCGTGTCTACCCGCTGCGACCTCTCTTCTAACCGCGTGGGCTTGTCGGGTGTCTCCTCTCCGGCGGCCTCCCCCCCCCTCTTCCCGCAGCCGGCGCTGTGTCTAACCGCACGCTCTTCTAGTCGCTGCGGCCTCCCCAGGCTCCATGGGCTCCTCCCTTGACTCTACCGGACAGGCGGCTACTCCTCCTGCTGACCGCCCGACTTCTCTTCCAGACCTCCGAGATGAGTTGCGGATCACAACTTATCATTATCTGGGAAGAAGAATTTTGTTCCATGGGTCCACTCGGTTCGGCGTGTTCTTCAGGCCAAGGGCCTTGTGCTCCATCTTACTAACGGACCTCCTTCCCCTACTACTGATGACTGGCTACGTAATGACGGCCGCGTCCAAACATGTCTCCTTAATTCGCTGGAGGGTGAGCCATACCAAATGGTCATGTACCATGAGACCGCCAAAGCTATGTGGGAGGAGCTTCACTCCTTGTACTCTGGAAAGGATAGTCTTCAACACCTCTATGACATTATTACCGACCTTCAGACTCTTGATGCTAGCGGGGCTGCTGACATGAATTCATTTGTTGCTCGTGCCAAGACTCTTGCCGAGGCCTGGATCCAGCATCAGCCTTCTACCACCGACCTTGCTGCTCAGCGCGCGCAAAAGGAGGCTGTCTACATTGCCATGATGATGGCTCGTGTCCCGCCTCACCTTCAGAGCATCCGGGCTCAGGTGTTGGCCTCGGTCTCTACTCCCTCCCTTTCTGATGTCTGCTCTATGCTCCTTCGAGTATCACCACCCCTCGAGTCTCCGACACCCTCTTCTCCGGCCCTTCTTCAACAGACCCTTCCTCCCTTGCTTCCCCCACCGACCTCTGCGCGCGGTGGACGTTCCAGCTCTCGCGATAAGGGGCGTGGGGGTCGGGGCCGCCCCAAGTGTTCCTATTGCGGCCGGGATGGCCACACTGATGTCGTCTGCTACAAGAAACATGGCTATCCTCCTCGCCCAACTGCGGCTGCTACCACTGATGGATCCTCCTCCACTGGTACCGACCTTGAGGCCGTTCGCCTCCAGCTACAGCACCTCCAGGGGCTTCTTAGCCCTCCATCTGCTTCTGTAGCCTCCATCTCTACCGCAGGTATTACTTGTCTTTTCTCAAGTCCACGTTGGATCTTGGACTCAGGTGCTACTCATCACATCACCTCGATACAGCCACTCAAGTACTCGGATGCTCCTCATCCGCAATCTATCACTGTCGCTAATGGGGCGACTGTTCCGGTCTCCGGTTGCGCCGACATCTCTCTTGCTCCCTCCCTCTCTCTTCGCTCGGCTCTTTATGTTCCTGGCTCTCCATTTAATTTGCTTTCTGTTGGTCGCCTCACTCATGATATGGATTGCTCTGTCACATTTACTCCCTCTACTTTTTTGATACAGGATCGGCGGACGCGGACTACCATTGGTAGGGGTCGACTGCAGAACGGGCTCTACCTTCTTGATGTCTCTCCTCCTATCCTCTCCTCCGTCTCCGCTGTATATTGGCATCACCGTCTTGGGCATGCTCCTCTACCCGTTCTCTAAAAGGCGCTGCCTGATTTATCTTTTCCTGCTTTCAAATGTGATTTGTGTATTTACGGCAAACAACCACGTACTTCTTTTTCTGCTCATTGTACTAGGAGCTCTGCTCCGTTTGATTTACTGCACTCAGATGTTTGAGGTCCTTTCAAAATTACAAGTATCTCTGGCTATCGATATTTTATAACTTTCATTGATGATTATTCTCGCACAACATGGCTTTACTTACTTCGTGATCGCTCCGAGCTCTCTCGCATATTTCACGATTTTATACTCGAAACTCGAATGCAATTCTCCACAACTATCAAAACTTTGCGCACCGATAACGCTCGTGAATACATCGGCCATGACTTTGCTAATTTATGTGCAGAATTTGGTATTATACATCAAACCTCCTGTGCCTTCACCCCCCAACAAAATGGTGTTGCCGAACGAAAGAACCGCCACCTCCTCGAAGTTGTTCGCTCTCTTATGCTTCAAATGCATGTTCCAAAAATTTACTGGAACTTTGCAGTCTCCACTGCGTGTTTTCTCATCAACCGCCTTCCCTCCTCGGTTCTCAACTATGCCACTTTTTTCAGCCTCTTATTCCCCTCTACTCCGGCCTTCCCTATGACACCAAGGGTTTTTGGCTGCACTTGCTTTGTTCACCTCCTGGGTCCTTCCTCGGATAAGTTGGATCCCCGTGCAGCTAAAACTATTTTCGTCGGCTATTCTCGCACTCAGAAGGGCTACCTATGTTACTCTCCGGTAAGCCGTAATGTCATCGTCTCCGCCGATGTTACTTTTTGGGAAGATCAACCTTTCTTTTCCCCATCTCTCGCTCCTTTCTCCCCGCTGACATCTTCACCAATGCTTATACCTCGACCCGTCCTCCCTACTACTGCGCCTGCTTTCCTACGTCCTTCTAATCCTGCTCCTGCTCCTACTTCAACTCCTGCTCCTGCTCCTGCTCCTGCTTCTGGCCCTGCGCCCTCCAAGCCACCGGTTATCCGGACTTACACTCGCCGCCTTCCTCCTTGTTCCGCTACCCCTCTGCAGTCGGCCTCATCCTCGGCTACCCCGTGCCCTGCTGATCAGGTATCTCCCTCCACCAATCATCCTCTGGCAAATTATGTCTCCATGCATCGCCTCTCTCCCCAACTGCACACCTTTGCAACTTCTATTTCCTCCATTTCGGTTCCTAACACTGTGCAGGAAGCGCTACACCATCCTGGCTGGAAGGCTGCCATGGAGGAGGAAATGGCTGCTCTCTGGGCTAACCAGACCTGGACTCTCACACCTCTTCCCCCGGGTCAGAAACCGGTTTGGTGTAAGTGGGTCTTCGTCGTCAAACATGCCGCTGATGGGATGATTGACCGGTTGAAAGCTCGGGTCTCCCGGGGCTTCACCCAACAACAAGGGATGGACTATGAGGAAACCTTCTCTCCGGTGGCCAAACTCAACACCGTTCGGGTTCTTATCTCGGTGGCTGTCCATCGCCGGTGGCCCTTACTGCAACTGGATATTAAGAATGCCTTTTTGAATGACGACTTGCAGGAAACTGTCTATATGCAGCAACCTCCCGGGTTTGAGACCACGGGGGAGTCTCATGTTTGTCGCCTTAAGAAAGCTCTGTATGACCTCAAACAATCACCGCGGGCATGGTTCGACAGGTTCAGTAAGGCTCTTCGGGAGGTTGGTTTTTCTCGCAGCGCGACAGACTTCTCGATGTTCACTCGTCACCGAACAACAGGGACGGTTCTTCTGTTAGTGTATGTTGACGACATCATCATTACTGGAGATGACGAAAAGGGAATACAGGAGGTAAAACAACATCTCGGTACAATTTTTTAAACAAAGGATCTGGGACCCCTCCGGTATTTTTTGGTCCTTGAAGTTGCTAGACGGCCAGATGGTCTCGTCCTTTCTCAGCGGAAGTATTGTCTCGACCTTCTTCATGATGCGGGTTACTCTGGTTGTAAGCCGATCAATACCCCAATGGATGTGAATCACAAGTTATGTGCTCAGACTTCCGACTCAGATCTATTACTCGAGAATCCTGAATACTATCGCCGTCTAGTTGGAAAATTGATCTACCTCACGGTAACTAGACCGGATATTTCTTTCGCAGTGGGTATTGTCAGCCGGTATATGCATTCCCCGCGAAGATCTCACCTACACGCCGTTGAACGTATTCTCAGATACCTCAAAACGGCCCCTGGTCAAGGATTGGTCTACAAGACCTCATCTTCAGCTCCTGCATTGATAGCTTACTCAGATGCTGATTACGCCGGGTCTCTTGATGATCGACGGTCAACCAGTTGGTTTTGCATATATTTTGGATGACATTTGATTACGCGGCGGAGCAAGAAACAAGCTGTTGTGGCTCGATCGTCTGCTGAGGCTGAATACCTGGCAATGGCGTCTGTAGTGTCTGAACTAACGTGACTGGAAAGTCTTCTTACTGATCTGGGTATAAGACTTCCTTCCCCATCCATTCTCTTTTGTGATAGCCAAACAACTATACATATTGTCAAGAACCCGGTATTCCATGAAAGAACTAAACATATTGAAGTTGATTGTCACTTCATCAGAGAAGAGGTTCAAATGAAGAAGATCGACCTGAAACATGTCCCCGGGACAGAACAAGTTGCGGATGTGCTCACTAAGGCTCTTCCCAGTACTCTCTTCTATCAGTGCTTGTCCAAACTTGGCGCATACGATTTGTACGCTCCAGCTTGCGGGGGAGTGTTTGAAAAGCCCATATAAATGGCCCATGATTGGGTCCATGTATTTTTATTTCCTTCTTCTCCTATTAGTCTCACATCATTGTATATGATTTCTTTTCTCCTTTTCTCTCCTATATATTTGTATTCTCTCCTTGTATTTTGACACACAAGCAATACATACAAGTTTTTTAGCTCACTCAACAAGATTCAAGTTCTCAAGTGTACTCCTCAGATTTCTCATGCATCCAAAGCACTCTTACCATAAGAATGGTTCTCCTTCGAAGTTTGCGTACCTGATACTCCACGATCTTAATGGGTTCGTCCGGATACGAAAGATCGCCTTCAGGAATCACAATAATTTCTTCAATGATACGGTTAGGGTCACATATGTTTTTCCAAAATTGACTAACATGGAAGACATCATGAACACCAACCCAAGCAGCAAGTAGCTCAAGCCGATATGCAGATCCCCCGACACGTTCTGAGATAGTATACGATCACACGAACCTCGGACTAAGCTTATAATGACGACCAAACCGTTTCACTCCAGGGGAAGGGGAAACCTTCAGGAATACTTGATCACCCACATCAAATTCTAACGGACGGCAACACAAGTTTGCATACTTTCTTTGCCTTTTGGTGACACAACTAAGCCGAAGACGAGTTTTTCTCGCGGCTTCTTCCATTTGCTGAAGTAATTTAGGCCCTAAAATAACCTTTTCACGCACTTCTGACCAATAAAGAGGGGTCTTACAATGTCGCTCGTACAATGCTTCAGTCATTTTGAGGCTCCCTTGATAACTATTATTGTAGGTGAATTCAACTAATGATAAGTGCTCATCCCAAGTTCCCTTGTAATCCAGAATGTAACATCGAATCATGCCTTCATGTATCTGATTAACCATTTCGGTCTGACCATCTGTCGTCGGATGATAAACAATGCTCAGGTTGAGTTCGATGCCTAAAGCTTGCTAGAAGCCCTTCCAAAAATGTGATGCAAATTTCGAGTTGCGATCTGATACGATCCACAAAGGAATCTCATGAAGTCTAACAATCTCCGATACATAAATTCGAGTCATCTTCTCGGTGGAGTGACCTTCCTTATAATGGATGAAGTTATAACACCCCAACCAAGTTTAACAGGAAATTAGCAGTCCGTTGGGCCCGCGATAATAAGTAAACTAAGTAATGATATATAAACTGACATAAAGCAGGTAAAAGAAATAAAAGTGCTAAAAAAGAAAACTTACAGCGGAAAATGAGTAAGTAAATCTATGAGAAAAGTGTACCTTGCCAAGCTGAATTCACAGTGTCAACTAAAACCGAATATAACACTAAAAGAGACTGATATGTCGTCAAACTGAAGTAAATTGATACATCAAAACATGAGTGAAGTACAACATATACATAATGTATACAAAAGAAACAAATACAACAACAGTGGTACAACTGAACAAACTGACAACTGAGAAGACTGCACTACCTATCCTAAGCGGATTCCCTGACCTGAGTCCCCTGTAAAAATAAGTTCCAAATGAGTCAGACCCACTGAAGAGTAAGAAAATTTACTCTCTCCAGCAACACTTAAAGAAAATATTACAAGTGAATATTACTTGAATTTACAATTTGCAAAATTACTCTAACCTAAAACTTGACACTTGAGTTCATGATCTGGGATAAAATTGACCTATTGTGTGATCTGACACACCCTTATCTCAATTGTACAAATCGTTGATTTCTGTAATTTGAATTTTTGACTGCTGTAAAATTTAACTAGCTTCTGGGTTGTCTTATTAACACTTGTCGCTAAAGATGACTGTGCACAAACTAGTGACTGCGGTTTGAGAGATAAACCTGATGGTGCCCTGAACTCAGCGGCGGAACTGGGATTTTGAAGTTGCACGGGCACAATTTTAGTAATGTCAATTCGGGGGGTTCGGGGGCAGCGTTCCCGAAATTTTTTTTTTGCAAAGATATTTATGTAAGGAAAATATTGAGGAAAAATATAGCAGTAAAGGCAAAATGCTGCATCTTTTTCTTTGCTGTATTCTAACCAGCCTTTAAACTCGTTAAACCAATTCTTATTAAATCGTCGAGCTTTGTTTCTGATTTCTATTTGGGGAAAACTTTCTAGATGAGGTTGACAAGGACCCTTTTGCAAATAATATCTTCGTATAGACTCTTGAATGTTTGCATTGTAGGAGTTAATGAGAAGTCTTAAGCCCGGGTCTGAAGGTAAATCTTCAATTTTGAACTCGTCTACGCGACTTCGTTTACCAATTGCAACTACCTCCTGAGAATCTAACGAACTTTGACATGCTCCTTTTTTAGAAAAAAATTTCTCCATTGCACTAACTAAAACACTGCATATAATCGACGAGACATTCCCGTTAGCGCAACTAGAACTAATCGATATGCACATCACAAACATCACCGATCCGGGCTTACCGCCACGGGTAGGCTTCACACAGCATGCCTAAATCCAAACTCGCATGTCGGATTACTAATGCAAAAAATATGCCGGGGACGGACACAATCGACCCGGAGGTTCGCAATGAACCGAGAGAGACACACCGCGTCCAATTGAAGGCGGGTGACCCTCCTAAGCAAACTACATCAAAAATAATCAGTTCTGCAAGAAAATTTGAATGTGAAAGGCAAAAAAAATCTCACCTGATCCACGATGAACAAATCCTGATCCAGTTTTCCAATGATAAAACAAAGATTGAAATTCCCAATGACCTAAATTCATGTTCGTCATAGATAAGTACATGAACAAATATAAGGACAGAAGTAAAGTTAATAGAAATCCTTCAATTTTACTGATTTCAGTCCAGATTTCACTTGAAATCTGGACTGATTTCAGTCCAAATTTCACTTGAAATCTGGAGTGTTTCAGTCCAGATTTCACTTGAAATCTGGAGTGTTTCAGTCCAGATTTCACTTGAAATCTGGAGTGTTTCAGTCCAGATTTCACTTGAAATCTGGAGTGTTTCAGTCCAGATTTCACTTGAAATCTGGAGTGTTTCAGTGAAATCTGGAGTGTTTCAGTGAAATCTGGACTGTTTCAGTCCAGATTTCATTGTGAAATCTGGACTGAAACAGTCCAGATTTCAATTGTGAAATCTGGACTGATTTCAGTCCAGATTTCACACTGAAATCTGGACTGATTTCAGTCCAGATTTCACACTGAAATCTGGACTGAAACAGTCCGGATTTCAGAAGAAGAAGAAGAATAGTGAGTTCAGAAGAAGAAGAAGAAGAATAGTGAGTTCAGAAGAAGAAGAAGAAGAAGAATAGTGAGTTCAGAAGAAGAAGAAGAATAGTGAGTTCAGAAGAAGAAGAAGAGTGAGTTAAGAAGAAGAAGAATAGTGAGTTCAGAAGAAGAATAGTGAGTTCAGAAGAAGAAGAAGAATCAGAAGAAGAATAGTGAGTTCAGAAGAAGAATAGTGAGTTAAGAATCAGAAGAAGAAGAAGAATCAGAAGAAGAATAGTGAGTTCAGAAGAAGAATAGTGAGTTCAGAAGAAGAATACTGAGTTCAGAAGAAGAATACTGAGTTCAGAAGAAGAATAGTGAGTTCAGAAGAAGAATAGTGAGTTCAGAAGAAGAAGAATAGTGAGTTCAGAAGAAGAAGAAGAATAGTGAGTTCAGAAGAAGAAGAAGAAGAAACCTTCTGGCAGCGGGCGACGGCCGACGGACGGGAGCAGCGGGCGGGCGACGGCCGACGGACGGGAGCAGCGGGCGATGGCCGACGGGAGCAGCGGGCTTGCGCTAGGGCACGGGAGCAGCGGGCGATGGCAAAATCGCGGATTTCTTTGCTCCCCCGGTGAAATTCGCGGGAAAAAGCGGTCGGGCACGTGCCCTACCGTGCCCAGACATAGTTCCGCCAGTGCCTGAACTGGATGTCCCTCAAGTGGAACACAGACTCATATCTAAGGAGTTACATATCAGTAGTAAGGGTCATCGACCCTGAGCTTGAAGTTCAAGTGGTGGCCTACTGGCCCTGAGCACGCGGTGGTGTTCCTCCACCACAATCGCGAGGGTAAAGTGGTAAACTGTTACGTGCGGCGGTCTGGGCTCGTGTTCGCCGGTGACTGGGGTGGAGATCCTCCAGGTTGGAGATGGGCGGCCGACGGTTATGGGGGGTGGGCGGATTTGTGAGAGAAGGGAGATGAGGAAGAGAAGACTTGGTGAGGAAAGAAATTGATATTTGTAATTGCATGCCAAAACCGGTCCACCCCCATGGGGTTAAAAAGACCATAATAAGGAAAGTGTGTGCCCCTCGTTTGGGCTTAACAACGGGAACAAAATAAGGAATGAAATAAGAAACATACTAAAAAGAGAGTGCGGGCCCCCCGTTTGGGCTTAACAACGGGAAGACAAATAGAAATATATTTATTCTGAAATTTGATGCCGCTTATACTGCTGAACCTTCCGCGGTGTTGCGGCTATGGTAAACGTTCCCCCAACGCTCCTTGTCCGTGACTGGTGCCGTAACATCTCCTTCCTCGTCGGAAGACAGCTTGTCCTCAAGCTGAGACGGAATATCAACGAGTGGTGCCGGTGGGGGTTCGCCGTAGAATTGTTTCAGTTGGGAGACGTGGAAGACGTCATGAATACGTCATGAATACGTGTCTCGGTTGGTAGGCGGAGGCGGTATGCCACCTCTCCGATGCGGTGAACAATCTGGAATGGTCCGTAGAATCGGGGTCCCAATTTGGTGGGGACGTCAGTCCTATGCAGTGACGTCTGGCTGTACGGCCGATGCTTGAGCCATACCCAATCTCCGGTTGTATAGGATACGTTCCGATGGCCCTTATTGTACGCGGTCTCCATGCGGTGTTGAGCTTGCAACAGGTTTTTGCGGGCGGTGGCGAGCATGCTATCCCGGTCCCGCAGCTGTTGGTCCACGGGCGTTAAGGTGGCCCGGCCGGGTTCGTAGGCGACGAGCTTGGGTGGTTCCCGACCGTAGATGAGTCGGAACGGTGTCATTTGGAGTGCCGATTGGTAGGAAGTGTTATAACAATACTCGATCCATGGAATCCAGGTGACCCATTGTTTGGGGTGGTCACCGGTTAGACAACGGAGGTACATTTCCACGGTTCGGTTGACTACTTCCGTCTGGCCGTCCGATTGCGGATGGTACGCGGATGAGAGTTGTAGCGTCGTACCGCTGAGCATAAAAAGTTCCTTCCACAAGCGGCTTGTTAAGACCTTGTCGCGGTCGGACACGATGCTTTCTGGCAATCCGTGTAAGCGGATGATGTCGTTGAAGAACAGTTGGGCGACCCGTTCCGCGACGAGTGGGCGGGCAAGAGGAAGGAAGTGTGCCCCTTTGGAAAATCTGTCCACCACCACCATGAGGATGGTTTTACCTTTGCTGCGGGGAAGACCTTCCACAAAATCCATGGAAATATCGGCCCAGATTTGAGTGGGCACCGGTAGTGGTTGGAGAAGGCCTGCTAGTAGTAAATTGACCGCCTTATGTTGTTGACAAACCGCGCATTGTGCAATGAGATGTTGGACGTGACGGCGGAGTCCCTTCCAATAGAACTCAGCTCGTATGCGGTGGAGGGTCTTGTGAATTCTCTCGTGCGCCCGTTCGCGTGCCTCCTTCATAATGGTTGCAATGTGGGGGGGGGGGTGTAGGTGACAAATAGATCCGGTTTTTGTAGAGAATTAGTCCGTCGCGGCTCGTCCATACTGCTGGTAATAGGCCTTCTTGCGCTCGACGAAGCAGTTCGGAGAGGGATGGTGATGTGGCGGTCTCGTTCCGTATGGTGTCCATGAGGGGCACGGTCGGGCGAGAGAGGGCGCAGATGGTGGTGGCGTCGTCGGGGTCGTCGTTGTGCCGACGAGAGAGAGCGTCCGCGACCCTATTGAGAGACCCGACTTTGTATTCGACGGTGAAATCAAACCCCAATAGTTTTCCCACCCATCGTTGTTGCGGTACAGTGGACAAGCGTTGCTCCAAAAGATATTTCAAACTGAAGTGATCGGTTCGGACAATGAAGGTGTGGCCCCAAAGATAGGGTCGCCAATGTTGAACAGCTTTGGCCAACCCAATGAGTTCCAGTTCGTAGGCTGGCAACTTACGGTGATGTAGAGCGGTGCGACGGCTAAAATAGGCGATTGGATGGCCTTGTTGATGGATAACCGCACCGCACCCAAGGGCAGAGGCGTCACATTCGATGTAGAAGGCCGTATTGAAGTCCGACAGGTGAAGTACCGGAGCCGAGGCGAGCGCGGCTTGGAGGTCCGTAAAAGCTTGCTGCGCGGTGTCCTTCCATACGAACTCCTTGCGGCGTAAGAGTGCCAAGAGAGGTTCGACAATGGTGCTGTAGTTGTGGATAAATCGCCTGTAGTAGCCCGTCAGCCCCAGAAAGGCTCGGATGTCGCGCTGTGAGCGAGGGGTCGGCCATGCGGCGATCCCTTGAAGTTTCTCCGGATCGGCGGACACGCCGTGGGCGTGCACTACGTGGCCAAGATAGGCGACGCTAGGTTTCCCGAACGAGCACTTGGATTCCTTGAGGACCATGTGGTGGTGGCGGAGGAGGGTGAGGACTTCGCACACATGGAGGAGATGCTCGGCCCACGACTTGCTATAGATCAAGATATCGTCAAAAAACACAAGAACATATTTTCTTAGAACGGCGTGAAATACCTCGTTCATCAATGATTGGAAGGTGGAGGGCGCATTGGTCAGGCCGAAGGGCATGACGACGAACTCAAAATGTCCGTGGTGTGTTCGGAAGGCTGTTTTCTCCACGTCGTTGGCGTTCATGCGCACTTGGTGGTAGCCGGAGTATAAGTCGAGTTTGGAGAAGAAGCGTGCGCCATGCAACTCGTCGAGGTGTTCCTCGACCACCAGTATTGGAAATTTGTCTTTGACCGTCTTGGCGTTGAGTTCTCGGTAATCGACGCAGAAACTCCATGTGTTGTCCTTCTTGCCTACTAGAAGGGCCGGTGACGAAAAAGGGGAGACGCTTCGTCGGATGAGTCCTTGTTGGAGCATTGCGGCGCACTGCCGCTCGATTTCGTATTTCTGGAGAAATGGGCAGCGGTAGGGTCGGACCACGACCGGCGCGGTGCCGGGTAATAAGCAAATGTGGTGGTCCTGCAGTCGGTGGGGCGGAAGTGCGCCCGGGATTGTGAAGGTGTCCGCAAACTCCCGGAGTAGAGTTTGGATGTCCTGCGGTTGCCGCTCCCCTGCGGCGTCTGTGCCATGCATGAGGAAGGCTCTTGGCTTGTCCGATGGGCTGAGGCATTGCCAGTCCACCCGTTGTGAGTCACTGGTCCACTGCATGGTGAGGTTGTTGAAGTCCCATGTGATTGGTCCCAAGGTCCGCAACCAACGGACCCCCAATACGATATCAAAACCATCGAGGTCCACGAGCAGAAGATCGATGTTGAAGTTCCGGTGATGAATTGTTAGTGGCATGCTGCGGCATAGCCCGGGGCACGCCATGTTGTGGCCATTGGCCACCGAGACTTGGAGTTGATGGCGGGACGTGACCGGCAGGTGTAGGGCGGTCGCGGTCGTGCGGCGGATGAAGTTGTGCGTGCTGCCGGAATCTAGCAAGGCCACGCGTGTGGTTCCTGCTATGTGGACGGGAAGTTGTAGCATATGTCCCCCTTGTGGCCCGACGATGGCGTTGACCGAGAGTTTAGATGCCTCCAAATCCGGGTCCTCGCTGTCATCATCAGACGGATCGTCTACCTCAATCCAAAAGAGGCGTTTGCATCGGTGGCCGGGCCCAAATTGTTCCTCGCAGTTGAAGCAGAGCCCCTTGGCGCGACATTCAGTCATTTCGGCGTGGGAGAGGCGCCGCCTGAAGGGTGGTTTGGAGTTGGCGGTGGATTGTGCGGGCCGAGATGCCGGCGGAGCGGCAGTTGTCTTGCGGATGGAGTGCCCGGAATCACGACAGAAGTGGTTGTGGCGATCCAACAAAATGCGACGCTCGCACGTCCGTGCGATGTTCATGGCGGTTGTGAGGTCGGTTGGGTCTTGGAACTCGACGTCTAGGCGGAGCCGTTCATGTAACTTGGCCGTAAAAATGGGAACTTGTTGATCTAGACGACATGTAGACGCCCTGGCGAGCAGGAGTTGAAAACGATCGATGTAGTCTTCCAAGGCTCCCGTTTGGCGAAGGCCGATTAGGTCGCCGAGGGGGTTTCCGCGGATAGACGGGCCAAAACGGAGCGTGCAGGCGGCCTTGAATTCGTCCCATTGGAGGTCTGGCCGTTCGCGTTGGAGTTGGGAGAACCACAATTGTGCGGTGCCGTTGAGATGAAACGAGGCAAGCCCTAGCCGTTCTTCTCCAGTAGTGCGTTGGTTGGAGAAGAATAACTCGCACTTTGCCAGCCATGCTAGAGGGTCCTCGCGGCCGTCGAAGACCGGAAATTCCAACTTGACGTAGCGTGAGAACGCACCTCCCCCAGAGCGGTGGTCGGTGTGTCCGTCGCTGAGCGCGTGTTCGGTTGCCAACTGCAAGCTTTGTGGTCGGTCGGCGGGTGGTAATCCGGCGGCTAAGTGTGCCGTGCGGTTGTCGACTTCGCCCAGGCGAGAGTCCATCTTGTCCAAACGGTCGAGGATTTGTTGCAAGATATCCCGCTCGACCATTGGTGAAGGTGCAGGAAGTGGAAGCAGCGGAACGCTGTTTGGCGCGGCGAGGCGAGGGGCAATCCCGGGTGGGGCGTTTCCGGCGGTGGCCTGGCCGGACGGTGCGGGTGGCTCTGATACCAGTTTGTTACGTGCGGCGGTCTAGGCTCGTGTTCGCCGGTGACTGGGATGGAGATCCTCCAGGTTGGAGATGGGTGGCCGACGGTTATGTGGGGTGTGCGGATTTGTGAGAGAAGGGAGATGAGGAAGAGAAGACTTGGTGAGGAAAGAAATTGATACTTGTAATTGCATGCCAAAACCGGTCCACTCCCATGGGGTTAAATAGAGCATAATAAGGAAAGTGCGTGCCCCCCGTTTGGGCTTAACAACGGGAACAAAATAAGGAATGAAATAAGAAACAGACTAAAAAGAGAGTGCGGGCCCCCCGTTTGGGCTTAACAACGGGAACACAAATAGAAATATATTTATTCTGAAATATGATGCCGCTTATACGGCTGAACCTTCCGCGGTGTTGCGACGATGATAAACTTTCCCCCAACGCTCCTTGTCCGTGATTGGTGCCGTAACATAAACCTTCCTCGCCTTTTCTTTTCTGAATTAACTTAGACTAGTTTTCAGTGAGTCAAACACGGAGTAGCTCTCTAGTTAAAAGAATATATACTGGGCTTAGGGTTTTCATGACACTAAAACTGCTAACTTAGCCTAAGCGTATGCCTATCCCGTTGACTTGGTTCTGACTATAAGAACTTGAAATTTTAAAGTAGATATACCAATATGATTAATACATGAAATGAAAATTTTATCTGAACTGTTAGACTAAAAGGATTCGAGTTTCTTACAACGGTGTTTCGACGCTCGTAAATGCGTCGGGGTGACATGGTGCTCCTTCCCAACGGATCTGACCACTAAGAACTGCTCCAACTAAAGGTGAATAATAAAACACCTTTTCCGAATACTGGGAAAACCTTGAATTAGAGTAATATGCGTAGTTCTCCAATCCCTTGCTCCAACGATCACTAAAATCTGAAATTCAAATGGTAACCTTAACTTAAGCACTCTCCCCTTATTTTGGTAGGAAAAACTCGTGATGACAAATAATTATTTAGGGAGGAACAAGAACACAAGCGTATACGTTACCTTGATCTAACGGCGAAGAATTACCCAAAAGCCGTTGAAATCTTCACGCTAGGAAACATAAAACTCCTTTAAAAATTTGAAATCAGAAACATAAGGGCGTAACCACGTTATAGGAATGAAGAAACCCTAGAATAGAACGAGAAATGGCGAACCACACTTATCGAAATCGAAAATGGTGAAAGATGAAACTTCCTCAACCGGCTAGGTTTAGAGACGGAGCTCCCACGATACTGGAAGGGAGGAGGAAGACCGCCGGCGCCTGCAGAGGGAGGAGGAAGGGTCGGCGCTGAAATCCGTCGAGGAAGGAGGGGTTGACTAGGGTTATGCTCGCCAAACTCACCTGCGGTTACAGGAGGAGAAGCCGTCTACCTCACTGCGTGCGAAAATGCGGAATAAGAGGGTTACGGGATGAGAAGACGCGACTTTATTTGAGAGCGGCTGTGAGAGTGTGGTTTTTAAAACCGTCGGGCCTGTTGAACCGGAAGGGGAAAAATGTTTGATATTATTTTGATATTTCTCTCCTTTTTAAATTACTAACTTGCCACTAGGGAGAATCAAATAAAACTAGAAGATACCTTCACGGTTCGCCGACTCGCTTAATTTTGCTCGCGTTCGCAACCTGAAATTTAATTTAACGCGACGTCAAAACTGGAATGTTACAGAAGTAAGCCACCTTGGTCATGCGATTCACTATGACCCAAATCGCATCATGCCCCCTCGGAGTGCTGGGCAAACCCATGATAAAGTCCATAGATATGACTTCCCACTTTCATTCAGGGATATACAGAGGTTGCAAAAGGCCACCTGGACGTTGACGTTGAGCCTTCTCCTTCTGATAAAAACATCGAGAAATGAAATGAGCTATGCAATTCTTCGTACCAGGCCACCACACAATCCGCTTCAAGTCATGATACATCTTATTGTTGCCTGGATGACTATATGTGTGAGATTCATGAGCTTCTCGACATGCAAGATCAAGCAATTCGGGAATTTCATGTATTCAGAGACAACCTCAGAAACACAAAACATCGTTAGAGATAGAAAAATCTGAAAGAGTCCCAAGTTCAACCCTCCGGCGAATGCGCTGGAGTACGAGGTCAGATGACTGTAAATCTTTTACCCATTCCTCCCATAACGGACCAAAAACCTCTTCTTGACCCTCGGGTGAGATGGATATATCCATCCGTTCGAGGTCATCAACCAAGGCTACAAGAGTAGCTGTCATGGGTGCACAAGAGGAAGCAGAAACCTGTCGGGCCAACGCATCTGCTTCCGAATTGACTTTACCTGGAACATATGTAAGCTGCAAGTCATAATTTGCTATAAAATCGATCCATCGTCTCTAACGAAGATTGAGATCTTTCTGAACAAAAATATACTTCAAGATTTGATGGTCAGTGTAAATGTGAAACTTCACACCATATAGATATTGTCGCCAAAGTTTCAATGCAAACACCACCGCAACGAATTACATATCATGAGTGGGGTAGTTGCACTCATGAGTCTTCAACTGCCTCGATCCATAAGCGATAACACGATCATCCTGCATCAAGACACATCCCAAACCTACTCCAGAAGTGTCAGTGTAAACTGAAAAGTCTGCCCCCTCTGAAGGAAGAGTTAAAACTGGCGTCGAACACAGACGTTGTTTCAATTCCAAGAACGTCTGCACACACTGATCTGACCACTCGAATTTAGCATGCTTTTGAGTTAGCTTTGATAGAGGAGCAACAAGAGAGGAAAATCCCTTGACGAAATGTTGTAGTAGCCAGTCAATCCAAGGAAACTGCGAATTTCAGTAGGGGTAGTAGGCCGCTTCCAGTCCATAAATGCAGAAATCTTGGCAGGATCAACGGAGAGTCCATCTGCTGAAACATCATGCCCCCAAAAAGTAACGATCCAGCCAGAACACACATTTCACCCCTTTGACATAGAGTTGATAATGACGAAGTATGAAGAGAGTGAGCCTAAGAATCTAAGATGTGTCACATGATCCTCATGAGTTTTGGAATAAACCAGAATATCATCAATGAATACGATGATGAACTTATCCAGATATTCACGGAATACATGATTCATCATATCCATATAAATAGAAGGTGTTAGTGTTTCTATGGTGATCTGGAAGTAGTCAAACAGTTAGTCTCACTGCCAATGCAATATGAGCGTATAGGGTCGCCCATATGTGCGTCTGGAGAAGTTGAAGAGAGGTTTATGTTGACCTTACTCATATTGGATATGAGTGAAGAACCAATCTTATGACACAAAGGAAAGCATACATATTTCGACGCTTGCGTCAATTATATATCGACGCACATCAAGTTCTATTCGACGCAAATTGCGTCGAGTGCTTGTCGACGTAACGTCGAGTGCTTGTCGACACAATGTCGAGTTCTATTCGACGCAGTCTGTGTCGAGTTTTAGTCGACGTAACATTGAGTGCTTGTCAACACAACGTCGAGTTCTATTCGATGCATGTCGACGCAAGTTGAGTTCTTAACGGATTGCCGAAGTTCGTATTTGCTTGATATCCTTGGGTATAAATAGACATGAAATTAAGTTTTCCAAAAGCCTCCTTTGTAGATCAGACGAAAAGGTTTCCAGAGATCTTCAATCCGCCGCTTGCGCCCGCGAGACCTAGTTTCGACAGCAACCATTGTCGCCGCCTCTCCTTGAACGAATCTAGTAATTCGTGGAGACGCAGAGGGCACTCCTTCTTCGACCCAGTTCTTGTGGGACAAGACCTTGGGGTTCTTCTCCGTTTGCGTGGATACCTGTATAGACGCTGATCTACTTCTGCGCTCAACTGAGCCGCACTTCGAAGTTGCAGGTTCTGGAGCATCTTGATTGAGTAAAGACTCAATCCCACACAAATATTTGTTGTTTATATATTTCTTGATTAATGGTTATCGCAAGATCCACATGCTTTTAGTTAGGATTTTCTAGATCTATTCCGCTGTGCACATATGATGTGTATCCACTCTACAAAACCCAACAGAAGGTGTGTTAGTTAAACCAAAGGACATCACTAGGAATTCAAAATGTCCATATCGAGTCCGGAAGGCAGTTTTGGAAATGTCAAATTCCTTGACGTCAGCTGAAGGTAACCTGATTTGAGTTCTATCTTGAAAAAGATTGTACTACCCTTGAACTGATCAAAGAAGTCATTCACGCGCGGAAGAGGATATTTATTTTTAATTGTCACCTTGTTTAGATCTCGATTGTCAATGCAAAATCTCATGGAGCCATCTTTCCTTTTCACAAAGAGAACGATGACTCCCTAAGGTGAAGAGCTAGGACGAATGTACCCACGCTCAAGCAGTTCATCCAATTGCGATCTAAGTTCCTCTAGTTCGCGCGGGGCCATACAGTACAGAGCTTTAGATATGGGGTGCGTCCCATGCTTTAAGTCAATAGAGAACTCCACATCTTGATCAGGAGGCATCCCCGACAATTTGGCAGGAAGGACATTAGGAAATTCAGAAAAAATTTGAATGCACTCAAGTTAAGGAGAGGCAGAATCCAAAAGCAAAGCATATACAAAATAAGCAGAACACCCTTGACCAAGAAGACGAGTGGCGCGCGCAACAGAATTTACCTTCATGTGACTACGGGTTTGAACATGAACGTTGTAGTCCTTGTCATCGATGCTGAGATTGACCCTCTTTGCCACAGTCTAGTTTTGCTCTATACGCAACCAATCAATTCATGCCCAAGATCACATCAAACTCCGTCATATCCAGAATTATGAGATCGGCTGAGACTCGCAATTCACCAAGAATGATCGGACAATTGAGAATACCCCTATTTGAAAGGTGCAGATGATCAAGCACAAAGATCTCATAAGGGACCTCAAGTGGTGAAGTAGGACAACGATGAAGGTCCACAATATGACGAGCAATGAACGAATGAGATGCACCAGAATAAAAAAGAACCTGCATCCACTTATTCTTGACCCTAAATCTCCCCATAAAGCGGGGTCACAGGGTTAATGACAAACGAGATGGTTCCGAGATTAGATGCAGGAGGGGTGGCTCCAGGAGCGACAATAGTGATAGTTAATTTAGCTGTACCCATGCGGCCGAAACCAGAGGCTGGATACCAAGTTTAGCAGTCCTCTTTCAGACGGGTGATACTATCCAGAATCTTCCTCAAAAGCCGGACAGTTGAATCTCCAGAAGCTTCCCCTGCAGAAGGGGTGGCCTGCTTGCGACGCTGCCACTTAAGAGCTATCTATAAGGAGATACAAGAGAATCGAGTAATATTGGTAGTCAAACATAACCAAAAGGACTGAATACGAATGTCGGTGACTTGAAACTAGAGATTGTACCACGTTTTATACTGTCGGATACGTAAATCATGTAATAATTATAGTATTTTTCATTAGATAACTCTAGGTAACAATCATGCAAATACAACAATGAGATCACTTGCAATAGTAAATAAATAGTAAATCCATGCGCGTATAATTATTTTCTGTTGTTCGTCGCTTGATACTTGTGCAATGATTTATGCTATGAATGCAATGCCACTGTGCCTAAAATGCATTCCTAAGGATGCTTATGAATGAATACATATGCCATATTAAGTGCTCATATCACTTAACATGTCATGCATATTATGTCGTTAATGCCATCACACTTGAGAATATTAAAATTTTCCCATAACCATTTATTATTCGCAAGCGGTGTATATCCTAGTGGAAATTCATATGCACATACAATGTTAAGTTTGCTCATAATCCCTTAATATTCGTATTCATACTACTCATGATTATGAGTGCAGTGTGAGTGTTTTAGCCAAGAATAACAAATAATGCTAAAGTGAGTGAAGAAATGATGTATCTTTACAATATTAAAGGGAAAAATAGTCTTTGGTTAAACAATCAAAATTGCCAAATATAGCCTCATGCATATTCAAAAAGTAATAATATACATTATAGTTTATTTCAAAAAAAATTCAAAGTCCATTCAAGTAATTACACACCTTCGCCAAATTAAAACGAACGATGAAAATCCATAAGCCAAGTAATTTATAGTAGAGCTCCATTACCTACTATAGTAGGTTATCATTAGGCATGTCAACATTGGTTTCGAGAAAGGTTGTTATTAGTCATGTCAGCAGTATTTTTTAGGGGCTACCATTAAACTCATTAATTTAATTAAACTTGATTTGATATTAATTAATGAGGATTAAGATTTTTTTAATAGAAATTAAAAATTTGTGTTTAACTATTTTTCACATTAATTAATTGATAGTGTATTTATTTTAAGCTACATTAATTAATTGATAGAGGAGCCCCCCGCCTGTCGCGGTTGGTGTACTGCCGCGATTAGTCGTAGGGGCAGAGCCCCGTGTCTGTCACTTTATTTCATATACGGAAACCATTATTTGGTTAAATATTCAATTTCCAATTTTACTCTTATTTATTAAAAAAAATTCAGTTTTTAAAATTTGTGTTTTTTTAATTTAAAAAATGTGCTCTTATATAGACAGTCATCTACCTACAGTAAAAAATGTCTTCTCCCCGCTGTTCGTAAACCCCTGTAGACACAGCCAAAATGAGCGGCTAGCTGAGTATAATACTCAGGGTTTGCAAGCGGCGGGAGCGCCGTCGTGTCGGGACAATGTCGTGGATGGAATAATATTGTGCGGGGCACGGGGGCACCCCGTGCACTATTGCAATTTAGGTAATGTCGCAGTTGGTCGTAGGGACAGAGCTCCGTGCTTGTCACTCGTGCATATATATATATATTTATACAATACAATTTAAAATATGTGAAAACTATAATATTTTTATCCTTAGACGCCAACCTGACTCTGATACCAACTGTCATGACCCGTTTAAATGAAAAAATCAGAGCAAAACCCTTCTTAGGCCTGATTATCTTCTAAATAAAAGTGTGCACGATACGAGCATGATATAAAATACTAATCATCTATTTGCTAACATGAAATCTTAACATTTATCATTATAACAATTAATGTTTGTGCTAAAAAACTTACAATTCTTCAAAATTATACACCAAATGAGAAGTATTTCATCGATGTAAGTATCCAATATAATCATTTCCAAATCACTAACCCATACCATTCTAAAAGTATCAAGACATAACTATTAATTTAACGATTCGGGTATACAAGAGTAAAATTCATAAACACAAACAAAGACCCATAATGCTTAGTTCAATGTTTGTAAGGGATAGATTTCTCTACTTGTCTTCAGTAAGCTGAATCTGACGGTGGCGTCTAAGAGCGCGTGCGATTCAAAAATCTTATTTGTTTTCAAGCCTATTTAAGAGAAACATATATGATATTTGATATAACAACAAATCAACAGTCCGGTTGAGTCCTACAATAAGAAGTAAACTAAGTAACAGTACTAAAGCTGACACATAACAGTCATAAATAAAAGTTCTAAAAGAAAACTTACAACGAAAGTAGAGTAAGAAAAACTATGGGTAAACGTGTACCTCAATTTTCTGAATTCACAGAGGCATCTAGAACTAAAAATATACGATAAAACTTAAATATTGAATATCTTGAATAGTCTGGTACATCAAGTATGAATGAAGTACAAATACATAATGTCTGAAAATAAAAATAAAAGTACAACAATAGAGAGATACAAATGAAGGAAACTAGCAACAATGTAGACTGCACCGCCTATCCTATGTGAATCCCCTGACTTGAGACCCCTATAAAAACAAGTTCCAACTGAGTCAGACCTACTGGAGAGTAAGAAAGATTACTCCCAGCAATACTAAAGAAAAATAAAATTAACTTTTCTTATATACAAAATATGCAATATTGAATACTGCTAATCTTGTCATCTTGTATTCTTGTTCTGTTCATGCAATCGAATTATTATGAGTTCTGTCACATTTTCTGAACTTTACTGGTTAATGATTTCTGGAATTTCTCAAATGTGTCTGCTGTAAGTTCTAATAGTTTTTCATGATTGACTTATTAAATCTTATTATTAATGGCGATCGCGTACAATTTGAAAACTGTAATTTGAGTGACAAACTTGATGGTGCCCTGAACTGAATGTCCTTCGAGAGGAACACAGATTCCTGTCTTAGGAGTTCCATATCTGAAATCAAGGGCCATCAACCCTATTTCTGAAACTCGTTTGGTGGGCTGTTGGTCCTGCAAGTACGGTGGTGTGCTTCCACCAAAAGAATGAGGGTGAGCCCCTCTCGCCATTTTCTGGATTGATCTGATCTAGTGGTTGGTACGACACTCATGGGGTGACGTCCAACTTGAATGCACTAGATTAAAGTTTTTCATGTGTTTTAGTCTTGCAATTTAACCCTAATGTCTCTAACATTTTAAACTGATTCTGTTCATGTGTTAAACTGATAATATTCAAGATCTAACTATAAGTCCTGCTACAATAACTTGATTGACATTTGGTTCGTATTTTTTTGGCTAAACGTGATTTAATACATGTTCAATATATATCTTATTCATTGTTGGCCTGATTTGTAAAAGTAAGAACTTTTATCTTCATGCATGCATAGTGACATAATTTAATTCATGAATTATACAAAATTATATGTCTAACTGAAAGGAGTCGAATTTCTTACTTCGGGGTTTCAACGCTCGCAAACACGGTGCGACAACATGATTTCTCCGAGTTATAACTGAATTTCTCGAGCGTATCCTTCTCGGTCCTAAGGTTGCGATGAATGACCATTAATAAACTCTAAACACCGGGGAGAAAATCCAACACATAAGTACATAAAAGGGTTGATACTTACCTTTATGAAGTACGATTATCTCGCAACGAGATTGTTTCGGAAAAATTTAGCGAGTCCTCTCCACTTTAACTTTGAGCACCACGGATCAAAAGGCACTTAAAATAGCAAGAAAATTCTTTAGTCAAAAGAGCTAATATTAGGGGGGGGGGGGGTCTAGGGTTTCACCTCCTCAACTTTGGGTTTGGAAGATCCTTGCTCCTTCCTCCACCATGCACTTGCTGAAATTTTTGAGATTGGAAGAAGAATTAGAGGCTTCTAATTCCTGAAATCGAACCAAAAATAATTGAGAAGTGAGGGGGTGGGGTGATTGTCTGTTAAGAGGAAGATGGAAAACAAAAAGAACTTGCCAAGGGGTTGGCTTAGACTGAGAGAAGAATTTGCGGCACAAGGGCCCATCGTCGAATCCAGAGGATGGAGGAATCGACTGCTGGAACTGGCGATAGGGAAGGATCTGGTGGCTTCAAGCGTGCGACAGAGGACCGCGACTCAGCATTGCCTATCGATGACGCTCGAAAAAGGCGGAGGAGCCTTTGGCAACGACGGACTGGATCAAACCTGGAGTCGACGTCTGCGAGAGGAAAATAGGGTTTGGGGCGGTTCTGCCGTGCGCTGGACTGGGGGCGGCTTTTATTAATCGTGTAATGGGGCGGTTACGCCTGAAGGGGTGCGGGAAATGAAATAAATCCGGCTGCAAAACTTTGAAACTCTCGATTTCAAAATTGGGAGGGGAAAAATTAACATTTCCCCCTTTATTACGATTTTACCCTTACCTAAACAATTAAAATTAAACCAAATTACGCCCTGCCAAAAGCGACATTGGGTCGACATTAAAATTCATAATCATTTAAAGTAAGATTTAACACAGGACAAAGACTGCGAGGGATACACATACCTCAATAGCAAGACAATGCAAACAAAAAATCACTAGTGATCGGACACTGAAATTTTAGGAGTATTTTTGAATTAAAATTAAGGGTGTTACAATTACCTCCATCAAAGGTGAGGGGAGAGGAGATTGCCACGCAGAAATCGGAATTTGGCGGCGCTTAGGCTTGGTAAACCCTAAATCGGAAGGGGTTTTGAGCTATTCTGCCAATTGGTTTGATTAACGGCGCCGGGTATCAAAAATAATTCGTGGTTAGTCGATTAAAGGACGGACATAAACTTGGATCATAGTATATGCGCAATTTGAAGCGATAATAAATTATAAAGGATCAAGAAATCTGAATGGAGTGGGAAAGGAGGGAGGTTCTTACCCAAGGAAGCCAAATCCGAGCACATGGAGGAGAGCGAAGGAAACCCTAGCTGTCCCTCCTTCAACCGCCGGCCAAAACGAAGAGGAGGAAGGATTTTGGAGGTGGTTGTTGACCCTTGAAGAGGAGGAAACAGGGCTGCTGGCCCTTGGAGGAGTAGGAAGGAAGCTGTCGGTTCTTGGAGAGGAGAAGGCTGCTGCTGCCATCCCTTTGGAGGAGAAGGTCGGACAACCTTCTGAACTCTTGCGCTCCTAGGTCGCCATCAGCCTCAAGAAATGGAGAGGAGGGAGCAGGGAGGCAGCTCAAACGAGAGAGGAGAGGGAGATCGGTCTCCATTTTGCTTCCCTTGCTGATCAAAGAAGAAGAGGGCGGAGGATGCCGCCGTGTAACGGGAGTCGAGCGAGAGACGGGTTGCGGAAAACCCTAGGGTCATAAATAGAGAAATAACGGGGGGGGGGGGGGCTTCTCAGTTTATAGGAAAAACTTCCCACGAGTAAATTACGAAAATACCCTAAATTAATTGAATTTTATTAAAATCACTTTTTTTTAATTATGGGTTGTTAAAAGCCGAGTGGTGCTACATGCAATAAATTACAATTAAAATAAGAATGATAAAGGTTAGAGAGCGCCCATTGAAGGATATAATGGCGGCTTGTCCAAGACCATGATACCAATTTATTGTGGAAATGGAAGTGAGAAGAGCCAAGAATATAAAACCCATTCACCGGTTGTCCCTTGCCAATGATGCTTCACAACTTCGATCAAGTGTCACACACGATGAAGATGAAAAGATTACTGAACAATTATGTACAAGAGTAAGGCTGCGTTTGGCGCTGCTTATCACAGCTTATTTGCTCCGGTGAGATTGGACAAAAACGTCATTGTCATAGAATGTATGTTTGGTATGACAAATGTTACAAAAAAAACTAGTTTGAGGCATAAGATTTTGATATGACAATGATATTTTTGTCCAAACTCACTGGAACAAATAAGTCGCGATATGTCGCGCCAAACGCAACCTAAAAAGCTAATTGAAACTGAATTAAAGTGATAATAAAAAATATTGAGAACAAAGTGGAGCAGAATGTTTGGGGCAAGAGGCACTACTCCTTATATGGTAATTGTAGTGTTTTGTATATGCCACATCTATACTATATTAAAAGGGAAAAATACCCTTTGGTGAAACATTCAACTTTCCAATTTTACCCCCCCTTTATTACAATTTTTTTAATTTCTTTAATTTATGTGTTTGTTTTAATTTTTAAAAATGTGCTCTCATATAGGCAAAATTTCTTACCTACAATAAAAAATGTGTTATTTTCACTGCTCACCCCCGTGCACAAAAAACGAGTGACGTGCGGAGTATAATGCTCGGGTGTGTGCGAGCTGCGTGAGCACCGTCGCGCCGAGGCAATGCCGTGGTCGGAGTGCTGTTGCGCGAGGCGCCGGGGGCCCTTCGGGAACTGTCGCGAGCGGGGTACTGATGCGGTTGGCTGTAGGGGCGGGGCCCCGTTCCTGTCACTCGTTAACATATATGTGAGTTGTGTATTTCGTGTAATGTAGAGGTTTATTAGACGTCATATGTATGATAAAACCATAATTTACTAACATGAGTTACTATGAGAGTGACGAGATATACCTTTTGTTGGGGCAGAAGAAGAGGAACTTGAAGTGGTTGTTGAGTCGAACCAGAAAACACTTGTAAAGAGTTGTGTGCCTATTGAGATGTCGATACACTCGATTGAGAGTCCTTTTGGGACTTACGACATCTGAAATGGTAGACACCTGGTATAAAGAACTCAAATTTGTGGAGGTCGTGATACGGACATAGACTGGGTCTTATGAAAACAGAGCCCATCCAAATCCAGATAGACTGTATCTGGGACCCAGTACATGCAGAGAGTAGGACTTTGAGAACGGGATTTCGTTGAGAACGGGATCTATCAAAGTCGTGATAGATAAATTAGGGGGTCGATAAAGTAGATGGTACTTTGACAAAGAACCACCGTCGAACTAGAAAAGAAGCAACAACATCAGTAGTAGGAGGCTCGATGTCAATAGAAACAGAGACTGTAGCATCCTACAGGAATCTGGGAAGCTGATGCAGACAATAGCAGGAGCCTTCAACAGGGCTGTTGACAATGACAAGAGGCTTCGAGTAGACTGATGTCAACGACTGGAAGCTTCAATGAGACCTTCAATTGAGGATACAACAGTGGCTGGAGCATTCGTCGAGTGCTTCGATAATGGCTGTAGCGATCTACACAGGATTCGGCAATGCTAGAGAGTTTGATAAGGGCTTCGACAATGGCTAGAGCGGTCAATTCAGGCTTCTACAAAAGCAGGGGAAGAACTACTGCTAGGATTATGACCATGAGCTCTGATACCATGCAAAAATTTTGGGGAGAAAATACTCTGCTTGATTATTTTGTATATAAATAGTTCTATTTATACATATGTAGGCCCCACAAAGAGTATACAAACTATATGATACTAAATAATGAGAACAAAGTAGTCATAGTAGAACGAGAAAATAGGTTTGATTGATTAATCCCGAGAACTCCCTTGCTCATACATATACATGAGTAAGGGAAAGAAGGTTAAAAAGACTAAACTACCCCATGCCGGGGTTACACAAACAATACGGACGACTTGAAAGACCATAAATTGCAACTCTCCCCCTCAAGTCGGACGGAAGACATCCGTCATCCCAAGCCTTTGAATGTCGTCGATAAACGCGTCACACGCCAAGCTCTTGGTAAACACATCGGCCAACTGATCTTTGGAATGGACGAACGGAGTGACAACTGTCTTTTTATCCAAGTGATCTTTAATAAAATGTCGATCAACCTCAACATGCTTTGTCCTGTCATGTTGGACCGGGTTATGGGCAATGTTAATGGCCGCCTTATTGTCATAGAACAAGGAGAAGGGGTCTGACACTGGGAATCCCAGGTCTTGTAACACAGTGCGCAACCATAGTCCCTCACATAAACCTTGGGACATGGCACGGTATTCTGCCTCCACACTAGACCGAGCCACAACATTTTGCTTCTTGCTGCGCCACGTCACGAGGTTTCCACCAACAAAGGAGCAGTATCCTGTTGTGGATTTTCTATCATCATGGCAGCCAGCCCAATCAACATCAGTATAGACGTCGATCTTCAAATTGTTGTTCCTTGAGAATAAGAGACCACGACCAAGTGCTTTCTTCAAATATCGCAGCAAACGATACGCAGCTTCTTGATGTCTGATGCGAGGAGAATGCATATAACGCCTCAGGATACCAACAACATACGTAATGTTGGGGCATGTATGGGATATGTATATAAGTTTGCCGACCAATCTTTGATAACGTGATACATCTATGCGATCACCATCACCATCTTCATCAATCTTGTGATTTTCTTCAATCGGGGTGTTCGCAGGAACACACCCAAGCATACTTGTTTCTTTTAAGAGATCTAATATGTATTTCCGTTGGCATATAAAGATACCCTGCTCGGATCTGATCACTTCGATACCCAGGAAGTACCGCAATCTTCCCAAGTCTTTCACTTCAAATTCAGCAGACAAGAGGGTCTTAAGATTTGCAATCTCTTCTATGTCATTTCCGGTAATCACAATATCATCTACGTAGACAATGAGGACGACAACACGCTGTTCATGTCTCCGGATGAACATGGTATGATCCGATTGGGCTTTCTTGTACCCAAACTTGAGCATTGTCGTAAGAAATATTCCAAACCAGGCCCTAGGTGATTGCTTCAGGCCGTATAAGGATTTTCTGAGGCGACAGACAAGGCCTTCAACTCATTTCTTTACAAAACCAGGAGGAAACTTCATGTATACCTCCTCCTCAAGCTCACCATGGAGGAATGCATTTTTAACATCCAGTTAATGGAGCTCCCAGTCCAGGCACGCAACACACGATAACAATACCCGAATAGAATCCATCTTGGCAACATGAGCAAACGTCTTCTGATAGTCAACTCCTTGTGTCTGGGTGTACCCTTGGGCAACAAGACGTGCTTTGTACCGTTCCACCCTTCCATCTTGGTTTTGCTTAACAGAGATGATCCACCGGGAACCTATAGCTTTCTTCCCGGAAGGGAGAGCAGAAACATCCCACGTGTGATTCTTGTCCAAGGCAGACATCTCATCATGCATAGCCTGAGTACATGCCGGTATCTCCAAAGCTTCCTGCCATGTCTTAGGAATAACAACTAGGGAAAGAGATGAAACAAACGCCTGATGGCTCAGAGTAAGATGGTGGTAAGCCACGTGATTAGAGATAGGATGTTGCGTACAAGAAGCTTTACCTTTCTTGAGGAAGGCAATCGGAATATGCAGATTAGCTTCAACAGGATTTGAGTCCGAAGATGGCACTGGCAGAGGTCGAGCTGTAGTGACCTGAGTACCTGAACTACGGCGGTGGTAAACATGAGGAAAGAGGGAAATCATAGTAGAAGAGTTAGGTACCTGGATGGGGGATATGGGTACCAGAGTAGAATGAGCAGAGGGAAAAGTAGGAAGAAGAGGAAGAGGAACAGGAGTAACATCCACATCATCACGGTTCTCCCCCGGACGAAAGAGGTGAGTCGAAGGCGGAAAATAGGGCTCCCCCTCACGGAAGGTGACATCCATGGTACAAAACAGACGCCTTGAAGGAGGGTGATAACAACGATAACCTTTGGTCGTGGAAGAATAACCAAGAAAGACACACAGCTGAGCCCGAGGGTCAAGCTTGTCACGATGAGGTTGGTTCACATGCACGAAACATACACAACCAAAAACACGGGGTGACAAGTGAGAGGTATGAACCACACCCGAGGTGGAGAGACGAGCGAGAGGAGTGGTAAAGGAAAGGACACGAGAGGGGAGACGATTGATAAGGTGAGCTGCGGTAAGAACCGCATCACCCCAATAGGGTTTAGGGAGGTGCATAGTGTTGACGAGGCAGCGAGCAACCTCAAGGAGGTGGCGATTTTTCCGTTCGGCCAGTCCATTCTGAGTAGATGTATAAGCACAGGTTTTCTGGTGGATGATACCGTGAGAAGTGAGGTAAGAGCCAAAGACACCCCGATCATCATACTCCCCCCCATTATCACTCCGAAGGACGCGAATAGAGGCATTAAATTGTGTTTGCACCATGTTATGGAAAATTTGAAAACAAGAATACACTTCACTTTTCTTTTTTAACAAATAAACCCACGTAGTACGTGAAAAACAATCAATAAATGTGACAAACCATCAAAAACCAGTGATAGAAACAACGGAGGATGACCCCCAAACATCAGAGTGGATAACATCAAAAGGGATAGTACTGGGAACAAAAAGGTGAGAAGTAGTATGTCGCACATGTTTAGATTCATCACATACATCACAAACAAAGTTCCGAAGAAAAGGGGAAAAACAGGAAATAATGTTCGTAGATAAACAGACGAAGGATGGCCAAGACGTCGATGCCAACGGAGAACATCCTCTGTAGTAACAACGGAACTGGAGAGAGCCTGAGAGAGAGGAGTGTCCAGGTAGTACAAGCCGTCACGGTTCCTACCACTGCTAATGTTCCGCTTCGTACCCAGTTCCTGAAAAACAAAAGAATCGGAAAAAAAATTACCGAACAGTTAAGAGATTTTGTAATATTGCTAATGGAAAGTAAATTTCGAGGGAAAGAGGGAACATGAAGCACAGATGACAGGGAGATGGACGGAGAACACGAGATATTGCCTTTTCCCGCAATAGGGGACAACGAGCCGTTAGCAGAAATAACTTTCTCCTTACCAGACAAAGGGGTATAAGAGAGGAAACCTGAGGAAGACCCAGCCATGTGGTGTGTAGCCCCAGAGTCGAGCACCCATTCAGAAGGAGAGGTGGTGGCAGTATGAGCATAGACGTAGCAATGGCAGCAAGAGACGTAGAACCTCCGGTGACAGGATCAGACTGGGAGTGAAGCAGGCGGCGGAAAGCATCCAATTCCTGGGCTGTAAGGGATGGAGACTGGGACTCATCATAGATATCAGTAGTGTACGCAGCATCAGGTGAACGATAGCCACTGTGTCTATGTCCTCCGCGGCCTCGTCCACGACCCCGACCCCGACCACGGCCGGAGGGTGCGAGATGCGAATGAAGTTTGAAACATGCCTCCCGAGAATGTCCCCTTGGACCACAATAATCACAGATAGACACAGACGAGCCAGGAGTGGGAATGAGACCACGGACAATACCCGTCAGGGCAGAGCGATCAGGAGGAACCATGACACTGAGAGACTTGCGGCGGTCTTCATCTCCGAGAACCATACTGAACGCCTCCCGAAGGGAGGGAAGAGGAGAGCGATGGAGAACATGTGTGCGAACCATATCAAAGTCCATATTCAATCCCATCAAGAAGACATGAAGGCGAAAACGGTCCTCCCTTTGCTTTAACTGGATGGCATCAGCAGTACATGCTGGAGTGAAATGCGCAAAGTAGTCCAGTTCTTGATACAACCGCTCAAACTCAGAGAAAAAAGACGAAACAAACATCGAGCCTTGACGCAACTCCAAAATGCGTCGAGTGAGCTCATACACCTGAGTGGAGCTCCCAATCTGAGAGTATGTTTCACGAGCACGAGTCCAGATCTCGAATGCCGAGTCCATCAACATATAACTCCGATAAACCTTGGGTGACATCGAGTGCAAGAGCTAGGAAATAACCAGAGAGTTCTCTGAATCCCAGCGCTTCCAGGAAGGATCAGAAACATTGGGCTTCTTAATTGTCCCATCAATATATCCAAACATCTGTTGGCTACGGATGACATGCTGGGCCGCGCGAGACCATTTAAGGTAGTTTGTGTCATCCAAAGATACCGTGGTGATCTTCAAGGAGCTGGAGTGGCCATGTGGCCGCTGAGGGTCTCTCATCTGAGGCTGGATCACATTTGGAGAAGATACCGAAGAATCAGGGTCACCCATATTGGCGAGAAAGACGAAAAGAATCAGCAGCCTACAACAATATTGTCAACATGGTGCGAACGAGAGCAGAGATCGGACAAGATCAGCAAGAACTACAGAAGCAAGCGGCCGACTGATCAGGAGAAGCCAGCAGAGGAATTTACGGCAAGAACTGAGAATCAAGCGGTGGAAAACGCGCCAAGAAATAGCAGCCGGAGGCAGGAGAAGCCTCAGAATCGGCGGCGGAAGCTGCGCCAGGAAGCTGCTCGACGATCAACGGCAGAAGAAACAGCGGCAGAACGGAGAAGGATCAGCGGCAGAAGAAACAACGGCAGACGGAGAAGGATCAGCGACAGACTGCGTCATGGAGGAACGACAACTACGTTCCTCTCAGCAATCAGCGGTGGGTTGGAGGCCGCCCGTCGTGTGCAGAAGAAACCAAGGCGCGGCCAGACGGAACGGCGGTGGCGGGACCTGGCGTGAGAAAGACGATCGGGGAGTCGACGGGCTGGCTGCGAGTCGCGTATTAGGGAACCTCCCTCTGATACCAAGTAGAACAAAAAAATAGGTTTGATTGATTAATCCCGAGAACTCCCTTGCTCATACGTATACATGAGTAAGGGAAAGAAGGTTAAAAAGACTAAACTACCCCATGCCGGGGTTACACAAACAATACAGACGACTTGAAAGACCATAAATTACAACTGTCATTACCTTCTGCAGGGATTTTAGCATGCCAAATTGATGATATTTTGTGATGAATCGGTTCCTTAAAATCGGAGAGAACTTCTCCAAATCATAGTATGGACGGCATAATTCCTAAGGAAGATAATGAGTGGGAAGTTCCATTTGAAGATCTGAAGGCCCCAGGATATCTTAGTCACTCTATGGGCATGCTAAGTTGGAACTACTAACTTTTGATGATTTGTAAGTCCCAATACCTGCTTACAATCATTGGATACTTATATCACTTTCCTTAACTACACTTTTGTAAAAAATTGCTTTTGCAGATCTCACACGTTCTCATCTTATGTGGAGGACAAAGTATTCAAGTTATGATCTAGTACAACTAGCATGGTCATATTCTAGGGAATTTTGTAGGCTTACTTAGACCCATTTGGCAATAAGGAGAAATAGGTCTGCTGGAAGAAATTAAGGCAGAGTCATGAGCAATTAGCATAGGAGTATATTATTAATTAAGGCATCACATTCCTTTTCCATGTGTTTTTCACTTATGGTTTTTTTTTTCATGAAGTATTAAACCAGGGGGATGAAAACGGAGATGCTAAAGCCATTTCTCAAATTCAATAGTCAACTCAAGAATTTAAACCATACCTTAAATTTCTATTTGTCAGGAATAGAGTCTTGTGGAATAATTACAAAATTAAAGTGAAATAAAACTTTTCTAAATAGGTTGGTCCTAAAAAAGTAAGTACAGAAGGCAAAAAGAATACAAATATTCTCTAAAATGAAAAAAATGCAGGATGTAATGGCAAGTTCATAATATTTGTCGTAACCCATGCATCACCCAGTACATGTTCATTCCATGGTTTGGTGAGAGATGGTGATGTTGTCATATTAATGTGTTTCAGTACTAGGAAATATCGGGACATAATGTTATATTTATTTTATATAAGGTTATTAAGAGTTGATGTCACACGTCTAAAAAATTAGCCTGCATATTCACATAAAAGCTGGAGAACGTAGAATAATCCTGCCATTTGACCTTTTTGATTTTCTTTATTTTATTTGTTTATACATAAACATATAAGAGAATTCTTCATTTGGATCCAACAATGTTGCACCAATTGTAAAAAATAGGGTCTTACCTTGCAATGTCTTCATGGTTTCTCCAATTTCTGTTTGTAGGTTTGCATATCATTAGCAGGCCTGCAACTATGAAATTATTAGTAGATTTGTTCTTTGTAAAAGTTTAGTTTACTTAATGAAGAAATATTACTTACCGATTTTTGTTGCATCTTTCAGCAATACAACATTCCTGTTTCCTGGATTTTTCTCCGGACATGTTTTGGATGACACTGAAGATTTTCCAGGCAGTGTATGCAATGCTACTGCAGACTGTTCTCCGAATGAAGCAGACTGTGTTTCGGAAGTGCTTCTTGATTCTGAAGATCATCGACTGCAAACACATCGCCATTTACTGGAACATCTTGAGAATGAGATAGAGATGGAAGATGCACTTACAATATCTCCAGATGAGCAATTTATAGGAGGGAATCCTTCCTTCAATCTTGCACCATATCAGGAACATTGTTGGGCTGTAGAACCTAAATGTGATAATCAAAAAGAGTTCTCACTACCAAAAGGTTCTCCTCCTCTACCTTTAGATCCTCCACCTACTCCACCACCATTGCCTCTTTCGCCACCTCCACCTTCACCTCCACTTCCATCATCACCACCACCTCTGCCTCCACCACTCTCACTGACAAGAATATCTCCTCCATCTCCACTAAGACTACAATCAGAACTATCTGCAACAATATCTGTCACCCAGTCACCTTTTCCATCTTTGCCATATTTATATGGATCTCATCACTCTCTCCCGCAGGAATACAGCAGTATGGCAGCGAATGTAAGTTTTTGATCTGGTAGCACCTGATCATATTTTGTCATATATATATATATCTGTGGAAGCTTTAATCACTGTTTCCTTTGCACAGGACAAGCAACTCCTCCAGCCAATTGGGAATAGTGACATTGAAGGTCCCATTACTGTTGGACTGATAGAAGAAACAGTTATGTCGCCTGATTTTGTGATGCCTGAAGTTCGCAGTACAAACTCTATGCTCAGTACTATATCCTCCAGACCTGGTGTGTATTTTGGGCATGAAGTTTGTCACTCAGAACAGTTGTCTCAACAGTACGATGAAACTATCCAGCAGGCTTCTTTCCAATCTTCTCTGCCTGTACCGAAGATCCTAAACCGTCCCTTTCCAAGTTCACAAATACCTTCCAATCATCTATGTAATTGGAAGTCCATGCACCAACATCATTTACCACAGAAATATAATTCTCTTCCGCTCTCATCTTTTCCACATGGTCAAACAAAATATAGCGCGATGGAGGAACGGAGATCTCATCCTTGTGTTACCAATCGATATCATTATGGTGCTTGGAATGGAGATGTTACACTTTCGTGTTCTCCTGCATCTTCTGCAAAGGATGGTATGCATCACCCCTAGATATATATAGACTTTTACATCAACCGTTCTAATGATGAACTGTATGAGCCTTTTTGACTGTTAGAAACTGTCAACAATAGTATTATTTAGTTATCCCACTGCCCAGTTGTACTTAGCTGTTCTGGCTATTTATTTGTTAATTATAGCATATTCAACCTCATGTAGTGTGACTAAAGTGTTTTATCATTGTTGTAGCAGGATATTCTAGATTAAATGTGGAAGGTGCTTCTGTTTCTGTGAATTTTCATCATCCTACACATTATTTAGCCTTATCTCGAGCTTCATTACCAGGTTACTTTAGTTGTCGTGAAAGAAATCTGCTAAGCTATATTAGCTCGTCATACAATTTTTAACACTTGACATGCATCTTTATTCAGATCATAACTCCTCCAATTTCCCTGCTATTGATTCTTGGAGGCCAGCATAAACAATTTTATACTTGATTTAGGGTTTTGGTATGTATTTCATTTTCTTTTCTTTTTATGCACTCTTCTGCTTTCTACTATCTATAGTGAAGGTTTAACTTAATTTTATTGCCAGGTACTGAACTTCAAAGAATCTTTAAGTAGACTACAATGTATTGTCCTCTATACACTCTCATAAAAAATTCAAAGTTGTGCAAGTTGATATAGCAGTTGATTTTTGGATGATACTCAATGGTGCCCCAATTGATGAAGACATGAAGTTTGGTTTTTCAGGATTTTGTACATTTTAGTTTTTCTGATTTCTTACTTCAACGGATTTCTATGTACCAAATGTACACTAGAGAAAGGAAACCTTGCAATAATGTTATCATCATTTCTCTATCAATTGAAATTCTGGGTGAAATTTATCAATGCCGTATGCCAAGGATATGAATTGTTTTCAAGATTGAATATGGAATTTTTGAAAAGTAAGTATATCTTGGTCGGCACTATTACTCTTTATGGTTGTCGAAGATTACATAAGAAGACTTGTTCATTTATATTGTATTGGGCCCATGTATTATGGCCAAATTGGGCCCATTTCTCTTTTAGCCTCCTTTAGTCCACATCTTGTATTGATTTCTAGCTCATCTTTCTAGGATTTCTTATATACTCACTAAGGCCTTGTCTCGCCCAATATTTTGGCAGTTTCTTTCCAAGCTTAGTGTCTTCGACTTGTCTGCTCCAGCTTGTAGGAGAGTGTTGAAGATTGCATAAGAAGACTTGTCCATTTATATTGTATTTAGCCATGTATTATGACCCATTGGACCCATTTCTCTTTTAGGCTCTTTTTGCCCCACATCTTGTTTTGACTCTTAACTCCTCTTTCTCTCTATACGAAAAGTATCTTTGTTCATGTATTATACAAGAAATAATAATACATTTCAAATCTTCTTTCTCTCACTTCGTACAATAGTTATTCTCAACAGTATAAAGTTGTCATAATTCTATTTCTTAAATTAAAAATATAATTGAACACTACGCATTATGATGCACTACATTAGACCCAAGTTTCGAAAACTCATTTAGAAGCTCGTTTTCTTATTGTTCATGATAGCTCAAATGTCAGTCTTTCTTTCTCGACTTCGGCATTATTTGGTTGCTTTTGTTGAGTGGTGGATCTTGTTGGAAATCACAGATTATCTCATGTATTTTCACTATAACAATTTCTTGAGGTAACTCTGCTTTAGTTTTTTTTGGATAGTTTAGGGGCGTGAATTCATACTGAAGCATTTCAATGATTTCATTCCAATGTTTCTGATTCATCTTGTTTCCCTTTTGCTTTAATTCAACATTTGTTATTGTTCTATTGTAACACCCCCGATCTATTGTGGGTGCGCTGCAGGTCTGCAGACCAGTAAACCCAACCCATCTCCATGGATCTGATAGGCCGCAACCGCTAATTCCAATGGCGGGTTGTTGAGGTTGGGGCTTGAACCCCTGACCTCCTAGATAAGGTTGCTCTAAACTGCTCCTCATCACCCAACTGAGCTGTTTCTCAATTGGTGATGAGGACCAGTTTAGAGCTCCCTTATCCAAAAGGTCTGGAGTTCAAGCCCCAGCCTCAACAACCCTCCATTGGAATTAGCAGTTGCGGCCAATCAGATTAGTGGAGGATGGGTTGGGGTCACTGATCTGTAGACCTATAGAGCACCCACAGTAGACCGAGGCATAACATCTATCACCCTCATCATTAAATTTTGAAGGACAAAAAGTTGTCATCTAGCTTCAGGAACAAGTCTCTGACAAAAACTGTCCCAAAAAAGAGAGATGGCCTCAAAGAGAAATGCTTTATATTTGATGAGCATAAGCCATAAAATATGTTTTCAATATGAACTTTATTCTTCTTCTATTTTGATTGCACAATGAAAACCATATAGGTTCCTTAGGACAATAGGTATTTCCCCCATTGTAGTGTTCAGTTACTGTAAGGAGAAGGAGCTTGAGCTAACCTTTTTCTTTCTTTTTAATCCTCTATTCTTTAGCTTGCTGCTCCTTATTATCACTGAAAGATGTCCCTTTTTTCTTTGGTTGCATATAATATGATGGGGTTTTCCATTTGATCAGCATTCAAAATGGGACTATCTAATGCAACACCCTTTTAGTTAGTTTCTCCATTATCATTGTGAGGATGGAGTTCTTCATGTTTGTCGTCCAGTAGCATCCTTTGAGCTTTCTCAATTAGGTCTTCACACTATCATGTCATAAATATATCAATGTCAAGTATTCACCTTTATTCACAATTACTATCATTAACTAACCTCTAGAGGCTTCCTCTTCAAAATATTTTGCAAAGCACTATAAAATACTTGCATTCAGATTCTGGATATCTTTTCATTGGACTGCTCTCTAACTGACGCAGGGCGAATCTATAGGCTGCGGGAAAATCGGCGACCCAACCCTACATGCAAGCTTAGGATTTCCTCCGCTTGGAGGGCCAAAGCTAGAGCGCACGACGAATAAAGTCCTGCAAATCGCAATATTTATCTAACAAACTACTATCATACGAGATATCCAAACCAATTTGATGTCCAATCCGATAAATAAATGCTGAAAAATAATAATCCAATACAACAATACTCACTAAATAGTGGGCTGACCAAGACAATGAAGATTCCGGGGCCGGATGCGTGGATCGGCGATTGAGAGTGGAATCGGCGGCATAGAAATAATGGAGGTGGTTGTCCTTGGCGGTGGAAGGTGGAACCGGGCCGGAAATGAATAGATCCGGTCAGGTAGAGATGGATCCGGGCGAGGAGGGGATGAATCCGATGTGTTGGAAGGAGTCGGGGCAGTAGATGTGGTGAGGAGTGAGTTGGCGGACTGGATCTAGACTGATAAATTCAGATCTAGACAGATTTGTTGGCTTGTCGGGTGGTGGAAGGTGGCTCCACGGGTGGGGGACTGGCGGCCTGAGGTGAGGGTGCCGGAGGGGGCTCTAGAGATGATCGGCTGGCTGGACAACAAAGAGAGGGAGTTTGCGAGGGGGTGGCAGGCTGGATCTGATAGGGAAAAGGAGTGGGAGGGTGGCTGTGCAGGGAAACAGGGTGGCGGTTTGTAGGGGGAGTTAGTTGGAGGTAAAACGTGGGGAGGCGGCTGTGTTTGGACAGAATATTAGGCAACTGACGATGGCTGGATGAGCAGGGAGGAGGGGTGGCTTAAGGCGTCTGCAGGAGGTGGACGACAACGGCTGGAATAGGGGAAAAATGTTTGGTAACTATAGGAATTGAATAGGAAAATTCATGAATAGGGAAATCAAAGGAAAAAAGTTTTTTTTTTGGGCATGAATTTGGCGGCTGAATTTGGTTGTTGTGGAGGTTGGTTGAGGGTTGCTGCGGGAGGTGGTCGGACAACAAAGATGGGAAAGTTGGAGGGTGGGGGAGGAGAAAAAATACAAAGATACAAGACCTTACCCAAAGAGTCGTCACCAAGGGGTTCCACGGAGTCGGCAACGCGGAGGAGATCACCAGAATGAAAGGATTTCTTCTCCAAACATTCAGCAATCAGCCATGACGACAGCCCTAAACCACCTATTTATAAAAAATAAAAATTAGGGCACCCGGAATCAACGGTTATGATTGGTCGTTGGTCTCGGGGCCAAAACTACATGAAATAAAATTCGAAAAGTACAAAGCTATATATGAAATTGATTCACAACGCGAATCTGGACACATCCACAGAGTCGGATCGTCGATCCGGGCACGCCATATTATGATAAGTCTCCAAATCAGCCCTGAATGGGTCCAAAGCTTGTCTTCGTCTCTGCTCCGCATCACTAACCCTAGCACATAATATTTGAGAAAAGCATGTTTTGGTTCAACCAAACCCCTATTAAGCTGAACCTCATATCTTCATCATTTTCTTGAGGTTGCTTGATGATTAATTTTATAACATGCCATGGGTATTGGACATATTCATGTCATAGTCTAGAGTTCAGTTGGGTGTTACACTATCTTCAATGGTTTCAAGGTAATGGCATGCTTCCCTTTCTTTCTCTCTCAAATATTCTCGCCTCCGATATGTGATGTCGTGGTCGCATCGCTACGACCTTCCAAAATGATATGGAACATATCCATATTGATCACGTCGAAGATGTCAGAGTATAGGTTACCAATGGTGAAGGTGATTGTTAAGGGCCTACTCGGAGGAGTGATCAGAGGATGAGCAGGGGCGGTGATTGATGTAGTCCGAAATTCTCGTATCGATTTTAAATAAAATAAATTTTGATTTCTCTTTTAAATATGTAGCGCAAGCGTGATGCTCTCGAGCAAATGGTAAGAGACAATCAATCTCAGTTTCGTAAACACACGTATGAGCCAAACAAGTTAACAAATAGTGAACATAAATAACTATCCACAGAGACTCAAGAAAATAAATCAAACAGCGGGCATATAACAAATTGACAATAAATAGGTTTCAAATTAATTAGAGCAAGCTTGCTCTGAATTTAAGACCAACAACAACAACACTCAAGCCTTTAAAGTATACCATAATACTAAAAACATATCATAATACTAACACGATACGATCAAGGAGATGAGTATCAAAGTATACCATATGGTGTCACCAACAGTTGTAGAAAACCACGGGAAATAGTAGCTGGATCGGATGGGACTGAAATAAAGGTCGGTATTTGAAGTGGCTCGGGGAGGTAACTGGATATCGCAAAATGAGAAGATGGACACCCAGGGATGGTTGGTTATGGCGGCGGCTGCCTGGTGGTGGTCGGCACGTCCTCAGAAAGTGGAACGGTGGTGGTAGAGGGCTAGACGGAGGTGGAACTGGGTTTGTCAAAGCCCACGAAGGCTAGCTACGGTGGTAGTGAGGGGAAGCGAGGCGGCGTTAGTGGCAAGGAATAAATTAGGTTGACGCGGGGAAAAGGGGGCTGGACTATCGTGGAACAGAGAGAATTTCTCTATCTCGATTTTGTCCAAGTTGCCTTGCTGTCTGGGAAGGAGGAGTTCAACTTTTATAAATTTTGAGGAGTATGTTGCCTTTAATAGAAGGACGTCGGCGGTAGTCAAATAAAAGGAATAAATTCTTTTTAAAAGGAGGCAGGCTGTCTTTTTCTGGAATAGTGGAATAAAGGTGATTTTATAAAATGATTTTTCTATTTTAGGCATTTAATACAAACAGGCAATAAATGAGGGTTTTGATGAGTGCATGGGCTTGATTTTAGTATTCCTTTTCCTTTTAAATATTTCCAAATAGAGTGGGAACGTGAAATATTTACTTACTCTCATTTTGTATTTTAGCTACTATAAAATATGTTAGTAATTTGTTTATATTTTGAGCATGCTTGTCTTAATTAACTTGTCCCTTAATTTGACGGATCTTTTTTATTCATGGACTTATTGGACGATCACCCCAATAAGCTGTAACAACGAGCGTGAACGATGTGCACGTTACAAAATAAACGAGTACATGCATGATAAAAATAAATGCGTGCTAAAAATAAAAACATGTAAGTAAAAAAAAACAAAATGTGATGATGCGACGCTGGTTGCTTCAGTGATGATGGTGAGCGAGGGATACACTGGAGCCTTGACCACAGTTGCCTAAGCGAGGCTTGCTCGTAGGAGGAGAGAGCTTCCAAAATCTCACAAAAAAAGAGACAAGGGAAATAGATTCAATTCTTCGATACCAATACAATACCCAATGAATCATTTAAATAGACTTACAACCGACTCTAATGAAAATATAAACGACAGACTTGGTGTGCAACTTAATAGTAAGGCAACCTAAAAGACAATAACATAATAATAATAAGGCCCATAACAGTGATCTTGGATGTTTTAAAGACGACTACTGTCATGCTTTACCTACCCAATCTGTATGGGTCCACCTTGATGCCCCAAACCTGAGTGTTGTCATACTTGGCCGACCAATGCTTTTGGAGACTACGTTTTCCGTTCACCCATTGCTGATGACTACAATGCCGATCTTTCCTTGCATGGTGCAATATGCACAATATGTGTTAGTGAATCATCATATTTTCTCTGGTAATATGCATTGTGTGAGGGAGGATGAGAGAGAGATGATCCCTGTGTAGGAAAGGAGTACCTGAACATTATGGGCCGATCGAACAGCCATAAGTTTGAAAGAATTGTCGAGACAATCGCTTGGTTGACCTTTATAAGCCAAGTCTCTGCTATGTGTGTCTTCACATCTTCCAATTCTTCTTCTAATTTATCTTAAGAGGGTGTTACCTTTCCACAGAGGGCGTCATACTTTCACCATTGACACGTGGCCTCCCATCATAATGCAATATAAAGCCCAGTTATGAACAAGAAGATGAATTACTGCTATGGAGGATGTGAGTAATGTTGTTGCTAAGGAATGAAGGAGTTGTTGCTGAAGAGGGAAGGTGAAATTATTGCTACTATGATAAGAAGAAGAAACTATTGCCTCCATAGGAAAGAGAAATCATCTTTGCAGCAGTTTTCTTGACCACGAGATGTAATTAAAGAATAGGGATGATGAAGAATGAATTTGGATGTAGTTGTCGTCGATGGTGGAGAACCAGACTCTAACATACATTGTTGTCAGACATTCTTGTTATTGATAATCAGGAGTCGAGTTATCAATGAAGCATGGGAACCACCATCAAAGGAGGAAGGTTTTGAAGAAAAGGTTACCCGCTATAGCAAGTAAACAAGAAATCCAGAGTTAGACATATGTTATTGCAAAACCTGGAGCGAGATGAAGCTCGTTGCTGATGAAGATGGAAGCTCTCTGCAGTGATGATAAACTGTGATCGAAGATGGAGGCTTGCTGTCGTCAAAAATGGAAGCTTGGAAGTGTTGCATTGTACCCAACAAAGGTTCTCGTTCGACTAAGATGGACCCCCGCAGTCTCCAAAGGATCAAGAGGCTATGAGACCACATTGATATTGAGCGTCTGTGATCAATTGAAATAATGACTTGCAACTGCCAAGAGATTCGCTCTGCACTCAAAGATGGAGGCTTATGATAAAGGTAAAGTTCAAAACTTTAATTCCTTTCAATATCAAAGTTGAGGTTACATAAGTAACATCATGATTAGAACATTCAAAAATCAGTTAATAACTGAACTTGTAATTTTGAGAATCTTGCGCAAATAAATGCACTTTTGCTACTTTTATTATTACTCGTATATTTAGGTAAAAACTCCAAAACGAAGTCTTTTTTCATGACTGGAATGTCATAACTTACTTTTTTGAAGCTTGCACGCAAACGATGCAGATGGTAATGTTCACAGTAAATATGTTTTTTTACATTTTTTGGAGAATCTGTGCATAATATGGATATTCATGTCATTTTTAGATTTAGTGCATAAAAATATGCATGATAGATGTATTATGTTATTTTGGTACTAATGACAACATGGTAGAGGCGGCTGTACTGTAGCGGCAGCGGAGTTAGGGTAGTGTGCTTGGCGAGGCTGCAAATTGCTGTGTTCGCGACCGTTGGGTTTGGGGGTTGTTAGGCACCGACCTGTGCATGTGGCGCAACCTGTGCACAATTTTTCTAAATGGAGATTTTGAGAGTTTTGTAAGAGAAAATTCGGATGTTCGAAGTGCATTGGGAAAAGGCTATAAATACCCATCCATTACTGAGTTCAAAATCCACAATTATCATTCTTTAGTTTCACAATGTAGGAAAGAGAAAGAAAGGGAGGACAGAGAAGGTGTCAGTAAATCATGAAATTTTGTTGGAACTTTGTTTAGGAATTTGGTGAATGTTCCTTGTCTTGGAGTTCATAGATTCAATTGCTATGAGAGCACATTGATGCTGAGCTTTTGCGATCAAAGGAAATAATCACCCACAACTGCCAAGAGAAACGCAACAAGATTCGCTCTACACTCAAAGATTTAGGCTCATGAAAAGGGTTAGGGTCAGAAGTCTAATTTCATTCAATATCAAAGTTTAGGTTACATGGGTAAGGTCATGATTAGAACATCTAAAATTCCGTCAATTACTAAAATGTATTTTTGAGAATCTTCATGCAAATAGATGTACTTTTACTATATTATAACTCATATATTTAGGCAAAAACTCCAAAACTAAGTCTTTTTTCATAACTGGAATGCCTTTACTTACAATTTTGAAGTTTACATGTGAATGATGCAGATTGTAACATTCATAGTTAAAATTTGTTGTATAGTTTCTGGAGAATATGTGCATAATATGAATATTCATGTCCGTTTTAGGATTTAGCGCGTGAAAATATGAAGGTAGATGTATTGTATTATTTTGGTGGTAATTGTAGAAAGGAATGGATAAACCTTGCATATACTTCTTCATGTATAAAATACAAGAGAGAATGCAAATATATAGGAGGAGAAGGAGAACAATCCTATACAAGAGATGTGGGACTAAAGGAGAAGAAGAAAATGGGCCTATAATTGGGTCTTTACAATTATCTTTCCTATGTCATCTAACACTCCTCCGCAAGCTGGAGCGTACAAATCGTAGGCACCAAGCTTGGACAAGAAACTGGTAATACAACTTGCGAGGTAAAGCCTTGGTGAGGACGTCTGCAACTTGCCCAGATGCAGGAACATGTTCAAGCATCAACTCCTTTGATTGGACCTTCTCTCGAACGAAGTGACAATCAACCTCAATATGTTTAGTCCGCTCATGGAACACCAGATTCTTTGCAATGTGTATTGCAGCCTGACTGTCACAAAACAGAGTTGGAGGTGAGGACAATTTAACTCCCAAATCTCCTAGGAGACTTCCCAGCCAAGTTAGTTCAGAAGTAACAGCCGCCATTGCACGGTACTCGGCCTCAACAAACGAGCGAGCAACAACTGTCTGTTTCTTACTCCGCCATGTGATAAGATTTCCTCCAAAGTAAGTACAGAACCCAGTTGTAGACCGTCGATCATCCAACGAGCCCGCGTAATCCGCATCTGAGTATGCAATAAGAGAAAGAGAAGAGGATGGCTTATACACAAGTCCTTGCCCAGGGGAAGTCTTCAGATACCTGAGAATGCGCTCTACAGACTGAAGGTGAGAGACCCGTGGGGTATGCATAAACCGACTTACCACACCAACCGCAAATGATATATCTGTTCTTGTGACGGTTAGGTAGATCAATTTTCCCACAAGATGGCGATAGTATTCTGGATTTGGAAGAAGAGAGTCCTCAGATCCCTGAGCACTCAGCATGTGGTTGACTTCCATCGGGGTATCCGCAGGTTTACACTCCGAGAGGCCGACATCTTGCAGAAGTTCAATGCAATACTTACGCTGAGATAAGACTAGGCCATCAGGTCGTCGAGCTACCTCCAGTCCCAGAAAGTATCGAAGATTTCCCAGCTCCTTGATTTGGAAGATAGAGTTTATATGTTGCTTAACATGTTGTATCCCGGTTGAATCATCACCAGTGATCAGAATATCGTATACATAAACCAGAAGTATTATGGTCCCAGTTGACTGGTGACGAGTGAAGAGAGAGGAGTCTGTAGAGCTCTGTTTGGAGCCCACCTCACGAACGACCTTGCTGAATTTCCCAAACCATGCCCGGGGAGACTGTTTGAGACCATAGATAGATTTGCGAAGTAAGCATACACGAGACTCCCCCCTGGTCTCAAACCCGGGTGGTTGATGCATGTATACGGTTTCAAGAAGATCGCCATTCAAGAAAGCATTCTTGACATCAAGCTGATGAAGAGTCCATTGGCGGTGAACAGTTAAGGAGAGCAAGACCCAGACGGAATTCAATTTTGCAACTGGAGAAAAGGTTTCCTCGTAATCAAGGCCATACTATTGGGTAAAGCCTCGAGCCACCAGCCGAGCCTTTAAACGATCAACCGTCCCATCCGCAGCATGTTTGATAGTAAAGATCCACTTGCAGCTAACACAGCTGTGACCAGAAGGAAGAGAGACAATATCCCAGGTGTGATTACCCCATAGACCAGCCATTTCTTCGTCCATGGCGGCACGCCATCGTGGATGCTGGAGGGCTTTCTGCACAGAGTTAGGTATAGAGATATAGGAGAGAGAGAGAGAGAGAGCAAAGTTAAGAAGGGGCGGAGAGAGCCGATGTAGAGAGACATAATTGGCCATTGGATGTGCTGTTGAAGAGGTTACCGGATCAACAGGTCGCGAGAGCACACCGGTAGGGGGAAGCTGTTGTAGGGCATCTGGATGAGGAGGACGCGACCCAAGTGCGGAGAAACAGACTGCACGGCCACAATGAACACACTAGTGGCTAGAGAAGGAGCGACAAGAGAGTTCGGGACGAGGTTGCAGCGAAGAAGGAGAGACCGCACGGGAAGTCAAAGGGAGAAGACTAGGCCGCGAGTAGGAGAACTCGAGCGGCAAGACTAGGCAGCGGCTAGGAGAAGCCACGAGAAGACTAGGCCGCGAGGAGGAGAAATCGTAGCGGGCAGAGATCGCAGCGGGGAGGAGAAAGAGAGGGTAGAGCTCGCAGTGGTTAGAGAAGAAATTGCGCGGGTAGAGAGGAGACCGCGCGGATAGGGAGGAAGAGGAAGTGGTCCCCACGTGCCAGAGAGAATCCTATAAGAAGAGAAGAGAGGAGAGGTGGAGGCCACGGAAATGAAGGGGAAGAGAAGCGGGTAGGGAAGGCCAAGCCGCCAAGCCTGCGCCCTGAGCGAGATGAAGAGTTCGTCCGGTTAGAAAACACAGACCGCGCCTAGCGCAAGCAGAGGAAGACCGGGCGGTTAGCAAAATGCTAGCCACAAGGAGAGACCGATTCCCTCTGATACCATGTAGAAAGGAATGGACAAACCTTGCATATACTTCTTCATGTATAAAATACAAGAGAAAATACAAATATATAGGAGAAGAGAAGGAGAACAATCCTATACAAGAGATGTGAGACTAAAGGAGAAGAAGAAAATGGGCCTATAATTGGGCCTTTACAATTATCTTTCCTATGTCATCTAACAGTAATGATGACATGGTAGAGATAGTGGCGGTGGAGTTGGGGTAGTGTAGTTGGTGGAGCTGTGACTTGTTCTGTGTCCGCGGCTGGTGGGTTTGGTGGTTGTTAGGCACCACCTGTGCACAATTTTACTGAGGGGATATTTTGAGAGTTTTATAAGAGAAAATTCGGATTTCATAGTGCATTGGAAAGAGGCTATAAATACCCACCTGATGCTAATTTCAAAATCCACAATTATCGTACTTCAGTTTCACATAGTAGGAGAGAGAAAGAGGGAGGAAAGAGAATGTGTCAGTAAAATATGGAATTTTCTTGGAGCTTTGTTTAGGCATTTGATGAAAGTTCCTTGTTTTGGAGTTCACAAATTCAAGGTAGGTGGCTTATGCTTAGATTACTCTTTGTAAATGTAGTATGAAATGTGGTGTTTATGATGCACGAGTCTTGAGTTTGAATCACTTGTGTTCAAGTCTTTATGAGAGCTTAAGAATCTTGAAATCCTATATATATTGTCTTTTAAAAAATTTTAGTTCCTTGCACAAGTTCTGATATTATGTTAGTCATGTTTAGCGATAATCACATGATTATAGTACTACAAAAGCTTTATTATGCTAGAAATCTTGTTAGTGATTTTAGCACGCTTATTATTATCATAAAAATAATATCTGATCAGAACACCATTATGATTATTCTTTGAATGCTTGTGACTTTATGTTGTTTGAGCATGACAAATGAACCTTCAGATCTATTTTAATGCGACCAGTGGGCCGTCAAATATTACTTCATTGACCAGGGCATGATTGTTGGCCCTTGCGAGGATATGTATTTATCCAATGTGACTAGTGGGCCTTTAGATAAACACTATGTTGATTTAAGCATGACCAATAGGCCCTTCGGCAATGTTTAATGATTTGCACATGAATGATGGGCCTTCAGACTGGATGAGATTCGTAAATCAAACTAAGTGAACATGTCCAAAAATAACATACATAGAAATGATATAAACATGATACTATGAATAATATTGCTTAATCACTTATTTATACTGCTTAACTTGTTATTTATTCATGCATTATTATTAATTATACAATGGTTATGTATAATGCTTTATTTTAACTATTATTGTGTATTTATATTTTTGATCATATTGTGCTAGAGGTGACGAAGAAGACTTACGAGTCTACTATTATTTTATGCACTTAATAGGAACATCAACAAGGTTGAAGGCAAAAAGAAATCTTGAACTAGTGTTATAAATCAGTTGCACTAGCATTTATTATTTAAATATTTTGATGTAAATGAGAAGAATGATGTATCCCGGACCCTATTTCATGTAAATGTTCTACTTTATTATCAATAAACGGTGTTTTATTATGTTCTTGTTTGTCAATGAAAAGATTTTTCAACGCATTCTACATACCTGCCTCGTCTGAGATCCTGGACCGAGGGTGTAACAATTAGATTCCTTCGTAGTGATAACAGGGTGAGTATTGTGATTGAGGTGTTAGGCTTATTCAGCTAATCATAGTATCATTTATCAAACTAATGTGTGCAATACTTCCACCCAGAATTGTGTACTTGAATGAAAAAATAAACGATTTCTTGAGGCTGCACAATGGTTGTTACTATGCAACTTCCAAGTAATATTGGGATGAGACTATTTTGATTGAGACCCACCTTATTAACTTTTCTTTATCCCGGTTCCTACGTTATGTCACTCCTATTGCACACTTATCCTATAAGTGCTCGATTCGCACCTCTCACCTACCTCCTCATTTCTTTGGGTGTCATGTAAAAGATGTGCATATAGGGTATTGGTGGCATGCGACACATGTTGAGGGGACTAGATAGGAGGATGGGGTCACTGGCAGACAAAGTAGAGTGTTGACTATTGAGTTGCGTGGCCTGCCCTGGAGTGGCCATCTAAATGTGTGCTTCTTGGAGGGGACATAAGAAGCACAAATACAGATAAAATCAGGGTGGATGTGTAAGGAGATGACACGACTATAGTATAGCGGAAAGGAGCGGTGACTGGGAAGCAATATCCAAGTTCTCACATGAATGGGGATATAATACCCCAACCAAGTTTAACAGGAATCAGCAGTCCGGCCGGGTCCGCGATAACAAGTAAACTAAGTAACGGTATATAAACTGGTATAAAATATGTAAAAGTAATGAAAGTACTAAAAATGAAACTTATAGCGGAAAGATGAAGTAAAACTATAATTAAAAGTGTACCTTGTCAAGCTGAATTCACAGAGCCAACTAAAATTGAAAATATATCACTAAGGGATTGAATTACCGTCAAACTGAAATAACTGATATATCAAAAACACGGGTGAAGTACAACAAATACAAATGTCTGTAAATAAAAGTAAAGTACAACAACAGTGGTATAACTGAACAAACTGACGACTGAAGACTGAGCCTCCTATCCTAAGCCGATCCCCTGACCTGAGCCCCCTGTAAAAACAAGTTCCAAATGGGTCAGACCCACTGAAGAGTAAGAAAAACTACTCTCTCCAGCAACACTTAAAAAAAATATTTTAGGTGAGTAATACTTGTATTTAAAAGTTTGTATATTTATTCTAATATTAAACGTGACACTTGGAATCATGGTCTGACATGAATTCAACATATCGTGTGATCTGACACACTCTTTTCTTATCTGTATAAATCGTTGATTTCTGAAGTTTTGAAGTTATATCCATTGTAAATTTCAACCCGTTTCATTTACTTCTTATTAACTCATGTCACTAAGGACGACTGTGCACAACTAGAAACTGCATTCTGAGTGGCAAGCTTGATGGTGCCCTGAACTGGGTGTCCCTCAAATGGAACACAGACTCCTATCTGAGGAGTTCCAAATCTGAAACAAGGGTCGTCGACCCTGAGCTTGAAATACGAGTGGTGGCCTACTGGCCCTGGAATACGGTGGTGTGCCTCCACCAGAATTGCGAGGGTAATCCTTCCTCGCCACTTTTCCTAAATTTCACTTAAACTGGTGTTCAGTGAGTCAAACACGGAGTAGGACGCTAGTTAAATACACCGGGCTTAGGATTTTCATGATACTGATTCTGCTAAATTAAGCCTAAGTGTATACTTACCCCTTTGACCTATTTCTAACTATAGGAACTTGTAAATCTAAGTGCATATACCAACATTGTTAATACATGAATTAAAATAATCTGAACTGCTGGACTAAAAGGAGTCGAATTTCTTACCGTGGCGCTTCGACGCTCGTACACACGTCGAAGTGACACGGTGTTCCTTCCCAAAAGATCTGACCGCTAAGAACTTCTCCAATCCCTTGCTTCAACGACCACCGAAAATCTGAAATTCATCGGTAAACCTAACTTAAGTGTTTTTCCCCCTTAGGTTCTTTGGTGGAAAAATATTCATGGCGGCAATTATATATTTACGGAGGAACAAGAATACAAACGTATGCGTTACAACGATCTAACGACGAGGCATTACCCAAAAGCCGTTGAAATCGTAACGCTAGGAAACATAAACCCCCCTCCCCCCCAAAAAATCTGAAATTGAATGTATAAGGGTGTAGCCACAATATAGGAATGAAGAAACCCTAGAATAGAGGGAGAAATGACCAAAAATCAGCTCACCGAAATCTTAAACGGCGAAAAAGGAAACTTCCACCCCCGGCTAGGTTAGGAACGAAACCTTCCAAGGCTCTGGAAGTGCGGAGAGAGGTCGTCGGAGCCTGCAGAGGGGGAAGAAGAGCCTGACGCTGGAATCCGGCGCAGAATTGAGGGTTGGCTAGGGTTCTGCTTGTCGGAACGATCGATGGTTCTGGAGATGTCGCCGAACGAGTGCGGTGCGGGAGAAAGAAGTAATCGAGGAAATAAAAGAAGGGGCACCACTTTGAAGCGACGGCTGCAAGGGGAGTTGTGGTTTATTTTGCTTCTTGCGGTTTTCATAACTTTGAACCGGTGGGGGGGGGGGGAAATCCCATTTATTATTATTATTATTGTTATTCAAATTTTATTATTATCATAATATGCTAATACACTATCACTAAGGAGTGTTATTTAAAAGAATGTTACCTTCATACTCCGCCGGCTCGATTAATTAAGCTCGCGATCGGACCCTGAAATTAATTTAAGCGCGATGTCAAAGTTTGGGATGTTACAGGGGAGGGGCTGTTGGAGGTACTTATCACTGAAGTCTTGGGTAGATTTGCACGGAGCGGCCGAGCTGGGTCATTTGGAATCTGCGAAAGAAACATTGGGCTATGGTCACATGACCGGAGATGATCAACACGGGCCAATTTTACTGTAAAGGGGTGCTAGGGTTTGCAGGATGAAGGATGAGCTGGAGTTGGCTGCATTATTGGGGTCAGAGCTTGATCATGACCCGTTGGCAAACTGGAGACAAGCGAGCATTGAGGAACTGTGGTTGAATGCTGTTGGAATTAGAGATGATGTACACGAAGTGGCGTAGGCTTCAGATCCAGATTTTTATATTGGTGTTTAGGGCAGATTGGGCCAATTGTTAGGGTTCCCATTAAATATATTTCAGGAGAAAGAAGGAAAATCACGATAAAAAAGATGCACAAACATGATTACAATTGTTGAGAAATGAGAACCTATGCTCTTGCCTAGAAAACCCGATTCCAAATCCCAGAAATATGTGAACACTCATCTTATCCCTTATATACGACAAACAATATTGTTGATCCGGCATATTCAACATGTCTATCGATATGCTATTTTTAGGGGTGGAATGCTAGACACTACTATCTACGAGGAAATATCATTTTGTATTATGGTTGCTGATATATCAGTTACATATAGCAGAAATTCCCCAATATATCATGATGGAAATGTTGTTTTGATGATTACTAGATCAATCAAGAATGTTGAAACTTGAAATCTTTTTGATAAACATATTGGTCTAAAGAGTCCTTACAAGTTAATGATCTCTTATTTGTTAATTGTTATTGTTAGGGATGCTTAATTTTGATTATTATTATTCTTTGGAATTTTTGGATTTGTTAATTATTAATGTTTAGGATTTAGGAATGCTTTGCATTAGTACATTTAGAAAGTTAAAAGAAAAAACCAACAATATATATATATATATATATATATATATATATATATATATATAGAAATAATTACCCAAACCTCCCCTGTAAACTAGCATAATTAGTGAGAGCACCCCTCTTATTTTCGAAATTTCAAAAAACTCCCCTTAAGTTTTCATTTCGCGGGCGGCGACATTACCAAAACCATTTGTCCCCTGGTCGCGGGCGGCGACTTTTCGCGGGCGGCGACATTTCGCGGGCGGCGACATTGCATCCATGAAGAAAAATACCCCCTGGACACTGTTCACCCAGGGGGGTGTTTTTGTGCATGGATGTTATGAAATTAAAACTTCAGGGGAGGTTTTTGTAATGAAATGAAAACTTTAGGGGAAGTTTTTGTAATTTCGAAAATAAGAGGGGTGCTGTCAGTAATTTAGCAAAGTTAGAGGGGAGGTCCCGGTAAATGACCATATATATATATATATATGTACGAGCTTCTTCGCACGGGCTACGCCCGTGCTCGAAGCTCTCGGGCGGCCTTCGGCCGCATGCAGACGATCTTTGTCTACCTTCGCACTGACTTCGCCTGTGCTCGATATGTCGCTGCGGGCTGCGCCCGCCTTCGCCCGTGCTCAATGCGTCGCTGCGGGCTGCGCCCGCCTATAAGCGGGCTAAGCACGCACCCGAAATCTTTTTTTCCAAACATATACATATCACTTAAAATGACCGCAAAAAAATATGAAGTACTATTCCTATTTTTTTTTATAAAATTTTGTAAATTTTAATCTAAAAAAATTAATTTATCTCTCCCTCTCTCCCCCCTCTCTCTTTATCACTCCCCTCTCTCCCCTTCTCTCTCCTGCCCCCTCTCTCTCTTTCTTCATTAAAATTACTCTCTCTCTCCCTCTCTCTTCTCTTTCTCTCTCTCCCACTCTCCCCCTCATGCTCTCTCTCATGATCCAATGATCAATATTCAATCTTTGGTGTGCCTCCAAATATCTATATTCCCTTAATTATATATATGTATATGTATATATGAGGCCCGTTCCTGAGCGAATACAACGCCGTGCGAAGGTGCAAAGATGAACGAACTCAGCAGCGGCGGCTGGTGGCTGCGGGCTCGCTGGACACCGGCCGCCGTGCTGTGAAGCTGGGCCGTCCGATTGGGTAGCTACAGTACCCAATCGGATGGCGCACGGGGTTTATTCACATATTCGCACGGCGTAGGTCTTCACATATGATCAGGACTCTCTCTCTCTCTATCTATATATATAATACATATCCTATATTTCATACTCAAACCTTGAGCGTACACATGATAATAATACTAAATACCTAAAAGGCTAAATGGCCATTAGGCTCTAACTAGACTGTTACCCCTCTGTGCCAGTTATGGGTCCCGTAGTCATAACAGTGACATATGGGCTTCGTTCTCGAACTGGTTGCTCACAAACGTGATGAACACATCAAGATGCACAACATCAAGTAGACATGTACAGAGACAAGGTGGATTTGATGGAAGTTTGAAGGACTTGAGTTATTTGGAGTCTTTTGTACCTTCATTGAACTTCTATTGCTGCCAGCTTTAGTATTTGCTTCCCAATTTTAGTAGCTGCTGCCTAATTTTCACAACTGCTGGACTTTTTTTTCCATCAAGAGGAGGATGCTCCTCACTTCTGCTAGCATTCTACCAGCCACAACAGGTAGCAACTAATTGATTATTTTTCCAACACTTTATGAGTTCATGATACTTTTTTATCTGAACTTGCTTAAACTATTTTATTTTGTATAGTTTGATGTTCAGTGATACTTCAACTGTTAGTTAAGCAAAATAATTTAACATTTTGGATGTAAAGACCTGAACGACTAATAAATTGCATTTAATTATACAATCTTGTAGTTCTATACTTGTCATGCATACATATTATTTGATGTTTTTTTTTTGGTAGATTCTATGTTTGGAATTTCTGAATTTAGTGTGATTTCATGAGCTACCATTGGAAGAATCCACAGATTTCTAGCTCATGTAAAATATACCTTTCTGGATTTGCAGTTAATTTTTGTTAGAGAAAGTCATGTAAAGGCCCATTACTATGACACATATTTTGGCCCACTTGCTCTCTTGTATTTATCCCACATCTTAGGATTGAGATACTTCTTCTCTCTATCTCCCTATACATATGTACAAACCCATGTATAATTTAATTCTGGGAGTAATAAAGAAATCCTTTTTATTTTTTTACAATCTTCTACATGGTATTAGATGCACCCCGATTCTCCTATTTCTACAGTTTTTGTCCTCTATGTGGTTAACCTTTCTCAGACTGCAAGGTGCTACGGTCTGGTTCTTCTTTCTCAGACCGCAAGGTGCTGCGGTCTCAGTTTCCCTTGCCACAGCTTCTCTCCCGTGGCTTCCACCTCCCCGATCTCTTGGCCTTTTTAGACTCTGGTCTTCTGACAGGTGGTCCCCCCTTCTCATCTCCCCGCGACCTCCTTTACCGCCTATTTTTTTCTCTCCACCATAGCAGTTTGCCGCAACCTTCTCATAGTAGTTCGCCACAGTCTTGCCGCAACCAGTGCTTGTCTAACCGCATACCCTCTCCGCAACAGCAGTTCGCTTTGCCTCAGCAGTTCCTTGCCCTCTCAACGGTTCCTTGCCCTCTCTGCCGCGTCTCTCAGGCCGCTGCGTCTCTCCAGGCTGCCAGTTCTTTGCAGCTCGCCGGTTCTTCTCTTGACCGCGAGTTCTTCTCCAGGCCGCAAGGTCTTCTCCAGGCCTCTGCTTCTCTGGCCTCAGGTTCTTCTCCTGGCCGCTGCTTCTCTGGCCGCAGGTTCTTCTCCAGGCCGCAGGTTCTTTGGCTGTAGGTTCTCAGGCCGCTAGTTAATCTCCAGGTCGTTGCTTCCTCTGGTCACTGCTTCTTCAGGCCGTCACTGTCCGCTGCTCTTTCCTGCTTGCCACCACTGGGCAAGCAGCTGTCTTTGGCCTCCCATTCTTGGTCCATTTCCAGTTCGCTAGCCCCGTCAGTTCGCCAACTATGTCAGTTCCACTAGCTCACAGTTCGCCTGTTCCCCTATCTACCCGCTTCTCGGAGCTGCTGCTTTCATGGACTCGACTGCTGCTTTCTCCTTTTCTGCCCGTGTTGTTGCTTCTCCTCTTGAACTTCACGTTGAACTTCGGATCACCATCTTTTCTGTCCATGAGAAGCATAACTTTGTTGAGTGGGTTCACTCAGTTCGCCGTGTTCTGCAAACAAAAAGCCTTATTCATCACCTAACAAGGGCTCCTCCCACTGTTCCTACCAAGGAGTGGATCCGTGATGATGATCGTGTCTAATCATGGATTTTCAATTCCCTAGACACCGAGCCATATAGGATGGACATGTATTATGCGACGACCCATGTTATGTGGGACGATCTTCACTCCCTTTATTCTGGCAAGGATAGCCTCCAGTATTTGTTCGACATAATTACCGATCTTCAAACACTTTACCCCGGGGCACCTGGTGACTGGACTTCCTTTGTTGCTTGGGTCAAGACTCTTGTGGAGGCATGTACACAACATCAACCTCTCACGCTGGATCTGGTTGCGCAACGGGCACAGAAAGAAACCGTTGGGATTATCATGATGATGGCCCACGTCCCCTCATCTTCATAGTGTTCGGGCCCAGATTCTGTCCTCAGCTACTACTCCTTCTCTGTCAGATATTTGCTCGATGCTCCTGAAGATTACTCCACCCCCGGATGCACCCGATAATCCAACTCTGGCTCTCCTCTAACAACCCCTATCTACTCTTGCTCCTTCAACTCGTAATCTATCGGCTCGTGGCAGACGTACATTTTGGGGACGGAGACGTGCTGGCCGAACCCTCTTTAAATGTTCTCACTGCGGCCGGGATGGTCATCTTAAGGCAACCTGCTATCGCAAACATGGTTTCCCTCCTCACCTCACTGCTTCCGCTACTGCAGATCCTCACTCCACCACCAGTCAAGACATTGCTGTTTTGCGCACCCAGCTCCAACAGTTACATGGGGTGGTTAGTCGCTCCTCTGGATCTGTGACGTTGATCTCTAATGAAGGTATATCTTGTCTCACCCAAAGCTCTTACTGGATTGTGGATTCCAGTGCCATACATCACATATCTCCGCAACAACCGCCTCAATACTTGAACTCTGCTTATCCCAAGTTCATTACAGTGGCCAATGGTGACACCACCCTGGTTTCTGGCGCTGCTCATGTGCCTCTCACTCCAACTCTCTTTATCTTCAGTTCTTCATGTTTCGGGACCCCCCTTTAATCTGCTTTCTAATGGCCGTCTAACTCAATATCTTGATTGTTGTGTAACTTTCTCACCCTCCTCCTTTGTTGTGCAGGATTCACAAGCGCAGAATATACTTGGTAGGGGAGGCTGTCTAGTGGGCTTTACCTTCTGGATGTTCCACCCACTGTTCTCTCCATGATATTTTCTGTTGCTTGGCATCGTCATCTTGGACATGCTTTTCTTCAGATTCTTAAGAAAACTCTAACAGATGTTTCTCTTCATGAGTTTACCTGTGAATCTTGTATCTTTGGCAAACAATATCGTGTCTCTTTTAATTCTCTCTGTACTCGGAGTGATGCTTCTTTTTGTTTAGTGAATTCTGATATTTGGGGACCATATAAGATCCCTAGTGTTTATGGTTATCGTTATTTTGTGACTTTTATTGATGATTACTCGCGCGTCACATAGTTGTATTTGCTTCGCGATCGTGCTGAACTCCCCTCTATCTTCCGTGCATTTCTTACGGAGACTCGCACTCAGTTTTTCACTTTCTTGAAAGTTCTTCGCACCGATAATACACGTGAATATACCAGCTGTACCTTTTCCAATCTTTGCACAGAGTTTGACATTATCCATCAGACTTCGTGCGCGTATACTGCTCAACAAAATGGGGTGGCAGAACAGAAAAATCGTCACCTTTTTGATGTTGCCCGATCTCTTATGTTTCAAATGCAGCTTCCTCCACTATATTGGAACTTTGCTGTTTTTACTACCTCTCATCTTATCAATCGCATGGCCTCGTCCGTCCTCAACTTTTTGGCCCCGTTTAATTTTCTTTCCCATTCCAAGGCTTCTTTCTTTCTCACGTCTCGTGTTTTTGGATGTACATGTTATGTCCATAACCTTGGCCCACCTACTGACATATTTGCTTCTCGTGCCACAAAATTTATTTTCGTTCGATACTCTTGCACTCAGAAGGGGTATGTATGCTACTTTCTTACCAATGATAAAATGGTCGTTTCGGTTGATGTCACTGTTGGGAATATTACCCTCAATATTCCAAGATTTGAAGAAGCATCACTTACAATGATAAGAACATATTGTATTTGATGGTATAAATGTTTAAATCTTTACAGGGAACAAATGTTGTCTCTAAAACAGGTTTAGAGAAGAGACAATACATTTGGAGAAGTATCAGCATGATACATAAAGTTTTCTCGACGGTATTGTCGTGCACGTGGAGTGCTTCTCGGCGGTATCGTCACAGTGCAACTTCAGAAATAACTTCCAGGACTAAGGCAAATACCGTTGAGATCGGTATATAGTTCTCCACGGTACCGTCAGGATCGTGGAGTTCTTCTCAACGATATCATGGAGAAGATGCAGAAAGAGCATAATTCAGCGCTAAGGTATATACCGTTGAGAAAGAAGAATTTTCTCAATGATATCTTGCTGTCAGGTTTTTATTACCGTTGAGCACGCGCATTGACGGGTTTTCAAATTTGGCGGTGACGCATAAAGAGCTGTCATTTTTTTCTATTCCCGCCCATACCTTGACAGGACATTTTCTAAAGCATTCAATCATTGGAAAATGTCAAAGGTATAAGAAGAAAAGTTAGGGCAATGGAACAGGAGTTCTTCGGCCACAGCTCTCACGCGTGTAAACTTTGGCAAGACTTGAATATCATTCTGCCGTTGCTGAAGCTCAACCAGAAGAACTTCTGAGAGAGCTAGTTGGAGTCAAGCTACAAGACTCCAATTTGATCTTCTTCCTGAAGAAGAAGATCAAGTAGAAGGGCCTTAGATCTGTACTTTCTGAAGACATTTTCAAACCAAGGGCTGCTTCAAGAGATAGCTTTCACAAGCATGATAACAGAAGACTCAGAGATATCAAGGTCAAATTATTAGAGTCTTTTGTTGTAATCTGTTATAAACTTTCATTTGTAAGATATTTTATAAGATCTGAGCTGTAGGGTCTTGTGCCTGAGTTGTAGGGCTGTTACGCCTGAGGTAGGGCTGGTGCCTGAGGTAGGATCTCTGTGTAGATCTGAGGTAGAAGACCAGTTGTGTCTCTGAGCTGTAAGAGTTGTTTAACTCTTAGGTAGGACTGTTGTGCCTGAGGTAGGGCTGTTGAGCCTGAGGTAGGGTCTTGAAGTAGACCTGAGAGATCCTGAGAAATCTGTATTGTAAGCTCTAAGAAGTCGAGTTTTGGAGGTGTTTTCCTAGTCTAACACACTGCTAGATAGGTGGTGAGGGAAAGTTGATGTATCCAAACCTTGGAGTACCATTATAAACAACTGTGTGCTGATCTGTGTTTGCTGGTTTTGCTTTTACTTCTTTATATTTGCTGAAAACCTAAAAGAAGCCTCAAAAATGCAAAGCCACCTATTCACCCACACTCTAAGTGAGTTAGACTACCAACAACAGTAATCTATCAAGTGGTATCAGAGCGATGTTGGTCAAAAGTAAGCTTGACAGTCTGACCAAGATCCTACAAGGTAGTCAAGATATTCACCATGACCTCCAGTGAGAGTCATAAGGAGTTGAGCTCAATGAAGCTCCTCATGTACAAAAAGGAAAACTTTGGCATATAGAAGCAAAGGGTGAAGCTATTTATGAAAGCTTCAGACCCTAGGATTTATATCACAGTTGAAGAGGGGTCATTCATTCCCTTGAATACCTCTTCTATAAATCCAAACCTGCAGGTCCCAAAGCTGTTCCCTGAGATGACTAGGGATGAAATTGTACTGACTTCTATGAATAAGAGAGCCAAAAATATCATAGTTAGTACAATTGATGATTCCACCTTTTAGAATCTGATTCACTGTCAGACTGCAAAGGAGATGTGGAGTACACTTATTGTGTACATGGAGGGGACTGAGGAAGTCAGGGATGACAGGAAATCTCTGCTAAACCAAGAATATGAAGCCTTCAGGCAAGGTAACAAGGACAACATAGCTGAGTGCTATGAATTTTTTTTCAAGACAGTCAATGAGCTGAAGACCTATGGAAGAGTCTTCACTGATTATGAGCTTAATGATAAGTTCTTAAAGTCTCTAACCAGAGGCTGAGACAATAAGATTTATGTCATCAGGGAGATGGGCAACCTAGCCAACATTCCTCCACACACTTTATATGTGAAGCTGATCTATTATGAGATGCAGGTAAATGCAAGAAAGAAGGAGGGAGCTGCTCTCAGATCTCACCAAAGAGAGAAGTCTGTGACCCTCAAGGCTGTGGGCTCCAAGAAGAACAAGGAGAAATTCCCCTCTCCTCCCAGGAAAGTTGCTGAGTCAGAATCTTCTGAATCCAGCACATCAGATGCTGACATGTTTGATGTGGAGTTTGCTGTATTTTCTAGGCAGTTCAAGAAGATGATGTCTAGGAGGAAGCAGTGGAAGAACAGACTTTCCTCTTCCTCTAACTACAAGAGGGAGAGCAACAAGCCTGACAGAGCCAAGAAGGACCCCAAGGAGGAAACATATGGTTCTAAACCCAGTAAACATTTTTCCTCTGATATTGTGTGCTACTGCTGCAACAGACAAAGACATGTCATTGCTGACTGTCTAGTGAAAAAGGAAGGAGAAGGCAGCTGCTGGTGATAAGAAGCAGTACATGGGCAAGAAGTCTGAAAAGACTTTCCTTGCCAAGAAGGAGAAGAGCTGTAATCAAAATGACTTAGACTCTTCTAAATCTAAAGATGAGGAAGCTTATATTGGGTTGTATACTGAAGAAGAAGAGGCCCCTGCTGCATAGATTGGCATCAGGGCCCCACTATCACATTCAGACAGTGACAATGAGGAAGAAGAGGAAGAGAGTTGTGGCTTGATGGCCATGACAGGTGAAGATGATCAGGAAGACTCCATTCCTGATGAGGTAATCATTCTTAGCATGTCTTCTGATTCTGATTATGAGACTGACCCAGAATCTGAAGCATCCTCTTCATCTAATGATGAGAATGGATCAGAATCTGATGATGATGTCAATCAACTGATTGACAAATATGGTGCTCTCTTGGAAGTTCTGAAAAAGAGCAAGAAGCTTGTCAAGAGGCAAGTTAAGGAGATTGCTTCCCTCTAGTAGGCAAATTCTGAACAATCTGAGTTTGCTACCCAGTTAATTCAGATGAGTAGAGAAATCATCCAACTTAAAGGAATCACAATCATCCAAGTAAACACCATAACCCAGAAGAACAAGATCATCAAGGATCTTGAAGAGAAACTCTTCATGGAGAGACAACTAGTGGCTCAGTTCTCCAAGCCACAAACTGTGCCGCCAATTATTGACTCCTCATCCCACAATAGAATGGGAGTATGGTTCAATATGAGGGCAGTAGCTGCTAGGAATAGGAGTATAGGCAAGACTCCAGTCACTCAAATCGCCTTTCAGAAGGTTTTGCTTCCTTCTAACATATATGATCATGACAGTATGTATGGTCACTGTAAGAATGGAAATTCCCACAGTAAGGGCAATAGTACACCTAACTGTGGAGGTAGAAAGGGTATGAGGTTGAGTGCCTTAAGGCTCCCCATGAGGAAATTCAGATGACTCATTATGGACCATTTGTTTTTGGTACACCAACCCCTACACTCAAGGGTAAAGAAATGACATCTTCCCATCCCTTTCCAGTGAAAAGTAGGCTGTTGGCAAAGCCTTAACTCACTCTCACATGGCAATATTAGATGCTATCAACACCATGTCAGGTATCAAGCTAACATCTGTTGCTGTCAAGCCGATATCGTCGAATAAGACAAGTTATCGTCGAGCACACAGCCACATGATTGCTGGGAGGAATAGGAATAATATTGAGGCCTTCTCTGCTGAACATGGACACACTCATGCTCCTTCAACTTCAAAGAATGTTCAAAAGAGAAGGTACAATATCTTTGAGTGTTGGTGTTGTGGTAAAGTGCGATACTTTGCCATAGATTGTTGGCACAGTCCTTCTGCGCCACAGGCAAAGAAAAGCCTTCATGCTAAAGCAACTGTAGGTAGAAGTGTTGTTTATGCTACTAACAAGAACCAAAGACCTAAGATTTGTTGAGCTCAAAAGGTAAAGTGAATTCTATCTTGCAGGTTAGTTCAAGTGCCAACCTGAAACAAATTTGGTACTTGGACAGTGAGTGTTTTAGACACATGACTTGGACAAGGAGTCTTCTAAAGGATTACACTCCTGTGAAACATGGACCTAAGGTCATTTTTGGAGGCTCTGACATTGCAGTCACCAAAGCCTATGATATGATATCCAATGACATATCCTCAATCACAAAGGTAGCTTATGTGGAGGGGTTGCAACACAACCTTGTAATCATAAGCCAACTATGTGATTTAAGCTATGCGATTGAGTTCCACAAGGATAAGTGTCTGATCAAAAAGTCACAGGACTTGAAGACTATTCTCTCAGACACTAGGAGTGATGATGTTTATTGTTTAGATTTTATATGTTATAATTCTTCCACTTCAGTATGTCTTGTAGCTAATGAGAAAGAGTCTCTATGTGTACAGTGGTACAAGAGACTTGCTCACATTAACTATAAGACAATTAGTAAGTTATTCTCAGAGAATTTAGTTAGGGATAGTCCTAATCTAAAATGTGTTAAAGATGGTCCCTGTCATGCATGTCAAATGGGCAAGCAAACAAGGGCCATCTTTAAGGCCATATGTGCCAAGGACTCTATAAGATGTCTTTATCTGTTGCATTTGAATCTATTGTGTCTTATGTCCATTCAAAGTTTAGGAGGGAGTTGTACACCTTTGTGATTATAGATGATCACTTTAGGTTTACATGAGTCTTCTTCATTAGAAAGAAGTCAGACGCCTTGGGTATCTTTATGACATTTGTGAAGTCCATCCATAATGAAATGGATTGTACTGTGGTCAAAGTGAGAAGTGACCATGACACATAATTTTAGTTTGGGGCAATGACAAATTTCTGTCAAAACCAAGGTATCTCCCAGGAGTTCTCCTCTTCCATAACTCTACAATAAAATGGAGTTGCTGAGAGGAAGAATAAGACCCTCATAGATGCTGTCAGGACTATGCTGAGTGACTCCTCACTCCCATAATATTTCTGGGCTGAGGCAGTCAACATAGCATGTATGTGCTAAATAAGGCCTCTATCAATAAGCTACATAAGAAAACTCCCTATGAACTCATGAAGGGCAAAAAATCAATAGTTTTTTATTTTAGAATCTTTGGTATTAAATGTTTCATTTTGAATAATGGAAAGTCTACAGCTAACTAAATTTGTTGAGAAATGTTGTGATGGTACTCTTGTTGGATATAGCTCATATAATGGAGCCTACAGAGTATTCAACAAGAAGACTCATGTTGTAGAAGAATCTATAAATGTTATCTTTGATGTGACTAGCCTGCTATATAAGGGCTGGTCCAGTACTCCTGACATTGCAGGTACTGAGCAAGTCATAAATGAGCTGTCCATCTAAGACAAGCCCAACTCTAACATGAATACTCCTCAAGTAGAAGTGTTCAGTGAAGAGGTTCAGCCAGCTGGAGAAGATCAGGGTGTTGAAGATGCTGCAGCTGTTACTGGAACATTGCCAGCTGGTGAAAGGTTGTCTGCTGCAACCATGCACCTAAGAGATCACCCCAGTAATCTCATTATTGGGATGCCAACCAAGGAGTTACTACCAGGAGCAGGATCCATAATGAAGCTCTATTCCCGAGATTCCTGTCTCAGGTAGAGCCCAAGAAGTTTGAAGAAACAAACGTGGACCCATTCTGGATCAATGCCATGCAGGAAGAGCTACACCAATTCAAAAGATGCAAGGTATGGAAATAGGTGCCAAAGCCACAACATAATTGGCACCAAGTGGATCTTCAGGAACAAATTGGATGAGAATGATGTAGTTGTGAAGAACAAAACAAGACTGGTAGCCAAAGGATACAGACAGATTTTGACCAGACATTTGCCCCAATTGCAAGACTTGAGGCAATAAGAATGTTTATGGTCTATGCAGCATACATAAGTTTCAAAGTCTACCAAATAGATCTCAAGTCAGCATTCCTGAATGACAATCTCAAGGAAGAGGTATATGTGGAGCAACCCTCAGGTTTTGTGCATCCAACTTTACTTAATCATGTTTGTTTCTTTAAAAATGCTTTATAAGAGTTAAAGCAAACCTCAAAGGCTTGGTATGAAACCATGTCTACCTTTCTCATTAAGAACATGTTCTTAAGGGGGAAGATAGGTAACACATTGTTTCTAAGGGAAACAAAATGCAAGTGTCTCCTAGTCCAAATATATGTTGATGATATTATATTTGGATTTACTGATGACAACCTTTGCAAGATGTTTGCCAACCTTATGCATGAGGAGTTTGAGATGAGCAGCATGAGAGAGTTTAAGTACTTTTTTGGTCTCCAAGTGAAACAGTCTGATGAGAAAATTTTCATCTCCCAGACTAAATACACTAGAGAACTAATTAAGAAATTTGGTATGGAGAGTGCCTCTATCATGAAGACTCTCATGGGATCAAATGTATTCCTAGACAAGGATGAAAAAGAGAATTCTTTTGATGAATCCATGTACAGGTGCATCATTGACCCCCTATTATATCTAACTGCTAGTTGACTTGATATCATGTATGCAACATGTGTTTGTGCTTGGTACCAGTCATGCTTTAAGGAATCTCATTACTCTGCTGCAAAGAGTATATTGAGATATCTTAAGGGCACACAATAAAGAGGATATTGAGATACCTTAAGGGCATGTGGTACCCTAGAAACAATGATTTTGAATTAATTGGGTATTCTGATGCAGACTTTGCAGGTTGCAAGGAGGATAGAAAGAGTACCTCTAGAACTTGCCAGTTCCTTGAGAGAAGACTGATATCATGGAGTAGCAAGAAGCAAACCAGTGTAAAAATCTCCACAGCTAAGTCAGAGTATATATCAGCAGGGAGTTGCTGTGCACAACTACTGTGGATTCAACATCAATTGCAGGACTACAATCTCAAGATAAGTAATACTCCCATGTTTTGTGAATCATCCAGTGCAATCTCTATAGCTAAGAACCCTGTTTCACACAGTAAGATTAAACATATAGAGATTAGATATCATTTTATTAGAGAACATGTTGAGAAGGAGAATATCTGTCTTGAATTTGTCCCAACAAACAAACAAGTGGCAAATATCTTCACTAAGCCAATGGATGAGGCTAAGTTTAATTCTTTTAAGATTGAATTAGGTATGCTTAACCTTGAGTAGCTTTATCTGCATATGTATTCATTTTATATCTAGTATGCATTTTATATCAAGCTTTATCTGCCAGTTCCATGCATAGTTATAGATCAAGTGGTATTATGCTTAATTCTTCTTGCATTCTATCAAGTATGGTCACTACTAGTTCTCTTTCTATAATAGTTACAGTTAACTGCTAGAATACTTCTGGTAGTATGTTAGATTGATAACCTGGAATGCAGATTCACTTTAGTATGGGTCAATTGACTCAATTCCTAGAGTTACTCTGTTGTCTTGATCGATAGATAGGCTTAGAAGAGCAGAGAAGTTGAGTTGAGACAATCTCAGCTATATCCGTGAGATCGTTGAGAAAAATGCTCAACGATATCTCTCCGTCAAGACGATATCGTCTTGACGGGCTGCCATTCTTTATTTTCAAACCATTCTCAGCCGTTAGATCATTTACACTTGATCAACCTCAGTGTGTGACGCTTCATTGTCTTTTGAACTTAAAATATATGTATATATATAGTCAAGCCAAGGGTTTAGTTAGAACATATAACCTCTAACCCTAGAAGACCGTCGACATCTACCTGTCATTCTCAACGTTCTCAATGAGTAGGTCTTCAGGCAAATGACGCCAAAACCCGTGAGAATCTTACATGAAGGATGTGAGGTAGTGCGGCTTGGATTCAAGAATGCTTCAGAAGAGATCAAGGAAGTGATCACATTGCTGGAGGTCTAGAGTTTGTTCTATCTGAGCCCAGCCCTATCCTAAATGAAGAAGTATTGGAATTCTACTCCCATGTCAAGGTATCATCTTCAGGGAATTCCATCAAGAGCAAGATAGGTGCTATAAAAATCAAGATTAGTCCTCAAAGGATTGCATAGACCCTGCACCTTCCATCCATTGACATTGAAGAGGACAAAGAGATTTCTCCTCAAGAAACAGTTGATGCCTTGGATTGGTGTGAATTCAGTGGAGAGAGATTTGGCTTCTTGGAAAGGAAATTCTTCAACCAAAGAGGCAAGCTACTGCCAGACATCATAGGAAAGGCTATCCTATGCAAAGTTGGATCTCATGATAGGATATCCAAGCCCATGTTTGAATTGGTGACAAGAGTCATTCTACAGAAGAAGACCAACTGGGCAGGGATTATTTTCAAAAAACTTCTAGAGTGCCTTCAAGTTCCAAACTTAGGCAGAATTCTATCCCTGTACCTCATCCATGCCTATACTGAGAGCTTTAACAAGGATCAAGGTACAAAGATCCACTACATGAAGATGGACATAAAAACACTGTAAAGGTACACTAGGGTATTCCCCAAAGGACAACCAGAGAAGAAAGGGCAAAGAAAAGGAAAAGGAAAGAAAGTGGTAGTTGAAGATTTAGACTCAGAATCAGAAAGCCAAGGTGCAAATGATCAAGTAGACAGTGACAATATTCACATTCCCTACTTGACACCTTCAGGTGAAGGTGAAGAAGATCTTCAAGATATAAGCATTCAAGTGGATCTAAACTTAGATGTTACCAGTGCTCCTCAACTGGATGCAGCTACTCAGGGGGAGCTGATAGCTCAAGAACAAAGTGATGTCCCAACTCAGGGGGAGATAAAGGAAAATTTGAATGTGGATAAATCAATAGTAAGTCCTCTGAATGATTTCTTAGATAATGATGATCACAGTGAGGAGTAGCCTCAATCTGAGGTCCCTGCTCTGGGAAAAAGCTCCCCATTGTCCCCAGAGGCTGAGACAGCTGCTCACACTGAGTTGGCTAGTCAAGAGGACCTAGGGACAAGCTTACTCCAAGCTGCTGCTGAAGTACCACCCCAAGCAACTCAACCTCAACCATCCTACAGTACAACTGATAGCTCCATCATCGCCACACTGAAAGCTCTACTGGATGAGCAGGCCACCTCTTTGAAAAGCTACATAGATGAGTCAATGAAAAAGATGAAAGCAAAAATCTTAGATGAAGTCCAACAAGGAAAAACTAAGATAATGAATGATCTGGACTTCCTGAAAGGAGAGACTGCTCATATCAATGCTGAGATAACAAAATGGTTTGATAAGGCTGCCATCACTGTGCATCAAAATGTAAAGATCCTCAGATCTATGGATGACAGCCTATGGCTATCTACTCAGGATATCACAAGTGTGAAACAATATGTGAGCCAGACAGACGAAGTCATCAGATCAGGAGTGGATTACATTAAAGGATATGTCCACTCCACTCCGATCAGGGCAATGGAGTTGGCTATAGAATCAAGAGATGCCATTCTTGCAGATCTGGAGAATGTGTTTCAAACACTATCCAGCAGATATGAAGCCAATACCCTGCAGCTGGACAACAGAAATTTTGAAGAAGCCAGAAAGGGGGAGGGAATCAATGCTGAGCAAGCCTTATGGGTCCTTCAAGGGATCATGCTTGCCCTCCACTTACCCCTACTGGACAAGGACAGATTATTTGACTTTGACTTTGCAGCCCAGGAGAGGGTAGCTCAGGATGTTCAGCTTGCAAAGAGAAGGAAGAGAAGGAATCTTGCTGCATGAGGAATTCATGGCCATGAAAAGAGATGAGCAAGCAAAATATCCAGATTATGAATATTGGAGTGATGACTCTCAATCAATTATCATTAATGTCTGGATAAATCATGGGCAGATCTTGAAGAATATTGACAGCATTTATCCTTCAGAGGAGTGGATAAAGCATCTGGAGAAGAACTCTTTAAGGGAAAGGATTTTCAAGGAAAACCTAGTAATGAGAAGCAATCCAAAGAGGATGTCATTCAAGTACATACCAAAACCCTTCTTATACTTCAAGAGAGAAGAAAACAAGGCCAAGAATGCTGATAAAAGAGCAGCTGAGCAAGGTGAAAGTTCTCAAGCTTCTGCACTCAAGAGGAAAGCTCCAGATTCTGAAGATGTGATTAGCAAATTAATAGACAAGCATCCAATTCCATGAATTTACTTCTTGAGATGTATTTGTGATGAATTGTAATTGGACTTATGTTTAAGACAACTAAAGCACTAGCTGCATTTATATATATATATTTATATATCTTTGTTGATTATGCTAGATATTGTTTCTGCTCATTCTATTATTCACTGCTAAATTTTTGTGATAATTTAGTCTTAATGTTAATAATTCTTATCATTGATTAAGTGTTCTGCCTTCTTCAAATATGAGGAGATTGTTGGGAATATTGCCCTCAATATTCTAAGATTTGAAGAAGTATCACTTACAATGATAAAAACATATTGTATTTGATGATATAAATGTTTAAATCTTTGTATGGAACAAATGTTGTCTCTAAAATAGGTTTAGAGAAGAGACAGTACAGTTGGAGAAGTATCAGCATGATACATAAAGTTTTCTCAACGGTATCGTCGTGCACGTGGAGTGCTTCTCGACGGTATCGTCACAGTGCAACCGCAAAAATAACTTCCTGGATTAAGGCAAATACCGTTGAGATCAGTATATTGTTCTCCACAGTGTCGTCATGATCGTGGAGTGCTTCTCAACGATATCGTGGAGAAAATGCAAAAAGAGCAGAATTCAGCACTAAGGTATATACCGTTGAGAAAGAAGAATTTTCGCAGCAATATCATGCTGTCAGGTTTTTATTACCGTTGAGCACGCACAATGGCGGGATTTCAAATTTGGCGGTGGCGCATAAATAGCTGTCATTTCTTTTTGTTCCTGCCTATACCTTGACAGGACGTTTTCTAAAGCATTCGACCATTGGAAAATGTCAATGGTATAAGAAGAAAAGTTAGGGCAATGGAATAATAGTTTTTCGGCTACAGCTCTCACGCATGCAAACTTTGGGAAGACTTGAAGATCATTCTGCCATTGCTAAAGCAAGCTCAACCATAAGAACTTCTGAGAGAGCTAGTTGGAGTCAAGCTACAAGACTCAAGTTAGATCTTCTTCCTGAAGAAGAAGATCAAGTAGAAGGGCCTTGGATCTGTACTTCCTGAAGACATCTTCAAACCAAGGGCTGCTTCAAGAGAGCTTTCACAAGCAAGACAGCAGAAGACTCAGAGATATCAAGGTCAAATTATTAGAGTTTTTTGCTATAATCTGTTATAAACTTTCATTTGTAAGATCTTTTATAAGATCTGAGCTGTAGGATCTTGTGCCTGAGTTGTAGGGTTGTTGTGCCTGAGGTAGGGCTGGTGCCTGAGGTAGGATCTCTGTGTAGATCTGAGGTAGGAGACCAGTTGTGTCTCTGAGCTGTAGGAGTTGTTTAACTCTGAGGTAGGGCTGTTGTGTCTGAGGTAGGGTTGTTGAGCCTGAGGTAGGATCTTGGAGTAGACCTAAGAGATCCTGAGGGATCTGTGTTTTAAGCTCTAATGAGCCGAGTTTTGGAGGTGTTTGTCTAGTTCAGATCACTGTTAGATAGGTGGTGAGGGAAAGTGGATGTACCCAGACCTTGGGGAACCACTATAAACAATTGTGTGTTGATTTGTGTTTGCTGGTTTTGCTTTTACTTCTTTACATTTGCTGAAAACCTAAAAGAAGCCTCAAAAGTGCAAGACCACCTATTCACCCCCCTCTAGGTGAGTTAGACTACCAACAACAGTAAGCTATCGGTCATTTTCTTAAGGACCAACCGTTTCACTCCTCCCCTACAGATCCTCTTCTTCCTCCTCCGCTACCTCGACCTACGGTTCCAGTCACGTCTCCGCTTCCACCTCTCCTCCCACACCCCACACCACACTCGTCCAACCCAAACCACCTCTTTGTGTATACACACGTCACCCTCCCAAATCTGATGCCCTACAATAGCTTCCCTCTACTGGTGTGATCTTGCGGCCTGTTGATTCGACATCAGATTTTTCAAGGGAGAGGCAATGTAAGGATACTCGTTATCAATCAACCGACACAATCATTCTCCTGGTGTATGTTGATGATATTTTGATTAATGGTAATGGATCTACAGGGATCCAACAAATCAAGCAGCACTTAAACTCTGTTTTTCAAACTAAAGATCTGGGAAATCTTTGATATTTTCTTGGACTAGAGATAGGACCCGATGACCTCGTCCTATCACAACGGAAGTACTGTCTTGATCTTCTTCAAGATGCGGGCTATTTAGGATGCAAACCTGCTGACACCCCTATGGATGTCAATCACAAGCTTTGCGCTCATGAAACTGACTCTGATCCCCTACTTACGAATCTAGTGTTATCGGCGTCTTCTTGGAAAGCTGATATATCTGACTGTTACAAGACCCGATTCTCGTTTTTTGTTGAAGTTGTTAGTCGATTTATGCAAACTCCACGGACCTTTCATCTACAGGCTGTCGAGCGCATTCTCAGATACTTGAAGAAGGCTCCAGGGCAAGGGCTTGTGTACAAACCATTCTTTTCTCTATCTCTGGTTGCATATTCAGATGCTGAATATGTGGGGTCTCTTGATGATCGATGATCCACAACTGGTTTCTGTGCATATTTTAAAGGAAATCTTATTACTTGACATAGCAAAAAGCAATCAGTAGTTGCTCGCTCATCAGCTGAAGTTGAGTATCGTGCGATGGAGGTAGTTGTGTCAGAACTCATCTGGCTAGAAAGTCTCCTTGATGATTTGGGAGTCACGTTTTTTCCCCAGCAATTCTATTTTGTGATAGTCAAGCTGCTATACATATTGCCAAGAATCTCATATTTCATGAGCAAACCAAACACATTGAGGTTGACTGCTACTTTATTCGAGAAAAAGGTTCAATCAAAGAAGTTGGAATTAGAGCATGTCTCGGCTACCAGACAAGTAGTTGATATTCTCACCATGGCCTTAACTCGACCGTTGTATCATCAGTTCTTATCCAAGCTTGGTGCCTACGATTTGTATGCTCCAGCTTGTGGGGGAGTGTTAGAAAAAGTCATGTAAAGGCTCATTACTATGACCCATATTTTGGCCCACTTGCTCTCTCGTATTTATCCCACATCTTAGGATTGGGATACTTCTTTTCTCTCTCTCTCTCTTTTCCTATAAATATGTACAAATTCATGTTGTATAATTTAATTCAGGGAGTAATAAAGAAATCCTTTTTATTTTTCCTACAGTCGTCTACAATTTTAATATCTTCACCATATCATGTCGGTTGCTTTTACATAGTTTGCTCTTAAACCACAAATGTGAAGGAGAAGGTTGCTACTTGTGCTGTCTCCATGGCAATACATCTTTTATGAAATCTGGGATCTACGTGAAATTTAGAATTGGGCCTAGAAAAGATGGAAAGTTCAGTGGCTTCAAATAAATTGAATTATAGCATTAATTTTTGTTTTATAAATGAAAGTACATTTTCACAGAAGCTAAATGAAACGGTCGAACTGGGTGCACACCTGATCAGGAGATGTTAGAAAGTAGGTGTCAATTTCAATAATTGAAACCAACTCAGGACTTACTTTTGATGAAAAAATGATTTCAGGGACCTACCTATATGTTTGATTTTTAAAAATGTGTGCCAACATGAAGTGCTGTGTTAACCTTGGGGACCTAGGTTTAATTTACCTTTTTAATTGAATGGTTCCCATTATCTTTTTGATGCAGTATAAGTGTCACACCTGCCTCTCACCCTTGAGTCCCATCAGGGGCTCACCTTGGAATCCTTTAGGACAGTTTTATCAGGGTTGCAACCCATACAACCCAACCCGTCTCCAGCACTGGCCACAGTATGATAGGTTGTTGAGGCCGGGGATCGAACTCCCGACCTCCTAGATAAAGAGTTCTCAATTGAAATCTCATCACCAACTGAGTCTCCAGCACTGGCCACAGTATGATTAGGAGGCTCAGTTGGTGATGAGATTTCAATTGAGAACTCTTTATCTAGGAGGTCGGGAGTTCGATCCCCGGCCTCAACAACCTATCATACTGTGGCCAGTGCTGGAGACGGGTTGGGGTATATGGGTTGCAACCCTGATAAAGCTGCCCTGGTGGATTCCAGGGTGAGCCTCTTGGTGGGACTCTAGGGTGGCAGGTAAGTGTGACGTCTGTCTTGCATCACTTTTAATGTTGAAGAAGTACCCAGTTTCATCAATAGGAACGTTTACTTGTTCTAGATACTGTTGGTGTTACCATTGTGATCTGAAAGTGATCAAACATGTGGCCGCACTGCCAACTCAGTATGAGTCTATCATGGTCGCACATAAGATTGTGGAGAAATTGGGAGATTGGATTTGTATGGTTATGCTCATATGATTAATTGATAAGACTTAGTTCAACCTAGCTTAATGGCGTCGAGTGCGTTGATACCAGTCAACGCCTTCGTCGAGTTAAACGTTAACTCGTCGAATAGCGACGTTGAGTGTGTTGAGTATATTCAATAGTTCGTTGAGTCAAAATGTTGATTCGACGAGTATGACACTTAAGCGTTGAGTGTGTTGACTGTTGACTATATTCGGCGATTCGTTGAGTCAAGGTGTTAATTCGACGGGTCTGGGTCTCAGACGTTGAGTGCATTGAGTTCACTCAACGCCTTCGTCGAGTAAAGAGTTTACCTGACGAATCTGGCACTTAGGCATTGAGTGTATTGTGGTCACTCAACGCTATTCGACGAATCTGACTTTTGGTGTTGAGTGCACTCAACACCATTCGTCGAGTATGAATGATGCTCGACGATTCGTCGAGTATGACGCAGAAAGCGTTGACAGAGTTGGGTCTACTCAACGCTTTCGCAGAGTCAAGCGTTGATTCCGCTGAGGATGGCGTTGAGTTCGTCGTGTATCTTATGGACACTCGACGATTCGTCGAGTATGAGATGATACTCGACGATTCGTCGTATATGCTATGGATACTCGACGATTTGTCAAGTCAAGGTGTTGATTGGTCGAAATTCTGTACTCATGTCTTGGGTCTGCCAATAGCGGCGGGAACTGTTTTGTTTATTCCTTGGGTATAAATAGAAAGTTTTAGGGCTTCAACAGTACGCAATATTTTATTCTGTCTAAGCGAGCCACACTGTGCGAAAAGACGGAAGCCCTAGAATCCCGACGGAAGCTGTTCCGCCTTTTGCCGTCGCTGTTGCTGATCCCGATCCCGGCGAGTGTCGCCGCTGCCTCTCCTACAACAGATCTAGCAGTCTGTGGAGACGCTGAGTGTCCTCTCCGGACCTAGTGCTTGTTTGACAAGTAGCTACGGGTTCTCTCGATCGTGTGAATTTCCTATAGAGACGCGGATATTCTTTCTACGCTCAGGACTCAAGCCGCTGAGTGGCCGACCGATTTTTCTGGAGCACCAAGGTTGAGTTTAGACTCAATCCCTCAAATATAATTTTATTTACAACAAGTTTTACTTCTTGAATCACGAATATTGGCCGATCCGAACTCTTTTGGGTTTTCTTGTTCCTATTTTCCGCTGCGCGCACAAGTGTTGTGTCATTCTAGCAAAACCCAACAGTGGTATCAGAGCCAGGTTGCCAACAATATTCATCGTTTCAGAAGTTGTTAAATCCATGAAGTATAGATTTGGAAATTTTAGTAGTATTCTAAAATTCCTAAATCTATTCTTGGAACCCCACCAAGAACGCATGTGATTTCTTTGTTTTTACTCCTTAACAGTAACCGTCACTTTTGTTGGTTTGTGAAACCAAATATGTGTTAGATTTTGAATCTCACATAGAGTGACGAGCTTGTCTACTGTGTAAATGGAGTTTGTGTTGCTCATGTCCATTGCATGTAAATATGAAGGTTTAGAAAGGTTCTAGATGTTCAGATTTAGCCAAGTTCATCAAGTGTTGATGATGATTCCTGTGCATATTTGGGATGCATTTGGATTATGGATGCTGTTGAATTTATTTTGTGGATGTGCATATTGGTTAATTATTAACCATGATTAAGTGTTAATCAACTGTTTAAAAATCTTTTAAGCAATATTAAGTATTCGGATGCCTTCCGATGGATGACACTCTTCCTGCCTCGATCGATAAAGTGTGGGTTTGCCAAGACATGGTGCATTAATCTATCTTGGTAAGGGTACGAGTGGATAATTGTGATATCTCACTGTCGACATAGGGTTAAACTTAACTGAGTGACCTCAAAGGTTGAGTGCCCAGAGGCATAGGGTTGGCATGCACCATATGATGGATGCAAATAAAGAGTTATTCACCAGCCATACAAGAGTTGCATTGTGATGCAATTGGCAAGCGTTGTCTACCTAAATAGCTGTATTGTGAGAGAAAAGTCAAAGCTGACTCATAGTGTTAGTGAAATATAGATCTTGTCCACTAAAAAAGTTACTCGCATAAACTCTTCGAATTGATATCGAGGGTTATCAGTTTGATAAAAATAGTGGGAGTTATTTTGATTAAAGTGCTTATTGAAAGATAAATTATATTTTTAAAATGCAGTGTTAATTTGCTTTGCTTGATCCTTGTAGAATTTCCATGACAAGTGGTTCACACTCCACCATGTTTCTCAGAGCCATCCTTGAGAAAGAGAAGCTGAGTGATATTAATTATTTGGACTGATACAGAAGCTTGAGAATTGTTCTCAGGCAAGAGCGCAAGCTCTATGTTTTGAAAGAGGTATCCCCTGATGAGCCTGCCGGGAATGCGTCCCGTGCTGATAAGGATGCTTATAAGAAGTATCTTGACGAATCCTTAGACGTCGAATGGTTCATGCTTGCGACCATGAACTCTGAGCTCCAAAAGCAACGTGAGAAGATGGGTTGCAAGAAAATTGACGAGCATCTCAAGAAAATATTTCAAGGGCAAGCTTGTCAAGAGAGATTCGATATCACTAAGGCGTTGTTCTAGTGCAAGATGGGAGCTCGGGTCTTAGTAGGGACTCACATACTCAAGATGATTGGGTATATCGAGAACCTTAAAAGGCTAGGCTTCCCTCTGAGCCAAGAGTTGGCCACAAACCTGATCCTGCCATCGTTGTCAGACAGTTATGAGCAGTTCGTCTTGAACTATAACATGAATGAAATAGACAAGACACTGCCCGGGCTCCTAGGTATGTTGCGAACTGTCGAGATAAATATGAAGAAGGTCAAGCTTGCTAGCCTCATATTGATGGTGCATAAAGGTAAGGGCAAGACCAAGGGATTCAAGAAGACAAAGGTAGGGCCTAAGTCTGCTCTGGAGCCCAAGTCTTCTGCACTGAAAAAGAAAGGCTCTGTGAAAAAGGAAAAGTGCCACCACTGTGACAAGGCTGGTCATTGGAGGAGGAATTGATCTTCATACATTGAGGGTCTGTAAAAGATGAAGGGAGACATGACTTACACTTTGAGTATGTATGTTATAGAGATAAACATTTCTGCTTCTTCATCCTAGGTATTGGATACCGGATGTGGTTCTTACATTTGGATAAATATGCAGGAACTGGGAAGGAGAAGACTGCTGAGTAAAGGAGAGGTGGACCTGCGCGTTGGCACTGGAGCAAGAGTTGCTGCTGTCGTCGTGGGTGTTTACCGTCTTGCTTTGCCCAGTGGGCTTATAATTAAACTTGATAATTGTTATTTTGTTCCTTCCATAACTAGAAACATTATATCTATTTCATGTTTCGACATGATTGAATTTTCTTTTATTATTAAGAACAACGTTGTTCTATATTTAAGAATGATGTTTGCTATGGTGTAGCCCAAATGTTTAATGGTTTATATGTTTTGAACTTAGATCGTCAGATCTATAATTTAGAAAATACTAAGAGATTAAGAACGAATGACTCGAGCCCTACGTATCTTTGACATTGTCGTTTGGGCCATATAAATGAGAAACGTATATCTAAGCTTCATAGAGATGGACTATTGGACTCATTTGATTATGAATCATTTGAGAGATGCTAATCTTATTTGTTAGGCAAGATGATTAAGGTCCCTTTCACTGGAAACAATGAGAGGGCCGATGATCTTCTGGGTATAGTACATAGTGATGTATGTGGACCCATGAGTTCTATGGCTAGAGATAGGTTCTTCTACTTTGTTACATTTACTGATGATTTCAGTAGATACAGATATGTGTATCTTATGAAGTGCAAATCCGAGATCTTTGAAAAGTTGAAGAAGTTCAAAAACGAAGTAAAAAATCAACTGGGTAAGAAGGTTAAAGCACTCCGATCTGATCGAGGTGGCGAATACCTAAGTCATGAGTTTCGTGATCATCTGAAAGAGTGTGGTATTGTATCACAACTCACTCCACCTAGAACACCGCAACATAATTGTGTCTGAGTGGAGGAATCGTACTCTATTAGACACGGTACCGTCGATGAAGAGTCATGCATATCTGCCTGTTTTTTTTGGAGTTTTGCTCTAGAAACTGCTGTTTTTTCACTAAATCGTGCTCCAACGAAAGCGGTTCTAAAGACACCATATGAGATATGGACTGAGAATCGTCCTAGTATGTCGTTTATTAAGGTTTGGGGCTGTGAGGCTTACGTGAGACGTCAAATGCCTGATAAGCTGAAACTCAAATCAGATAAGTGTTATCTTGTGGGGTATCCTAAGGAAACTAAAAGGTACTATTTCTACCTACCGTCCGATGGCAAAGTGTTTATCGCGAGAACTGATGTCTTTTTTGAGAAAGAGTTTTTAAGTAGAAAGACAACCATGGTAGAACTTGAAGAAGTTCAAGAACTACAAACTATGAATGAACTGGAATTGGGGCCTGAGCCAAGACTATAAGTTATTGTAGCTGGAGAATCTGCTCAGGAAACATAAGTTCCACGTAGATCTGGTAGAACAAGGTTTGAGCCTGAGAGATATGAATTTCTCGTGTCTCAAATAAGTAATGTGTTGCTTATGGATTATAATGATGAGCCTGCAACCTACTAAGAGGCTATGAATGGACCGGACTCCGAGAAGTTGCTTGAGGCCATGAAATTTGAAATGGACTCCATGTATGAAAACCACGTTTGGACCTTGGTGGAACCACCTGAAGGGGTACGACCCATATGGTGCAAGTGGGTCTTCAAGAAGAAGCCGACATGGATGAGAATGTACAAACATTTAAAAGGCGACTAATGTCTAAAAGTTTCAAGCAAATTCATGGTATTGACTATGATGAGACTTTTTCCTCTGTTGTCATGGTTAAGTTCATCAGAATTCTGCTTGCTATTGCTGCGTATTATGACTACAAGGTGTGACAGATGGATGTTAAAACGGCTTTCCTAAATGGAAACCTACTTGAGGAAGTGTATATGACACAAACCGAGGGTTTTGTATCTCCAGGTGAAGCCACTAAAATATGCAAGCTGCAGAGATCAATTTATGGATTAAAACTGGCTTCTCGAAGCTGGAATCTTCGTTTTGATGAAAAGATCAAAGAGTTTGGTTTTATCAAGAATGAGGATGAACCGTGTGTTTACAAGAGGATTAGTGAGAGCATCGTTATCTTTTTGATATTATATGTAGATGACATACTGCTGATCGGGAATGACAAACCGACCCTACAAGTTGTGAAGAACAACCTAGGGAGCTGATTTTCTATGAAGGACTTGGGTGAAACGACTTATATACTTGGTATTAAGATCTATAGAGATAGATCGAAGAAGTTGCTGGGTTTGACCCAAAGTACGTACATTAATAAGATGTTGAAACAGTTCAACATGCTTGAGTCCAAGAAAGGATTCTTACCCATGTCTCATGGTGTGAATCTCTCTAAGGACCAGTGTCCTAAGTCTTGTGAAGATAAGGACCGCATGAAGTTGATTCTATATGCTTCGGCAATTGGGTCAATCATGTATGCAATGATATGTACTCGACCCGATGTCTCTTATGCCTTGAGTATGACTAGCAGGTATCAGTCTGATCCCGGTGAAAGTCACTGGATAACCGTCAAGAACATCCTGAAGTACTTGAGAAGGACTAAAGATACGTTCTTGGTATTTGGCGGAGAGGAAGAGCTTGCTATAAGGGGTTACACGGATGCTAGCTTCCAAACTGATAGAGACGATTCAAAGTTTCAGTCAGGGTTTGTATTTTGCCTTAATGGAGGTGTTGTTAGCTGGAAGAGTTCTAAGCAGGAGACAGTTGCCGATTCTACAACTGAGACCGAGTATATCGCCGCTGCAAATACAGCGAATGAGGCTGTATGGATTAGGAAATTCATCGGCGAGTTAGATGTAGTTCCTAGCATTGTTCGTCTCGTAGTTCTCTACTGTGACAACAACGGTGCAATTGCACTTGCTTCGGAATCTAGATCTCATCAGCGCTCCAAGCACAGACTTCGGTGGTTCCATATAATTTGAGGGATTGTCGATCGAGAAGATGTGAATATTTGCAGAGTGTCGACTGAGGAGAACATTGCGGATCCACTGACAAAGTCTCTCGCACAGAGAAAGCATGATGGTCATGTTAGATCTATGGGTATACGATACCTTAATGATCAACTCTAGTTGAAGTCTTGTGGATTGTATGTTTGTTGACTGTAATATTTCATTGATGAATAAAGTATTGTATGCATTTCATTTATATATTATGACAATTTCTTTTATTGTGTTATTATTTCTATTGTGATAGAATAGTTAACTGTATAAATGCCCTTAGAATGTTTGCTTTCATAGGAGTCAAGTGGTGACTTGAATGTGAGAGCCTATGTTTTATAAGCTTCATTCTTAAAAGGTCTCTGGTCGTTGTTTCATCTTAGAAGCTAAGAGCGATGATGGTACCTTTAAGACTAGCATGTGCGTTGACTGATGACCCGTGCTCACAGGTCATGATATTGTAATATCAAGTCATCACAGAGGTACTTGTTATGAACAAGTTGTACTGGACAGACGCACCATGAGAATAGTTTGTGGATTGTTATATAAACGTGTCACAAGTATGGCTCAAGTGACAATGATGTTTGTGGTCCTTTGACCTGAAGTCACAACATTTATCGAGTAAGGAAGAGAGTGCTTTGATGCCATCAAAAGTCCAGTCTTGATAAAGTTGGATGATAAAGATGGTTATTGGGTACGTTACGAATCATTTAGGTGTTTGCGTGTGAGCAGAGATGGGATTTGTCCTCCTTTATGACATGAGTTGCATCCACGGACCCCTTATGGAATGGGACTGAGAAGTGCATGACCATGCTTGGTTGAGTCAATATATGATATTGAGCTCACCAATTTCTAGAAGTCCATTCTAGATCAGGACACTGGGATTGAACAATTATGAGGGTGACACGGTCTATACCTCTAGTTCTATCCGGATGTAAGGGACGAAGGGACATAACAACACTGTAACATTGGTCACAATGGCTTTTGAGTTTATAAACTCTTACTGTTTTGGGAACAATGATGTATTGCTAGATGTTGCTCATTGTTTGTGAAGCTTTTGTTTGATACTTTCGTGATCAAGTGAGAGACTGTTGGTGTTACCATTGTGATCTGGAAGTGATCAAGCATGTGACTTCACTGCCAACTCAGTATGAGCGTATCAGGGTCGCGCATAAGATTGTGGAGAAATTGGTAGATTGGATTTGTATGATTTTGCTCATATGATGATTTGATAAGACTTAGTTCAACCTAGCTTAATGGCGTCGAGTGCGTTGAGATCAGTCAACGCCTTCGTCGAGTTAAACGTTAACTCGTCGAATGGCGGCGTTGCGTGTGTTGAGTATATTCAACGGTTCGTCCAGTCAAAGTGTTGATTCGACGAGTATGACACTTGAGCGTTGAGTGTGGTTACTATACTCGGCGATTCGTTGAGTCAAGGTGTTGATTCGACGGGTCTGAGTCTCAGGCGTTGAGTGCATTGAGTTCACTCAACGCCTTCGTCGAGTAAAGAGTTTACTTGACGAATCTGACACTTAGGTGTTGAGTGTATTGTGGTCACTCAACGCCATTCGATGAATCTGGCTTTTGGCGTTGAGTGCACTCAACGCCATCCGTCGAGTATGAATGATACTCGACGATTCGTCGAGTATGACGCAAAAAGCGTTGACAGAGTTGGGTCCACTCAACGCCTTCGCAGAGTCAAACGTTGATTCCGCTGAGGATGGCGTTGAGTTCGCCGTGTATCTTATGGATACTCGACGATTTGTCGAGTATGAGATGATACTCGACGATTCGTCGAGTATGAGATGATACTCGACGATTCGTCGAGTATGAGATGATACTCGACGATTCGTCGTATATGCCATGGATACTCGACGATTCGTCGTATATGCCATGGATACTCGACGATTCGTCGAGTCAAGGTGTTGACTGGCCGAAGTTCTGTACTCTAAGTCTTGGGCCTGCCAATAACGGCGAGAACTGTTCTGTTTATTCTTTGGGTATAAATAGAAAGTTTTAGGGCTTAAACAATACGCATTCTTTTATTCCGTCAAAGCACACGAGCCGCACTGTGCGAAAAGACGGAAGCCCTAGAATCCCGACGGAAGCTGTTCCGCCTTTCGTCGTCGCTGTCGCTGATCCCGATCCCGGCGAGTGTCGTCGCCGCCTCTCCTACAACAGATCTAGCAGTCTGTGGAGACGCTGAGTGTCCTCTCCCGACCTACTGCTTGTTTGACAAGTAGCTACGGGTTCTCCCGATCGTGTGGATTTCCTATAGAGGCGCGGATATTCTTTCTACGCTCAGGACTCAAGCCGCTGAGTGACCGACCGATTTTTCTGGAGCACCAAGGTTGAGTCTAGACTCAATCCCTCAAAGGTAATTTTATTTACAACAAGTTTTACTTCTTGAATCACGAATATTGGCCGATCCGAACTCTTTTGGGTTTTCTTGTTCCTATTTTCCGCTGCGCGCTCAAGTGCTGTGTCATCCTAGCAAAACCCAACAGATACGAGCTCAAATATTGCCATATATGGAACATGATATCTTCAATAATGTATTTCTGCTCTTGAAAGTCTCACATATGTTCTAGTTTATCAGAAAGCTTGTTAAACTTCTCTATGAATTTCCTTTTTAGTGTTCACAGGTTTTGAGTTAATAACTTTGCTCACTTAAATGATTTCGTAGGCAAATGAAAACCATACATCAGTGCTAGAAAGCACTTCTAGCTTTCTCCTTTTGATATGAGTTCTTTCTTTGTTTTTCCTTTTTAGTCTCATTTGGTTGCTTGTAGATAAAAATAGTATTTTAGAAAATATTCATTTTATTTTCATTTATTTCATAATCAAATTTGATATCATTACTTTGGTAGGGTTTTGAGGTGGTTTATGGAGTCTTAAAATGTTGGTGTCCAAGTATATTCAACCAAGTAATGAATGTAACAAAATACATTGCTTTATAAAACATATTTTCTAATTTTAATGAACAAATTTAGCCCTTACATGCAGCAGCAGCATTAACTACTTTTTGGTAAATGGACCAGTGATAATGATACGAGCACGGGATTGCGAGCGTGTGCTCCGGGGAAGAGGAGGGAAGTCCCCAAGAGAGGAGGCGGAGTGATCCCGGCGAGCAATGGCGGCTGTGGCTTGCGGAGTGCAGATCGGCGGTGGCGGCACGGGCAAACCGCGAGTATCGCGGTTTTCGCGATATGCGGGAGCGGCGGCTAGGGCACCCAGCGGGTTCGGTCCGTGGGGGAGAGATAACGTGAAGGTTAGAGAGAGAAAGAGAGAACTAGAGAGAGAGTTAGAGAAATAAAAATGGAAAATACTTCTTGCTTCCTTCCCAAGTTCACCCAACCGGGTATTAATAGTCAAAGCGCCCCCTCCTTGGGCTTAGACACGGAGGATCAAAATACGCATAATAATAAGCATAAAATAGAAGTAAATAGTCAAAACAGCGGGACAAAAGTGGGACCCTAACATCTCCACCCTTCCCGACGACAAGCTTGCCCTCAAGCTTGGTCTGTACTGACAGTGGCCGTCGGATCTCCTGTGTCAGTGTCTGCATCCCATTCATGAGCCGAGTCGTCGATCTCCAACCAGAAGAGGCGCTTGCAGCGATGTCCACGGAAAAAGGGCTCGTCGCAGTTGTAACAGAGGCCCTTGGCACGATGGTCATTCATCTCCTGGGGCGACAGTCGCCGAATAACAGTGGGGGATCGGCGTCGCGATCTGGTACGAGGAGACTGGGTGTGGGCGATGACATAGGCCGCGGAAGACGCTTGGACCCCTCGGTGTCCTGGTGATGTAGATGAGGGCGGTCCAAAAGTAGACGCTTCTCGCAAATGCGTGCCAAACTCATTGCTGTGGTCAGATCTGCGGGTGCCCGGAATTCTACGTCCATGTGGAGACGCTCATGGAGTCCCTCTTTGAAGATGGACACCTGCTGTGTCGGAAGAACGGTGGTAGTGCGGGCCAGTAGGACTTGAAACTGTTCAAGGTACTCGTCGATCGGACCAGTCTGCCGGATGGAAATGAGATCCCCCAAGGGATTGCTGTGGAGGGGTGGCCCGAAACAGAGGGTGCAGTTCATCTTGAAATCGTCCCAAGAAAGAAGAGGTTTCTCCCGTTGCAGTTGGGAAAACCAAAGCTGTGCCGGGCCCATGAGGTGAAAAGCAGCAATGCCGAGCCACTCGTCCCACAGAGTGTGCTGGTGGGCGAAGAACTGCTCGCAACGAGAGAGCCAAGCTAAAGGGTCTTCGTGGCCGTCGAATATTGGGAAATCCAACCGCAAGTATCGTGGCAGCCCGTAGCCGTCATGCCGCGGGGGACCAAACTCTGGCAGAAGTGGTGGAATCAGCGCTTCACTGGAGGAACCCGTGGCCGGTTGGGCCGGTCGGTTAGCCGCTAGTTGCGTGGTGATGGCGGCAATGAGGGCGTTGTTGTTATCCGTGAGGAGCTTGGCGAGAGACTCGAAAACTTGTGAGAGGGAGGGTTGGTCGGCCATTGTGGGTGGCGGAGGTGGTGGGTTCGCGGCGCCGGAGGGAATGGAGGAAAAAGTGGCCGGTGGCGGAAGGAGTCCGGTAGAGGCAGCGAGCAAGAGGCCCCCGTCGAGGGAGGAGCCGAGAAGGATGCGTGGTGAAGAGGGGCCGGCGAGGAGCAGCTGGTGCGAAGCCGGGTGCGGAGGGCTTGACTGCGTTGAGGTGTTGTGCGGGTCGGAGGAGGTCGGGGAGGAGCCGGACGGACCGTAGCTTGGCGGTAAGGGGCCGTGCAGGCCGGAGGAAGTCGGGGCGGCGCTGTGCGGGCCGGAAGAGGTCGGGGCGGCGTTGTGCGGACTGGAGATGGTCGGGGCGGCGCTGTGCGGGCCGAAGGAGGTAGGGGCGGCGTTGTGCGGGCTGGAGATGGTCGGGGCGGCGCTGTGCGGGCCGGAAATGGTCGGGGCGGAGCTCGGTTGGGGCGGATCTGGCGTGGAGGAGGCGGGGAGAAGCGTACCCTCTGATACCAAGTTGATACGAGCACGGGATTGCGAGCGTGTGCTCCGGGGAAGAGGAGGGAAGTCCCCAAGAGAGGAGGCGGAGTGATCCCGGCGAGCAATGGCGGCTGTGGCTTGCGGAGTGCAGATCGGCGGCGACGGCACGGGCAAACCGCGAGTATCGCGGTTTTCGCGAAATGCGGGAGCGGCGGCTAGGGCACCCGGCGGGTTCGGTCTGTGGGGGAGAGATAACGTGAAGGTTAGAGAGAGAGAGAACTAGAGAGAGAGTTAGAGAAATAAAAATGGAAAATACTTCTTGCTTCCTTCCCAAGTTCACCCAACCGGGTATTAATAGTCAAAGCGCGCCCTCCTTAGGCTTAGACACGGAGGATCAAAATACGCATAATAATAAGCATAAAATAGAAGTAAATAGTCAAAACGGCGGGACAAAAGTGGGACCCTAACAGATAATTAGTTTTTAAACATTGCAGGCTATCTTTTTGGATTTTTTGCTGTTGACATTTGAGTTATCTCTTATGGAAACTCGAACTGTTAAATTCTGCTTTTCACCTTTTTAATTAAACTCTGAATTTTGTTATTTAAGCATGTAATAGCGTTGCTATAATTAGATTTGCTTCTTAACTTTAATAGTACCGTTCAACTAGGCTGTCTATATCACAATTTTTCTGCCGATGCATCACTTACCCTGATATGCAAGTAGGTTAAACCATTTGTACACTGCCAGTCTTTTTCATGAATATTAGTATTTGATGTATTGGTGTTTCAATAATTATTGTAGCCTCCTCTCTTGTATAAGTAGAGGTGTGAAGTATTGTTCGATCATCTTGGAGGTCCTGGTTTAGAAACTCTCTTTGGAGAGGATTCTTAGAGGGAACCATCCGTTGAGAGCTTAATGCGAGTATACCTCGCAATTGTGTTCCACATACATTTTATTGCAATCTGATTTGGTTCGTACCATCTTCAACCTGCCATTTTTTCCCCTCGCTTGCCTTTGGTAATGGGATTCATTGCTCTAGCGCTTCTAGGTCCAGAATCACATTCTTGTTTTTGCTCATTAAGCCATCAGGGTTGCCGCGCCTCACCTTCCAACAATTCCAATCTTGAGCCTGCTCTCATGCCTCTCGATCACACAGTACTATGCAATCTTCGTCAATACCCCATGATCATGCTCACTGTTACCCCAAATCCTGCAGCGGGGAAAGCATTAGACAGCGCCGCCGGGCGCCGACGAAGCATCCAGACAGATACTCTAAGTAGCTCTGGGGAGTCACTTCAGCAGTTCGCCAAAGGAACAACGCCAGACACTCGCCAAATGTTCTCCCTAGCAGCGGCACGCGCGGCTACTGTGCGAACTCTTCTCTCACCACCCGCCACCCAACTCTAAGTTCGAAAGAGGGGGGAGAACTTAGCCCAGAGTCTACCCTATTGTAGGTGCGGTCACGAAGTTCGTATCTCGGTTGACTTTTTCTCTTTGCTCTCTCTCTTTTATTCGCGCATACCCACGTGTATTCTTTTCCTAAGAGCAATAACATTGCCCGCCGCAAGTGGTATTCACCGCGGTGGGTAAATCTGGTGTTCACCGCTGCCAACGACCTCTCTTTTTTGTTTCGTTCTTTGCTCGCTAAGCCCCTCCGGGTTAGTAACTGGTTGATTGCAGTCTCCGTTCTCTTCGCCGAAATCCCCAAGAGGTCGCTGAGTGCGGAAAGTTGGGTGACAATTTTTGCACCAACAGTTCGAACACGCGAGCTTCACATCTCTCTCGACCCGCGAATCCACCCGATGGGCAGTTTGGACAGTTGCCACAGCCGTACGACCTTTACGGACAGTTTGGACAGTCGCCACAACCGCAGTTTGATTGACGGGCAGTTTGGACAGTTTGATCGACGGGCAGTTTGGACAGTCGCCACAACTGCACGACCTTTACGGACAACAACCCGTTACCGGGGACGAATTCAACCATTTGCTTGGTCTCGTCAACTAGCTAGTGGCCCATGGATAGCACGCCCAGGCTGCCTAGCTCCCTCAGGAGCCCGCAAATGAATTCGCCTCCACAACAACCGCGCGGTGAGGATGCACGCTCCCGCCAACAGTTCATTTTAGAAGCCGCCGCCACCTACCAGGGCAGGACCATGGATTTCGAGGAGCCAGAGTTCGATGAGGGAACAAAGAGCTACTCTCCCTTTGCCCCCGTTATCGTGTAAGAAACCACCCCTCATGGGTTCAGAGAGCCTCAGCTCCATATTTTCAAAGGAAAAGAGGATCCCGCCTATCACCTCCAGGCATTCGACGCAACTGTGTCTCTACATCCCCTTTCAGAAAGGCTGCGCTGCAAGCTGTTATCAACCACCTTCGACGGGAAGGCGCGATAATGGTTCTACAGTCTCGCCTGCTCGATCGGTTCGTTCAGGGGACTAAGGAAGGAGTTCCTGCAGAGGTTTGCCACGTCCAAATGCCGAAAGATAGACGTAGATGCTTTGCTCTTGATTCAGCAAGGATTGAAGGAGACCCTGGTGCAGTACGTAGACCGCTTCCAGGGTTTGATAATGTAAGTTCCTGACATGGACTCCCAGGTCTACCGAGTTGTTTTACCCGCGGCCTAAGGCCCGGGTTGCTCAAGTTCTCGATCAGTGGAGGAAGCCAAGGACCTGCAGCGAGCTCATCGAGCGGGCAAACCAGTTTATAGAAGGGGAGCTCAATAACAAAGAGTTCGTTGCGAACCTCTCGGATCTTGGAGCGAAGTGTCCCCAGAACTCTTCCAATCTCCCTCCTATCATCCCCTAGTGAAATAACAGCATCCGCCAAGATTTCCGACCCCCGAACCCACGGGGTAGGAACTTCCATCATCGAGGTCCTCGACAGTTTCAGCAGATGAAGCCGGATACCCCCAACAAAAACAACAAAGAAGCAACGTCAACCCTCCCCCCCCCCCCCCCCACACTCTCCTGCTAGCAGCTTCCCCCGAGCTATGTGGGAGTGAGCCAGAAGAATATACAGATATTGGTATACCCATGGAGGAAGTCGCCGAGATCCTCCAAAGGCAGCCAGACTTCAAGCTCTCTAGGTCCATGAAGGGGGGATTCAGGAGCAGGAACACCAACCTCTAATGTAAATTCCATCATGATATTGGTCATGATATCGAGTCCTTCGCGATCTGGTAGAGAGACTGCTGAGGGAAGGAAAACTGAAATACTTGTTATAGGGTAGCACCAGGGGAGCCCCCTTCGCGAAGGGGATGGAGAGGGTGGACGCGGGGCCGAGTGCCCCAAATGTAGCAACATTGGGCAGGATAGCGTTGGTAGGCACCAAAGAAGAAGAGTGTGTAGAGATTGAGGGCACTGGCCCGCTGGGGTATATATATTATATGCATGGCAGGGCGGGGGCAGAGTCGACAAGGAAGGGAAGCCTGAAGCGCCTTTAGGGACGAGAGATCGCCTCAACATCGCTGGCTCTGCCGCTTCGAGGAGCAATGGCGTTTAAGGAGGAGGACCTCCCGCTTACCACCAACCCATTCCACGATGCGGTGATCATTAAAGGCAATTTTGGGCGATTATACAGTGGCCTACATTCTTATCAACACGGGCAGCTCCGTCAATGTCTTGTTCAAGCCTGCGTACAACGCAATGAAGACGGATAGGCCTCTGTAGGCCTGCGATTGCCCGCTTTATGGTTTCACGGGGGAGAAGGAGTTGGAGGGTGGCATAGACCTCACCGTCGTCTTATGTGGGATAGCACGATAGGAGCCTTTTTTGGTAATCAGTACGCCAAGCAGCTACAACCCGATCTTTGGAAGGCCCCTCCTAGACAACTTCCAGGCCACACATCCACCTACCACCAAGTGCTCGAATTCCTGCTAGGAGGAAAGCAATTTAGGGTTCAGAGTGATTCTAGAGCCGCACGAGAGTGTTAATATACGATCTGTGAACTCAGTTGAGGAGTACGTCCTACCCCAGGTGGGAAGCGGTGCCGAGGATAGCCCATCTTTTTGACCCGTGACAACAAACAGAGGATTCCTATGACATTATGCTTTCTGCTTTACTTTTCTTTAATGACATGTTTTGAAACTCCTTATCTAGTTGTTTACCAGAAACGCTAACATTTTCTATTATTGAATTTTCTAATTCTTATGCATAATACGGGTGTTTTGGTTCCCCCTTGGCCTGCCCTATTGGTGAGTGTCTGCACGAAAATTCGGACACTCATACCTGGCCCTATCGGCGAGTGCCCGCACGAAAAATTTGCACACTCTGCCCTGACCCTATTGGTGAGTGCCCGCACAAAAAATTTGCACACTCCTCCCTGACCCTATCGACGAGTGCCCACACGAAAAATCCGCACTCTGCCTTGGCTCTTTTGGCGAGTGCTCGCACAAAAAATTTGCTCACTCCGCCCCGGCCCTATGGGCGAGCGCCCGAGTAATAACTCGCACTTTCTCGATAGGCGGGCACCCTGCTCTGTCCTGAGCTGTGCACGCATGCTCGACCAGTCACTCTTCACTAAATAGATCCCATTTTAAATATATTTACGCGAAAACTTGGAGAAATACGTAAAAAGTACCAAATGAATAGTTCCATATAAATGTTTCTCCTTCCAAACATTGCAGAAATTTAAAGAACAGGAGAAGAATAGACGACTAGTCTTCGACAGAGTCCGCTTCCGAGGTAGAGATCACGACGTCGTCATGGCTCACGGATAAGGTCGTGTCATCTGTATCCGTATATTCCAGCTTCTGTGCGCCTTTTTACTTCAGGAGACGGAGCGTCATTTTTGTCGAATGCTTGCCAAGATGAGCGCACTCCCTGCGAAATCTCGGAATATCCACTGCCTTCTTCGCCTGTGCCCAGGATTTTCGCGAAAGCGTGACCCTCCGCACGGGTAAGGTAAAAAGCATTTCAGGTCAGCTCATACCTTCAACTTTTCTCGCAAATTAGTGTTCTCCTGCAACACATCCTCAAGGATGCTCCATGCCGCGTTGTTGAAAGTGAGCGCCCTCAAGGTTTCCACCGCAGCCCTCGCGGGGAGCTCCCCCACTAGAATCGCCTCTATTTCTCGGCAATCTTTCGAACCGCAACCGACAGCTGTAACTGCCAGAGCATGGGGAAGAATCTGCTTGGATTCCCTCCGAAATGGGAGCCCGACGCTGAGTGTTACAGACTCTTGTCCCCAGTTGATCAGCGAACTCCCCGTCTCGTCGAGAAGATCTTTCTCAGGGGCGCTTCGACGAACGTGTCACCATCCATCCTTCGTCGACGCCGGACGCACCGTTTCTCGGTTGCGGTCAAGACATTTCCGGGCGGAGTGTATGGTGTGGACTCAGGCACCATCAGGACGACTGCAAATCGAAGCATTAACACCAGGTACGCGCCAACACTTTATCTAAAATTCTTAAACTTGCATTCTACGACAGGCGCATTTTGCACCTCCCTTACATGACGGGTATAGTGATGAGTGTCCAAACACTCCTTGTCCAAGTAGTGTTCTATCCGCTAGCCAACAACGGATAATTCAGGAGGCAAGAAAGCCTCTTCACCGTGAAGGTCGGGGAGGGTGCTGGGCTCTCACCAAAAGCACCTATGAAGATGGCAAATCGTGCCCGCCAGATTCAGGATGCTTTTTCTGTCTGAACTGAAGTTTAACTGGCCTCGTTTGTGGGCCCAGGTCCGAAACACGAAGCAGAATATCTCCAGGGAAAAGCATATCCGTTGTGTTCGCAGGTAAGTTACGACAGACATCACAGTGGCCACGGAGTCTGGCGATAGTTGCGCGGGCGCCAACCCTTAGAAGTTCAGTATTTCCACCACCTCGGGAAAGACGGGGAATGACCACCCTGCGTCAAAGTGGTCGAAAGGGATCGCAAGCTCGTCCGCGAACTGGGTGTTTACTCTTTCTCCTCTCCGGCAGTCGCGTGGAGAAACGACCGACAAGAGGATGCCTCGACAAAAGGTCGGCCAGGTCTTCGACAGTGAGCGCGGGGCCATGAAGCATGGATACTTCTTCGAAGGCAGTGTACCTGTGCCAGATACATATCCGGTACCAGTACATACCCGATACTCGACGGATACACCTATGTGGACACACTTGGATTTAGCACATCATTCTGCATATTGTGATAGGAGTCTGTTTCTTTAGAGTAAATAAAAGTTGACACTATGCTAGGAAGCATTAGTACGTCCAATTAAGTTTTGTATCTGTACCGAGTATGTTTTTTATACTGGTATATTTCTATTACAAGTACGTGTATTGAACGAGTTGATAGGACACAAGTTATTAACAAAACGTCTAACTTGTCTTTAGACTAATCAGAGATTGAAGATGTTCAATGAAAGTTGATCTCCAACAATGAAGAAGAAAAAAAAAGACTATTGAACAGACTTAAGTTTAATTTTATCTCTTTTAGTTAAACATATAAGATGTTAAATTTTATTATATCTACGAATGATTAATGTTTGAAAATTTCATGTTATATTGCATTGATTTGTGAACTTGTACTTCAAGTTATGATTTTTGTTCGATGTTTCGATGTTTTGAGAACTATTTATTACACTTATGATATATATATAATACTTGTTATAACCCATCATGTCGTACCTGTATCCTTGTTTTTTAAATTCTATCGTACTGCCGTACCGGATAAGTATCGTACCTGGTACCCGTACCGGTGCTTCCTAGGCGCGGGGAGGGGCGGCTCATCATTTAAGAAAGCTATCACACACTCCGAACGAAGGGAAGCAGGAGTTCGCGCCAATTTTTGGAATAAATGGCCACGCCCTGAGTAATAAAAATCTAGGACAGGCCCCCTATTTATTTGGCCATATTGAAAGACAAAACGGCGTTGGAGCGTGCCCTCTCTGCGGCCACCCGCTCGCAACCGTGACCTCAAAGACGTTTTGCGATCTTCCTAATTCGTCCTCCCCCCAGGCTAGAACAAAGGTACGCAAGAATAAAAGCCAGGCAGAGGTCACCGAAATAAAAAACAAACGGCTGCGCGGGTAAAAGTTGCAATAAAGATCGGTTACAATGAGCAAACAAAAACTTTTCAAGCGCACAGCGGCGTGCACGGTCACGTTGGCCCGCCAAACTTCCTTATTGCCTTCTTCAGTTCTTCGAGCCCCTCCAACTCGGTGATCCGCTCCCGCATTTGCGCTATCACGTCGCGCACAGCGTCTACGCTCATCCCAAGTTCGCACTCCTCCCATAAGGACTTTGCAACAACAACCGCAAGTCAAAAGGTAAGTTACTGATAGTCTCGTTTAAATAATGATGTAGGAGAAGAATCATACTCTGTGGCACGGAAGCCGGCGCTTCCACGGACTCGGGTTCTTCATCACTGAATACATCGGACAAGGTGGCCGCTAGGACACTCACGCCAACCACTAAAGCTACACCCTTGACGGAGCCAAATGCCCTAAAGTCAATCAGCGGGGTAACGAGTACCCGCGCGGGCCCAAATAACGGACACTTGGCCAGTTCGGTGTCTGTCTGCTTGAGATAAACCCTCCGCAAGGCCTCTCCTCGCTTTTGTATGGCCTGTAACTGCGTATGGGTTTGCGTCCGCTCTCCCGGTGATGCCCACGCGATAGACGGGATGACGACCGACTCACGCCGGGAGGACGCCGTAAAACACTCCCGGGTCCTTTGTGGGTGCACAAGCATACCCCCGCGATCGCCCACCATCTCCACCACAAAGTTGCCCATCTGGTCCAACGCTTCCACAACGCCTAGGGTCGGGACGAAGCCGTCCCGTGCTTCCGACAACTTCTCGCCATCGCCCAACCTATAGGGAGACTCCGCCTACCTTGCCAATTCCAGTGGCGGTCTCCTCTCAGGTATGTGCTCCGGTTTAGCCTCTTCCTCCAGTCGCATCATCCGGAGTTGGGCCTCATTCATCACGGCTTCCTCTTCTCGCCTCCGCTTTCTCCAGCGCCTTATGTGCGGTCACCTTCTCAGGGACCCTGCGGGCCGTCTTCTTCCCCGAGGGATCAGAGTCTACGACAGGTGCGTTACCACCCGTTCGTAATAAGGAAGGTGCCATCATCACCAACTCCTCTCTAGCGCTTCGCGAATAATGGGCCCCCGCTGCGGGTCTATCTCTACTCTTAGTGCCCCCCCCAGCTCTTCCGCCCGCCAAAGCGCCCCTGACACTTGCCAACATTCTGACGGGAAGCGCCCTTCTGGTCACTATTCTCAGCAACCGCCCTTGCAGACGCACCCCTCCAAGCGCTCCCTCAACACGTGGTCGCGGCAGCGAGGGTTCGGTTGGGTCGCTAGGGAGTTCGCCGATCTTGTTCGCCTTTAGCCTAGCCATGACAACTTGGTTCAAGCTAGCCATTCTCTAAACAGGAGGTCGCGAAACAGGAAATCAGGGAGAAACGGGTGGAATGGAGGACCTACCTCTGCGCTATTTATAGATTTTAGGCAGCGTGAAAATCGGTTTGCAGTCTTTGCGGTCACAAAGATTCTTTTTCAGAGCCCGCTCGGCCTTTAAAAAGTGTGGGGATTATGTTACCCCAAATCCTGCAGCGGGGTAAGCAATAGACAGCGCCAGTGACGAAACATCCAGCTGGATACTCTAAGTAACTCGCGGGCACCCTCCAGGAGGCCACACACATACAACATGGCTCCGTGGAGATCGCGGGTCCCCTCGGGGAGTCTCTTCAGCAATTTGCGAAAGGAACAACATCAGGCACTCGCCAAGTATCTGCACAGACTCTTCTCCCCAGCAGCAGCACGCGCGGCTATTGCGCAAACTCTTCTCTCACCACCCGCCACCAGACTCTTCATGTACCCGGGGTGGATGCACATTTAATACTGTATTAAATGCCCTCAATCATTCAGGCGGCCTACCCTCAAGTATAAATAATGGGCCAGAGACGCTTGAAAGAGGAGAGAAAAGTTAGCTCAGAATTTGCCATGTTGTAGGTGCGGTCATTAAGTTCGTCTCTCGGTTGCCTTTCTTTCTCCTTGATCTCTCTCTCTCTCTCTCTTGTATTTGCGCATAACCACATGTATTTATTTCCTAAGAGCAATAATATTGCCCGCCGCAAGTGGTATTCACCGCGACAGACAAATTTGGTATTTGCCGCTGTCGGCGACCTTCTCTTTTCTATTTCTTTCTTTGCTCACTAAACCCTCGCGGGGTCAGTAAACGGGGTCAGTTGTAAAACACGTAAATAAAAGGAATTTTATTGCTCCAAAAAATGAATAATACAATGATATGACCCCCAATTCATAGAAAATAGGGGGGGGGGAAAGAGATAAAACAAGAGAGAGAATATACAACGCCTGTCACATGAGACTAGACGGATACATAACACAAGACTGAGCGGACTTTGCGGTTGGACATATCTAACCGCACGATTACATAGCTAGTAACAACATTACACTTTCTCTGGCCACTACCCGTCTTCATTGCAGCAGTCCGCTTCTGGGCAACAGTGGCGGTTAGACATATCTAGTTGCAGAACTGCAATCACTATCATCTGCGCCAATCCGCAACACCTCAGCTGACATATCTAGACTGCAAGCCCAGGTGCTAGTCCGGCAAGGCAACAAAACAAGATCTGAATGACAAGCAGACTAGTCCACCTATGCAGTCTGCTCAACCAGATCGCTTATCTAGACCGCCAGAAAGGCAGACCACGAAAGGGGTAGACCGCCAGGACTAAACTGTCAGTCCGCCAGAGCTGACAGCTATTGTTGTCAGCCAGATTGCCGGGATACCTTGTTCCAACATAGGCAGTTCGTCAGAGCCAAACCGCCAGTCCACCAAGTCTGTCCGCCTAGCCTGTCCGCCAGACCGCCTGAACTCCACATGTTCCAACACTCCCCCTCAAGCTGGAGCATATATATCAACCATGTCCGGCTTGTTACAGATATCTGAATACGAGGAAACTAGTTTGGTAAAGACATCGACAATCTCTGTCAGAAGTGACAAACGGAGTGCAGATCTGATTCTTCAACACCTCTTCTCTGATAAAATGACAGTCTACTTCAATATGCTTCATCCTCATGAAACACTGGATTCTTTGAAATATATATAGCTATTTTGTTGTTACAGAACATTGACAGTGAATGATCATAGATTTCTCCCAAATCAAGCATCAGTTCCCGCAACCACTTTAGCTCACAGGTAGTCAAAGCCATGTTTCTGTATTCAGCTTCAGCACTTGACCTGCAGACTACAGACTGTTTCTTGCTTTTCCAGCTGACCAAATTTCCTCCTACGAAGGTGCAAAAACCAGACGTAGATTTTCTATCCTCCTTGTCATCAACATAACTGACATTAGAATAGACTTCAATCCTCAAATGACTATTTTTCTGAAACAAAAGTCCCTTTCCTGGAGATCTTTTCACATATTTCAATATCTTTAGAGTTGATTGAATGTGACACTCATTGGGAGCTTGCATAAACTGGCTTACCCTTCTTACCGCATAATAGATATCCAGTCTTGTGACTGTTAGATAAATGAGTTTACCCACAAGCCTTCTGTACCTGGTGATTCTGAAAGAAGAGGAGAATCCTCATTCCAACACTTGTCATCTCTAACTGCCATCGAACACTGAGCAGGTTTAGCCTCAAGAAGACCTGTCTCTTTTAAAAAATCCAAGACATACTTCCGTTGCGAGAGCAGTACAGAATTGGACTTCCGGGAGATCTCAATTCCTAGGAAGTACTTGAGATACCCCATATCTTTTGTGACAAAATGTTGACAAAGATGTTTTTTTGTTAGGTCAATTCATTTTTTGTCATCTCCTCTAAGAACAATGTCATCTACATAAATAGCAAGAACAACTAGCCCTACAGAAGTCTTGCGTATGAACAAAGAGTGATCTGCAGCATTTTGAGCAAACCCAATAACAGAGATAACTTTGCTGAACTTCTCAAACCAGGCCCGCGGACTTTGCTTAAGACCATAGATTGCTTTCCTCAACCTACACACTTGATACTCCCCCTGAGCAATATACCCAGGAGGTTGCTCCATATAGACCATCTCCTATAGATCTTCATAAAGGAAAGCATTTTTGACATCTAACTGAGACATCTCCCAGTCTCTGTTAACAGCCACAGAAAAGAGAACACAGATCGTTGTAATCCAAGTAACTGGAGAGAAAGTGTCAAAGAAGTCCACACCATAGGTCTGATTAAAACCTTTGGCAACCATCCGAGCTTTATAACGATCGATGGTGCCACCAGGAAGAAATTTGATCACAAAGACCCAGTGACAGCCAACCACTTCAGTGCTTGAAGGGATAGGGACAAGTGTCCAAGTACCCCGTTCAGTCACAGTTTTCATCTCTTCATCCATAACGGCTTTCCAATGAGGAAGTACAGGAGCTTCTTGATAAGTAGCCGAGATCACATTGGCCAAGAGAGCGAGAGAAAAACTCTTGCATGTAGGAGATAGCCGAGCATAAGAAACAACATCACTAAGAGGATGTTGAGTGCAGGTCCGAACTCCTTTCCAAAGAGCAATGTGAAGATCAATATCAGACGTGTCAACAGTACCAGACTTATCTGTTGGAGAGACTCCTGGCCCAGGAACTGTTAGTGACGGCTCAGGAAGAGAAGCAGTATAAGGAGAAAAAGAAGGAGAACAAGAAATTGTTGTAGGAGGAAGAAACACAGGTTCAGGTAGAGGTGCAGAGATAGTAGGTAGAGAAGAGGAATCACCAGATGGTGAGAGAGTAAAGTTGCGAGAAAAATAAGGAACATCTTCAAAGAAAGTGACATCCACAGAAACATACTGTTTCCGGAGAAGAGGATCATAACACTGATATTCTTTTTGCGTCGGACAATAATCAAGAAAGATGCACTTAACAGAGCGAGGTGAGAGTCTGTCATGAGCAGGAGAAGGAGAATGAACAAACGTTGTGCATCCAAAGACATGTAGAGGTAAAAGAAATGATGTGACATCGGGATACAGAATAGAGAAAGGAGTTTTTTCGTTGAGAACCGAAGAAGAAATTCAGTTGATGAGGTAGCAAAAAAGAAGAATGGCATGACCCCAATATGACTAGAAAACGTTCATTTGTGCTAGAAGAGTGTGAGCAGTGTCAAGTAGATGACGATTTTTGCGTTAAGCAATTCCATTCTGTTGGGAAGTGTATGGACAAGTTGTTTGATGTATAATGCCACGATGCAGACAAAAATCAGAGATTGATGACTAAGATATTCTTTCGCATTATCAGTGTTGAAACCAAAAACTTGGTCTCTGTGGAGTTCGACCCTTGGGGAAGGGGTGACCTCACACCTACTACACTCGGGGGGATGTCACGGACCAAAGGCTCAGGAAACTAGGAATAGACCCTCGGCTCTAGCGTGGAGGTCCCGCCACACACCCGGAAGGTTGCTAGAACACTTCCCCTCCCTCACCAAGTGGCTGAGTTGGGCGCCTTGGAGAGCTCTCTCTACTCTACCAAGATGAAGCTAAGGGAGGAGGAGGTAAGGAAATCTCATCTCTCCAAAGGCACCCATGGGGGTCTATTTATAGTTTTTCCAAGTCCCGATGGGGTAAAAGGACCAAAATGCCCCCGGATTGGTCTGTCAACAGCCAAATCCCGTATTCTAAATAGCTAAAACAAGGCCACCAGGGGCAGCCCTTCAAGCCGGGCGAGCAAGCGACAAGGCGAGACGCCGGCCTGGCGAGCCGGGAGACCTGGCCTGACGAGCCGGGGAGGGCTGGCCTGACGAGCCGGGAGGGCTGGCCTGACGAGCCGGGAGGGCTGGCCTGACGAGCCGGGAGGGCTGGCCTGACGAGCCGGGAGGGCTGGCCTGACGAGCCGGGAGGGCTGGCCTGACGAGCCGGGAGGGCTGGCCTGACGAGCCGGGAGGGCTGGCCTGACGAGCCGGGAGGGCTGGCCTGACGAGCCGGGAGGGCTGGCCTGACGAGCCGGGGAGGGCTGGCCTGACGAGCCGGGGAGAGCTGGCCTGACGAGCCGGGAGGGCTGGCCTGACGAGCCGGGGAGGGCTGGCCTGACGAGCCGGGGAGGGCTGGCCTGACGAGCCGGGGAGGGCTGGCCTGACGAGCCGGGGAGGGCTGGCCTGACGAGCCGGGAGGGCTGGCCTGACGAGCCGGGGGGGCTGGCCTGACGAGCCGGGGGGGCTGGCCTGACGAGCCGGGGGGGCTGGCCTGACGAGCCGGGGGGCAGGCCTGACGAGCCGGGGGGGCAGGCCTGACGAGCCGGGGGGGCTGGCCTGACGAGCCGGGAGGGCTGGCCTGACGAGCCGGGGAGGGCTGGCCTGACGAGCCGGGGAGGGCTGGCCTGACGAGCCGGGGAGGGCTGGCCTGACGAGCCGGGGAGGGCTGGCCTGACGAGCCGGGGAGGGCTGGCCTGACGAGCCGGGGAGGGCTGGCCTGACGAGCCGGGGAGGGCTGGCCTGACGAGCCGGGGGGGCTGGCCTGACGAGCCGGGGGGGCTGGCCTGACGAGCCGGGGGGGCTGGCCTGACGAGCCGGGGGGGCTGGCCTGACGAGCCGGGGGGGCTGGCCTGACGAGCCGGGGAGGGCTGGCCTGACGAGCCGGGGAGGGCTGGCCTGACGAGCCGGGGAGGGCTGGCCTGACGAGCCGGGGAGGGCTGGCCTGACGAGCCGGGGAGGGCTGGCCTGACGAGCCGGGGAGGGCTGGCCTGACGAGCCGGGGGGGCTGGCCTGACGAGCCGGGGGGGCTGGCCTGACGAGCCGGGGGGGCTGGCCTGACGAGCCGGGGGGGCTGGCCTGACGAGCCGGGAGGGCTGGCCTGACGAGCCGGGGAGGGCTGGCCTGACGAGCCGGGGAGGGCTGGCCTGACGAGCCGGGGAGGGCTGGCCTGACGAGCCGGGGAGGGCTGGCCTGACGAGCCGGGGAGGGCTGGCCTGACGAGCCGGGAGGGCTGGCCTGACGAGCCGGGAGGGCTGGCCTGACGAGCCGGGAGGGAGGCAAATACTTCATCCCCTTGCGCCTGCTGGAGGACCCCCACTCTGCGAATACGGGGTTGTACAATCAGTGCGAAGAACTTTAATAGGCACGCCAAACTGAGTATGTATTTCATTATAAAATGCAGTGAAAACAGAAAAAAGTTCAGAACATTCTTTCAAGAGTACAACCAAGTACATCTAGAAAATTCATCAATAAAAGTGATAAAATACAAACTTCCTCTACCAACAGACTTAGTAGGGGAAGGACCCCAAACCATCAGAATGAAAAAGATCAAAAGGACTAGAAGAACTACGCCCTTGTCTTGTTGGGAAGGAGGATCGGTGATGTTTACCGAGCTGGCAAGCTTCACAGTTGAGAGGAGTCCTCTCGAGGTAAATCTGACAGGAGCTGGTGAAGCAGACAAGGAGGAGGATGACCAAGGCGAAGATGCCACTGGAGAAGAGAGGTAGAATTAGAGAAAATAGAGACATTATCAAGGTAGAACAAGCCACCACTTTCAGTCCCAGTAGCAATCGTCTCTTTGGAGCATGGATCTTGAAAAGAACAGGTAACAGAAGTAAAAGTAACCGTGCAATTCAGTTGTTTACAGAGGGAAGTAACCGAAAGAAGGTTACACGAAAAAGTAGGGACGTAAAGAGTGTCCTCAAGGGGAAGATTCAGAGTGACAAGGACTGTCCCAGTCCCACATACATGCGACAGAGAACCATCCGCAATAAAAACCGGAGGCAACTGGTTATGTTTGTCTAAACAGGAGAAAAGAATGAGATTGCCCGTCATATGATTAGTAGCATCAGAGTCAATGAGTCACCTCCCCTGAGTGACTACATTAGCACTGTCCGAAGAAGATGCAAGAGAAGTAGACTTTCTCGCGGTAGTCACCCGGAGAAGGGCGGAGATGAGGAAATTTGACCTAGCATGCCAGCAACGATCAACAAGATGTCCCGTCTTGCCACAATGATAGCAGAGGTACCGAGACAGACTACGCCCACCAGAGTGATCACCACGACCAGTAGAATTGCCATGACGAGCCTGATGAGCAACAATATTAGGAGGAGTGGCAAGCAAAGGCCGCTGTAGAAGAGTAGTGACAGCAGAAATGCGGGCAGCAATAGCGTTAAGAGTAGGAGGGTCAGCCTCTCCTAGATTTTGCTGTCAGATCATATTATAAGAGTCGGGCAAACGAAGCAGATAACACACTACCAGAAGTTCCTGGAAGTGTCTGTGTTGCACAACAAGATCAACAGAAAAAGAACGATGCTGAAGAAGTTCAGCACCAAGAGCCTGCACCTCTTGGTAAGCAGCAGTAGGAGTCATCGTGGGTCGGGCAAGTAGATCATCATATAATTTGTATATGCGGGAAGTCTGAGCTCCCTTGGAGTATAAAACAGCTAAATGCAGCCAAACAACCTTATTTGTTTCATCATGTCGAATGACAGGAAGACATTCATCAGAAAGGTTGTTTGCAAGCCACGTACGGATTAGAGCATCACTTGCATCTCAGTCATCAAACGCAACATAGCCACGAGGAGGGTCATCAGTAAGATGATGACGTTTGCGTTGAGACTGTAACAAAAAAGTAAAGGAAACACTGCAGTCTGGATAATTGGGACCAGTGAGCTTAGATGCAGTTCCAAGATTCCCAGAAGACGTGTTAACAGAGGCGGCGGCCTGAAGGGGTGCGGGTAGGGTAGAAGAAGAGAGAGTCGGACTGCCCATAGAGACAGACGAAAAAATCTATCCGCGCGAACTGAGAAAGGAGACTGTGCGGACAGAAAAGCAAGGAAGGAACGCCGCACTACAAGGGCAACCCGCAGCGGAGCACGCACAAAAGAAGCGGGAAGAAGAGGACAAAGGACTCAGCGAGAGGTTAGAAAAACCGGAGTTTGCAGAGACTGCAGAAGCTCACATCAGGCGGTTAGAAAACTGGAGACCGCAAAATTGGGTTTCGCTCTGATACCAAGTTGGAAAACACGTAAATAAAATAAAAGGGATTTATTGCTCCAAAAGATGAATAATATAAGAGTATGACCCCCTATTTATATAAAATAGGGGGAAGAAAGATAAAACAAGGGAGAGAATATACGTCTGTCACATGAGATCAGGCGGATATATAACACAAGACTGAGTGGACTGTGCGGTTAGACATATCTAACCGCACGATTACATAGCTAGTAACAACATTACACTTGCTCTGGACACTACCCCCCTTCATTGCAACAGTCCGCTTCTAGGCAACAGTGGTGGTTAGACATATCTAACTGCCAGACTGCAGTCACTATCATTTGTGCCAATCCGCAACACCTCAGCTGACATCTCCAGACCGCAAGCCCAAGTGTTAGTCTGACAAGGCAACAAAACAAGATCTGAATGACAAACAGACCAGTCCACCTATGCAGTCCGCTCAACCAGATCGCCTATCCAGATCGCCAGGAAGGCAGATCGCCAAAGAGGCAGACCGTCAGGACTAAACTGCCAGTCCGCCAGAGCTGACCGCTACTGCTGTCTGCTAGATCGCCAGGATACCTCGTTCCAACATAGGCAGTCGCTAGAGCCAAACCTCCAGTCCGCCAAGTCTGTCTGCAAGCCTGTCCGCCAGACCGCTTGAACTTCACATGTTCCAACACTCACTAAGCGCTCGCAGGGTCAGTAACCGATCGATTGCAGTCTCTGATCTCTCCGCCGAACTCTCCAGGCGGTCACTGAGTGCGGAATGTTGGGTGGCAATTTTTGCACCAACACTCACATGTACTGTTACTTGCGGTGTCTCCATGTCATTCCAGAAACCATCTCACCTCAACCACCAGTAGATCTATGCTATTCCAATTGTCTTTCTTGTGCACTCGACTCCCTCCAGCCCTCTCATTTCCTCCGGACGTCTTCCAGGCGCCCAACGATTTCCTCCAATCCTCGTCAATTGACCCTCTTAGCAGATTCTTTTTCCTCTACGATCTCATTTGTGCTCTAGCGCCTAGCACTTCCTGGCCTTGTGCATGCCTGCCCTCACTCTTTAGATGCAGTTCAGCCATCACCATGACTTTGACGACCACTAATTTTGTCGTTTCGACAAGGGGTAGCATTTTATGAGAAATATTTCCTTGCTCATGAACAAAAAATGGTAGTTGGGGACTTGAGGATGCTTAGGTGGATGTGTGGACACACGAGAATGGATAAAATTGGAAATGAATGTATCAGAGATAAGACCGGAAAGTCACCAATTGTAGAGAAGATGTGAGAAGTGTGGTTAATATGGTTTGGACACGCACAAAGGAGACCATTAAAGGCATTTGTTAGGCATTGTGAGAGTTTAGACACTAGGCATGTTAAATGGGAGAGCGGTAGACCAAAAAAAGACTTCAAATGAAACTATTAGGAAGGACATGATGTACTTAGGCATTAATGTGACTATAACTAAAGATAGGGAGCAATGGCGACAAAGGATCCATATAGTTGACCCCACTATGGTGGGATAAAGACTTGAGTGTTGTTGTCATGGATAACATGATATTTTTTGTAATTGGCATCGTTGAGATTCTCTGTCAAGGCAAAGCTCTCTGTCTCCAACCACCAATTTTGCAGCTGTTGATTTGACGGGCCTTAACAACCTGATCGATACTTATGTTGGCTCTCCCTTGCTGTTGATTTTGCCTCCTTGCACCCGGCGAATAGAGGATCCTTGTTAGACGATTCAGATACATTTGGCTGGATCACCACGCCAAACAGTCGTTTGAGTTACTACTCACTTCAGAAGCTAGCATGATTCCCTTCACGATTATTTACATGGAAGGATCTGCTCTTCATTGGATGTGTTGGCTTAGTCCATGCCACACATGACGTGGGTCATGCTAAAGGTGGAACTCATCATGTTCTATGACACGCGTCGCCCTGGGAACAACTTCAAGTGCCTCTGCGTTGTTCGACAAGTCGACTCAGTAGTTCTTACGTCAACTATTTTGTGTAGTTTTCACATCATGTCCCAAATTTATCCATGGCATGCTCACCTTGAATCCACCCACGCGTGAGCTTATGGTGCCCATTTAGCAAACCTGCTTTGTGGAAGCAACATGTACCACAAAACTGGGGGTGATGGTGGTGGTGGCACAAACAACAACAATGTGGCATCCCACACGCCAGGCCAACGAAGAAAGCACATGTCCTTTCTCTGCCGCCATACAAAGCTCCAGTGCTACAGATTCCACTGGCATTCTCTCTCGATCCCTCACTTCAAGTCCATATCCAAAGCCAAATTCTCCTAACACGCCGCATCTCCCACTAAAATAACATTGACCTCCACGCCATCATTGTTTCCGCTACATACAACCCTACTCCCCTCTTTACAAACGCCCATAAAAATTGTGGTTATTCCTCACGATCGAAGACGAAAGACATTAGAATTGTTGACTTCTAGGCCATGGAGCACAACAAGGAAGCTCAGGAGCATCTGGTTTTACTATTTAATGTATTTTGCCTGTGGCATTTTAATAATTGATGTAACCTCCTCTCCTATATAAGGAGGGGTGTGTAATCTTATTAGATTATCTCGGTAGTTAGTAGTCTTCGTTTAGGTACATTTGGAAAGGACTCTCGGGGGGAACTATCCTTAAGAGTTTAACTCTACCATATATCGTTATTATATCCCACTTACATTTTATTGCAATCAAATTGATGCATACCATAGCATTTGAACAAGAAGCATGCCATATTGCCAAAATTAAGGTCTGTTCTGAAGAGCTTGTGGGTGCAGTGATGTTTCTTACTGTTAAAATAGCCCATGTAAAGGCTCATTATTGGGCCCTTTTCTATTGTTTTATCTTCTCTCCTCCTTTAGTCCCACACTTTGTATAGGATTTTCTTCTCTCTTCTTCCTCCTATATATTTGTATTCTCTCTTTGTATTTACTACAGAAGATATACACACAAGCTTTTGAGCTCCTTCAACATGGTATCAGAGGACACGGTTCCGACCTGGCGGTTTCCCCTTTTCTAACCGCCCGGCTCCTCTCTCGGCGGTTTCTACCTGTCTAACCGCTGCTTGCTCTTCTAGCCGCTACTTGCTCCTCTTTTCCTCCACCCTCTCCCGTGGATCCACCCCTCCGTCCCTTTTTATAACTTCTCGTCTCTGCTCGTGGGTCCCACTTCCCGCGATCTCTCCCTACTCGCGCGGTCTCCTTCTCGCTCTCGCTCTTGCCTCCTTGTTTCATGCCGCTCGAGTCTTCGGCTCGCGGCCTCTTCTCGCAACCTCTTCTAGTCGCCCGGACTCATTTGTTAGCCGCACGACTTCTCCTTTCTTGGCCGCTGGTGATCTCACCGTGACCGTGCGGATTGTCTTTCCTCTCTATCCGCCCCTGGTCGCGGCCGTCTGTCCTTCCTCTCCTTTCCTTCTCTACCCGCGCGGGTTCTTTCTGTCCACGGCGGTTTTTTCCGACCAGTCCGTCCTATCCGCTCCGGTCTGCTGTCCTCTCCGTGGTTCCACCCTTCCTTAGGCTTCTTATAGCCACCTTCTCTCTTCCTCTGCTTCCCGCGCGGTCTGCTGGCACCGCTGCGGTTTCTCTCTAGCTGCGATCTCTCTATCCGTGCGGACTGCTACTCTCTCCTGGCGGCTTCTCGCGGGCTCTATTCCTCCTCTCTCAGACTGCTGCCGACTTCACCTTGACCCGGCGGTTTCATTTTTTGTTCCGCCCTCTGGTCGCGAACTGACTACTCGCTGGTGTCCGGCTTGACCGTGCAGACGGCTGCCTATCCGCACTTTGGTCGCAGTCTTCAGTCTTTTCTTTTTTCGCAGCTTGCCTCGCGGACTGTCGCCTCTCCGTGTGCTGCGGGTTGCTGCGGTCTCCTTCTCGCGGTCTGCCCGACTAACCGCTGCGGTCTGATCTTATGGGATCCTTCGGTCAGTCCTCTGGCTCAGCGGCCACCCCGCCTACGGACCGCCCGGCCTCTCCGACTGACCCTCTTCAGCTGGTACCCCCACTTCTACCTCTCCCTCCTTCTCCCCGGGGGGGTCGTTCGGGCTCTCGCGGCTGTGGTGGCCGGAATCGGCCGAAGTGTACCTTCTGCGGGCGAGATGGTCATCTCGATGCTACATGTTACGAGAAAGTTGGTTATCCTCCTCGCCCAACGGCTTCTATTGCTGCCGCCGCCGGTCCTCTTGATCTTGACGCTATCCGTCTTCAGTTCCAGCATCTACAGGGTTTGCTCAACCCACCATCTGCCCCCCTTGCTTCCGTCTCGCACACAGGTACTGCTTGTCTCTCCACTGACTTGGGCTGGATTGTGGACTCTGGCGCAACTCATCACATCACTCCACATCGGCCTGCCCAGTACCTGCATTCCCCGTATCCATCCTCTATTACTGTGGCCAATGGGGCCACTGTTCCCGTCTCCGGCTCGGCAGATATTCCTCTCACCTCCTCCATCTCTCTTCGCTCGGCTCTACATGTCCCGAGCTCCCCGTTTAATCTACTTTCTGTGGCACGGCTTACTCATGATTTGGATTGTACAGTGACATTCACTTCCTCTTCTTTTGCTATACAGGATCGGCGGACGCAGACTACCATTGGTAAAGGCCGGCTGCGGAATGGGCTCTACCTTCTCGATGATTCTCCCACCATGCTCTCTTCCGTCTCTTCCACTGATTGGCATCGTCGACTTGGGCATGCTCCTCTGCCAGTCCTCCAGCGGGCTCTCCCCGATGTTTCTTTACTCCCTTTCAGTGTGACTCTTGTATCCTCGGCAAGCAGACTCGCTCCTCCTTCTCTTCACATTGTACTCGGAGCGCTGCTCCTTTTGCTTTAGTACATGCGGATATTTGGGGACCTTTTAAAACTCCTAGTATTTTTGGGTTCAGGTATTTTATCATATTTATCAATGATCACTCTCGAACAACGTGGCTCTACTTACTTCGTGAACGCTCTGAGCTTCCACGTATCTTCCGGGCATTTGTCCTCGAAACCCGTACGCAATTCCACACGACCATCAAAACCCTCCGAACTGACAATGCTCGTGAGTATACTAGTCACGAATTTACTGCTCTATGTTCTGAGTTCGGGATTCTCCATCAAACTTCTTGCGCTTACACGCCACAACAAAACGGTGTTGCAGAACGCAAGAATCGCCACTTACTCGATGTTGCCCGCTCTCTCATGCTTCAAATGCATGTCCCTTATCCTATTGGAATTTTGCGGTTTCGACCACATGTTTTCTCATTAACCGTCTCCCTTCCTCTATTCTCAACTATGCTACTCCTTTTAGCATACTCTTTCCCTCCACTCCGGTTTTTCCTCTCCCACCTCGCGTTTTTGGGTGCCTCTGCTACGTTCACCGTTTGGGGCCTTCCGTGGATAAATTGGATCCCCGAGCGGCTAAGCATATCTTTGTTGGATATTCCCGCACCCAAAAGGGGTACGTGTGTTATTCCCCTGCTACACGCAAGCTCTCCGTTTCCGCTGATGTCACTTTCCGCGAGGATCAACCGTTCTTTCCTGCTCCCATACCCGACCATCTACCACCCTCACCTCCTCCTCCGTCCATTCCCCGCCCGGTCATTCCCGCCACTATACCACCTCTGTCGGTTCCCTCTGATCCGCCTGTCATTCCCTCCAAACCACCTGTTATCCGCGTCTACACTCGTCGCTCTCCCACTTCCGTTGCCCCTCTGCCGTCAGTCTCTACCATGGATCCTCTGCGTCCCCAAGATCAGGTATCGCCTTCCACTGCTTATCCCCTGGCCAACTACATTTCTCTTCACTGCCTCTCTCCCTCTTTACACACCTTGGCTACTTCTCTCTCCTCGATTGCTATTCCTAATTCTGTGTAGGAGGCGCTTCAGCATCCAGGATGGCGAGCCGCCATGGAGGAAGAAATGTCTGCCCTCTGGTCTAACCAGACATGGTCCGTTGTTCCCCTTCCCTCCGGTCAGAAACCCGTTGGGTGTAAGTGGGTCTTTGTCATCAAACATGCTGCCGATGGGACCATTGACCGTCTGAAGGCCCGCCTTGTCGCTCGCGGTTTCACTCAACAAGAGGGTCTGGATTATGAGGAAACGTTCTCTCCGGTCGCAAAGCTCAATAGTGTTCGTGTCCTCATATCTGTTGTTGTTCATCGTCAATGGCCTCTCTTTCAGCTCGATATCAAGAATGCTTTCTTGAATGGGGATCTCCAGGAAACTGTCTACATGCAGCAACCACCCGGGTTTGAGACCACGGAGGAGTCTCTGGTCTGCCATCTTAAAAAGGCTCTATATGGTCTCAAACAATCTCCACGGGCATGGTTTGAAAAATTCAGCAAAGTCCTCCGTGAGATTGGCTTTACCCGGAGCTCCTCGGATTTCTCTCTCTTTACTCGTCATCAACCAACAGGAACGGTCATTCTGTTAGTTTACGTCGACGATATTATTATTATTGGGGACGACACTCAAGGGATACAGGCAGTCAAAGTTCATCTAAACTCAGTTTTTCAGACAAAGGATTTGGGACCTCTTCGCTATTTCTTGGGTCTGGAGATTGCCAGAAGGCCGATATTTCTTTTGCTGTTGGTCTTGTCAGCAGATACATGCACTCTCCTCGAAAATCTCATCTTCAAGCAGTAGAACGAATTCTCAGGTACCTTAAAACTGCTCCTGGTCAGGGACTTGTATACAGGACCTCCTCTTCTGCTCCAACTCTGGTGGCATACTCAGATGCTGACTATGCTGGCTCTCTCGATGACCGACGATCTACTAGTGGATTTTGCACTTACCTTGGAGGGCATCTTGTTACTTGGCGAAGTAAGAAACAAGCAGTTGTTGCTCGATCTTCAGCCGAGGCAGAATATCGGGCAATGGCATCGGTGGTATCAAAATTGACATGGCTCGAAAGCCTCCTTTCTGATCTGGGCGTAAAATTACCTTCACCGGCTCTTCTCCTTTGTGACAGTCAAGCTGCCATACACATCGCCAAGAACCCGGTCTTTCACGAAAGAACGAAGCATATTGAGGTCGATTGCCACTTCATTCGGGAAAAGGTTCAGATGAAGAAGCTTGACCTAAAGCATGTCCCAGGATCAGAACAAGTTGCGGATGTCCTCACGAAGGCTCTCTCCAAGGCTCTCTTCTACCAATGCTTGTCCAAGCTTGGCGCATACGATTTGTACGCTCCAGCTTGCGGGGGAGTGTTAAAATAGCCCATGTAAAGGCCCATTATTGGGCCCTTTTCTATTGTTTTATCTTCTCTCCTCCTTTAGTCCCACACTTTGTATAGGATTTTCTTCTCTCTTCTTCCTCCTATATATTTGTATTCTCTCTTTGTATTTACTACAGAAGATATACACACAAGCTTTTGAGCTCCTTCAACACTTACAAATGCCACCACAAACGATGATAGAGCCTCCCATAATTCCGAACGGGCTGAAAATGGCATATGGAGGCCGATTCCATGCTGTGTGGGCACAGCCTTTGCAAATACCACTCATCCAAATAGCGAGAGTGCCACAATGACGTTTGGAGAAAAACTGCACCGACACTCTCCCAAACAGATCTGAAAGTATAGGTGCAGTATGTAACGGTTTTCCCAACACACGGCTCGAAAGGACGACCGCCGACACCCCCAGCACGCTGCTCGAAAGAGTTCATCCTTAACTTGTCTGCAGACCATGCACCCCAACCCCTCTCCATCCACCAACGATTTGTTGGAGGCCGCAACCTCCCTTTGATGAGAGAAACTCAACTGAAGCAGACAGCACAGGGACTTCCCAGGAGGTCACCCATCCCGTGACTACTCCAGCCCGAACACGCTTAACTATAAAGTCTTTCCACTTCTTATCACCAATTGAGCTGCAGCTCAATTGGTGATGAGCTGCAGCTCAATTGGTGATGAGAAGTGAAAGTACTTCATTGTTAAGCGTGCTCGGGATGGAGTAGTCACGGGATGGGTGACCTCCTGGGAAGTTCTCGTGATGCCCGCTTAATTTTAGTTTCCCTCATCAAAGGGAGGCTGCGACATCTAACAACCCGCCGGTGGGCATGGAGATGGGTTGGGGTATACGGTCTGCAGACCTGTTGAGGTTGAACCCTTTCGAGCTGGATGTTGGGGGTGCCGGTGGTCGTCCTTTCGAGTTGTATGTTGGGGAGGCCGTTACACAGTATATGTCAATAATGTTTAGATTTATGCAGATATGATGTATGTGGTGCTACCTGTGTAATTATTTAAGATTTATGTTCAGTGGCTTTTTTCATACTACCTGTGCTTCACATTTTCTTATCGTGAAAGCTGATGGTAATTGTAAATCCTTTTCCATATATTTATAGCAATGTTTCCTTCACTACCTTGAATTCACTTAAACTTGGAAAATAAAATTATACAAATTGTTTATAGTTCTTTGTTTTTGTGAACAGGACAACAATACAACTTTTAAACCAAGACAGCAGTTCACTAGTTTACCTATTTTCTAGTCTTTGGCAACTAATCCTAACATACGTGCCAAGGTTTGTTTCCCGTATCCTGTGTCAAAGTAGAGCATTTCTCATAGAAATTTGGTGTTTGTATTATATTTTGTCATGAAACATTTGTGTACAAACTATCACTTTGGTAGTATCACGGTCTCACAAGGAACCGTAATTTAATTCTATGGTTTCAAGAAATCCAGGCTAACATATATGCAATTTTTCTCATACATTCACTCTATAATGTTTTTCTTTTTTCAGGATTTTCTTACTTTAATTGCATATGCTTCATCTGTTTTCCATAGAGGTTGCAGCCATTGACTGTCGAACTATTTTAAATCAAGTAAGACTATTTCCTAATTTTCATTTGATTAGCATAATAATTGTCAACCCTATGGGTAAAAAATTCGGGTCAAAATTAGACAAGGTTGATTTGATTGGTAATATTATGGATAATATTTCTTTTAAAAATATTATTCCCATTTCTCTTTATTTATCAACTCTGCGTCAGACAAAGCAATGAAGCATTCATTCTAGTTTGCAATGAAATGCACGACCATGTTTCTTTCTTCATGAAGCTTTTCAACTCCTCTATTGACATATTTGTTTTTTTTGTTATTATTATCATTATCATTAATAGCGCTTTATTAATTTCTAGCAAGTGCTTCCTGTGTGTTAAACATAAACTATACAAATGTATTCATCATGTTATGTTGGGTCTATTGTTACCGGAGAGAAAATGTAAGCCCCCCTTCGGAAACTAGGCACGATCAGGGGATCTTATCGCACACCACCGCCAATCCACAACGAAGAAGGGAATAACAAAAGAGTAGAGGTATGAACGTCTCACTCCTCTCTCATCATTCTCTTCTAAAGCTACGAACCGATGATAGTGCTAAGCGAACAACCATCACACCCCAACTTGGGTACGCTATAAGCTGTTGTGGAAGAAATACTAGTGGAAGACTAGTGACCACGTAATAGACCGCAGAAATATATGAGTAAATAAGGACAAGACATAAATAATCACAACAACGGCACGATGACCCCACAGTTCAAGTACAACAGTCTATAGAAAATCTGGGGGCACACAAGTAACATGCCAAGTCGGTTGAAAAATGATATATACATTGATGTAAATATGTAAATTCTAACGAGCTAACTATATGACTGATGATGTTACTAAGGGTAGCACTGATTAGGGGTGCAACTCGGATCGGTTCGGTTCCACTGAGAACCAAGAACCAACCCGTATATGTTCGGTTCCAACTTTTTGGAACCGGACCGACCCACGGTTCTAAAATGTAGAGCCGGAACTGAACCGTAAATATCGGTTCGGTTCTGGTTCGGTTCTCGGTTCTTTAAATTCAATGATAATACTTGGTAATTGGTATGCTATTAGCATGCAAAAATAGTAATACATGGATTATATGTTACTCATGAATATTCACTCCCAGGATCATCCAACTATAAATAGCAATGTGGCCGACAAATTAAAGATCGAACAGGAACATGGATTATATGTTTCTGATAAACTTTCACTCACAGGAGGATCAAGATCTAACAAATCTATTCATTCAATCATAAGCAAAAAATCAAAACATTACATAAATCGCAAGAAATCAGGGCAATTAACCATGGCAAATGCTGACAGGAAGGAGGATACACACAGCAAATCGGAAAATAGAGATACCATAGATCAAGATCTCACCTTATGGTTGTCGAAAAGTAATCGTAGGAGTCATCGACGGGAGGATCTAGGAGGAAACCCCGAGATGCAGATGTCATCGGCGGCGAGGACTGAAGAGGTTCGTAGATTTTCACGAGCGAGGAGTGCTGGGGACGAGCGGACGACGCAAGGGTTTGGAGCGGGAGAAAAAAGGTCACGCGACATAACTTTTATTCTTTTAACTCCATGATCAAGTAATCTCATCTCACAGCTGCTTTTAAAAAAAATTATATTTATAAATTTAAACCCTAATAAATTGGTTCGGATCGGTTCTCGGGTACCCGACCACGAGACCCGAGAACCGAACCGAACCGCCAATTCTCTCTTTCTTAGGAACCGTACCCGAACCGAACTACTTGAGAACCGACCCGAACCGCCCGGTTAGGTTCGGTTCGGTTTTTGGTTCTTCGGTTATTTATGCACACCCCCAGCACTGATCATCATCATGCCTTCTATCTCCACACCAAGTCCACGTCAAGTCCACGTGATAGCTCTGGAAACTCACATGGTTTCGGTTGCATAACCATCGGTGGAGTCTCCGCCTAAAAATAGTTCAACGAAAAGCGTCAGTCATAAAGACTGTGTGTTTCTTCCCGCTCCCCCAAGCCCTAATGCTCGGAGAAATACCACACTGTAGGAAGTGTCAGACAGTATAGTATGCAAGTATAACAGTTGAATATAAGCATGATAGTAACATAAGTACAACTAGCAAGCTATCATGTATGAGCAAACAGACTAAGCAGTATATAAAAACTAATGTTTTGAGCCTAGCGGTGTCCACACTGACGCATCCAACGATGCTAAGCTAATACAATAAAGAAATGATATCAAATAAAGAGACATAGCTGGTAATCAGTAAATGCTCAACCTAAACATTCCACATCATCATCACAAGTGCACTTGATTTCTCTGTCAGCATAGACTTAACAAACACACAGTGTTGAGACGCAAGCACTCGATCGAGATCAAATTACAAACTAATGACTGAGACACTTATTCGTGGGGTAGCTAAGCCCACGGGGATCACCGCCGTTTCCAAGTAGTGGCAGTGACACTTCCTGACCACTTCTAGGGTATTTAAGCACAATCATCCCTAGGCCTTACGTACAACAGTACGAGCCCGCACTTATTCTTCGCTCATACTGGCGGAACAAACAAAAGAACTGAGACATAGATCAGGTCGAACTCCAGTTGACTAACACTTACACAAACAAAAAATTAGGCTGAACAACTTGCTACTCTACTTAACCAAAATACTAATCAATCTCCACCTCTGCTGAAGCCATAGAACCATTAAGTGGTTATGTATAACCATATGCTTTAAGTGCGATAAACGCATCATACTAGATATCGTAATCACTTCCCAGGCCTAGAATAGGTTTTGGGTTAGCCGCCTCATATGGTTGGCGGCGCGACCATGATTTAACGGACATCATGTCGTTGATAAATTATCTTGAAGTGGGTAATGCTAATGGCTTATGTATAGCTATTCTACCCTAAGTCGACCAGACATTCCATAGATTGAGAATCTTCATCGTCGAAGGTCTCCTCCGCAAGCTTCACGATTATCAGTAATGCACCATCGTCATTGATTTGGTCAAACGACTGTGAGATTTACACTTCTTGGGTCAATATCTTTGAATCAAATCAAGGATTGCGAATTGTCTGCCTCATACGCATCAGTTATTTGCGGATGCGGTTATGACCTAGAAGGCATCAATTCATTATTAAAATATTATTTAAATCTGCAATGCGCCTTGATTTGACGATTCTACCCTAAATACAAATTATGCAATGTCGTACTCGATTCCATCATCGTCGTAAGTCTTCGCTGCAGTTCCATTACTTATTTCCATCACACGATCCCACGAGTTTCACTTTCAAGATCCACCGTCGATCTCACTGCACAATTTAATATTATTTATCGATGCGCAAGCGTTGTTATTTTTATCGCGCACATCATTATCATTCATCAACGTATGACGCCAGTCGCCATTATTGGATCGTTCATATCAATATTACTTGCCGACGTGTGATTGTCGTTATTTCGACCATGCGCACATCAATATTATTTACCGTCACGCGATCGTCGTTGTTTCGACCGCGCGCGCATAAATATTTATTTACTGTCCCGCAATCGTCGCTGTTTCGACCGCGCGTGCATCAATATTACCATCACGCGATCATCGTTATTTCGACTACGCGTGCATTAATATTTATTTACCGTTGCATAATCGTCGTTGTTTCGACCGCGCTCGCATTAATATTTATTTACCGCCGCTCGATTGTCGTTGTTCCGACCCCGCACGCATTAATATTTATTTATCGTCGCGCAATTGTCATTTTTTAACTGCGAACGCATTAATATTTGTTTACCATCGCGCGATCGTCGTTATTTCGACCACACACACATTAATATTTATTTATCGTCGCGCGATCGTCGTTGTTTAGATCGCGCGCACATTAATATTTATTTACCATCCTGTCGCACCCTGAGACTCGTGGAGAGGGGTCGCAAGGACCCACTCAAAATGATCCGTGGCCATGCCGAGCACGACTACGCTCGGGTGTCCGTGGGTCGCCGGAAAAATGGGGCCTTTGCTAGAAGATTTCTACAATTGAAAATCTAAGATCTACGCTCGGGAGGAGTCGGGGAAGAACTCACCAAAAGTCCATGCATGCAACCCAATAGCCGCATATGCGGCATTTGTGCATCGTTCCCGACCATAGTCAGATCTCGCCGGATCGGATCTCGTCGATTGTCGTCGAAGAGGATGTCGAATGCTTTGAGCATGCTGTTTACGGCCTTGGATGTGGAGCTTGCTGGTTTATCGGATCTGAAATGGTGCTCACTCATAGAAGAGTGGATCCAGCCGGAGCAGAAGGGATCTCACCGAAAATGGAGCTTGGAGCTCGCCGAAGATTTCATCCATAGAAGGGGCGGTCATTTGGAGACGAGAAGCTCGACAAGGTTGGCGGCCATGGAGTTGTAGCTCGTCAGAAATTTTGGCCTTGGAATGGATGGCTGTTTGGAGAGGAGAAGCTCGGCAAGGTTGGCGGCCATATATTTGGAGCTTGCCGAAGATTTCGGCCATGGAAGCACGGACAGTTTTGTTGAACTCATATTGGCTTCACGAGTCTAACAAAACTGATTGAGTTCGGTTTTAAGGTCATTTGCTTAAAAGTCATATTTGTGGGGTCGCGTAGCTTGAGACGACCGTTTTGGTCAACTTCATATATATGCATTAGAATGCAACGAAACGAATGCCGTTGAATTCATATTGGTCTTGCGAGTGTAACATCACTGACTGGATTCCATTCTGAACTCATTAGCTCAAAAAGTTTGTTTTAATCATTGTAGCTCAAAATTCGAAGTAAACTAATTGTAATGTGTTCACCGGATCAACAAGATCACTCTTGTCCCGAATAGGCTTACCAAGAGAGGTCGATTGAACCAGTCAGGTCCCCTTGGTTGCTCAATTAGTCGGGTCAGAATTTTGGGATGTTACAGAAAACACTTGCAGTCAGTGTTGTGGATATCGGCCGACATGTCCGACATGTCCGCCGACATGAAGGTTTGGGAGCAAAAACGCCATAAAACCGGCACAAATTTTTTGTGACGTTTTGAAAATATTGGTCCGACATGTCGGAACCAAATATTGCCCATATCGGGCGTTATTTAACGGTTTTCTTTTATTATTAAATAAATTATTTTATTATTTATTTTAGGAATAGGGATAAAATGAGCTCGGGGTCGAGCTCATTTCTTTTCATCCCGCTGCCCTAACTCTCCCCGTCGCTCTGCCCTAGCTCTCCCCGTCGCTCCTGCCCTAGCTCTCCCGCGCGCGCCGGCGACACTATCTCTCTGGTTATTTCTTCTCCCTGCTCGTTGGTGCTCTATGGTTCTCTGGTCCTCCGGTACTCTCTAGCTCGTTGGTGCTCTCCCTCTCTCGCGCGCTATCGGCACTCTATCTCTCTGGTTCTTTCTTCTCCCTGCTCGTTGATGCTCTCTGGTTCTCTGGTTTTCTAGTTATCTGGTGCTCTCTAGCTCGTTGGTGCTCTCCCTCTCTCGCACGCTATCGGCACTTTATCTCTCTGATTCTTTCTTCTCCTTTCTCGCTGGTGCTCTCTGGTTTTCTGGTGCTCTCTAGCTCACTGGTCCTTTCCTCTCCCTGCTCGCTGGTGCTCTCTCGACTGGTTCATTCTTCTCCCTACCTCCCCCTCTCATTCTATCGCTCTGCATTTCGTTTTTTGTAGTGCTAGCTGTCGGCTGTAGCATGTTAGCTGCCTTGTGGGTTATTATT